>OU015765.1:15149131-15175527 GCA_907173295.1 Fagus sylvatica
CATTGATTTCTTGTTCTAGACCTCTTTGGGTTACTATTGAGTACAAAGTTGAAGATAGATCTCTATTAATTATGGAGCAGTAGAAACATTAAATTCATAAACCCGGAACAACACGGCTGTTGACTTGGACGCATGTCTTCCCCATGACGAAAGCTAAATCTTTCCTTGTGTTACAAACTGATGGAGCCTACGTTGGAAGTGACTCACGAGCTTATATTTCCATATTTATTAGCAAAGAATCAAGCAATTTTATTTAACACTAGTTATTTTTTTTATTTAATTGCACTTGAGTTATTTTTTATTTTTTAATTCGATACTTGAGGAATAGATTTAAATCTTGGAGGTCTAAATTGAAAAAACTAAAATTTGCCAAGTAGTCGAGTTAGAAGACTCCTAGTAATACCTATCTCTTTTGAGTGATGATATTACAAATCTTAGACTGACAAATGAACATGTCAGTTTTTAAATGCAATACAAAATATAATTAAGAAATTTATTTAGTTTGCTGTTGGTATAATACTAATATGCTCCTCCTTACTTAGTTAGCCTAAAAAAAAAAAAAAAATTATTGATAGTAACTTTAGTAATTTTCAATTTTTTGGGGCAGTTCGATAATATTATTATATTAGTCATTTCCTATGATTGCATAATGTTGAAAATGTTCGGCTAATTACCTTTTAAACCCTATAATTACTTTTAATGTGATGCTATTAATTAATAATGATTGTGTGGTTGTTTCAAAATGTAATTTTTTCTGTAGTGTAAAACGCTTAAACAAAATAATGTTGCGTAGTTATCTCAACACATAATTCCTTTTTTATATAGATATTATTTTAAATGATGTCATTTTGTTGAAGCATTTTTCAATGAGAGAATTACACAATAATTTATGATTTGAATTGAAAGGTTTTTGAATGTATATGATGTCACTTTTAATATGAAACAATTAGCAAAAAATCAAATAACTTGGTTCCAAAAAGTCACTAATATTTCATTAAAATCAGATTAGTCCCACCAAATTGCACCTTTTAAAGACCTATTGGAAGTTTGCAACCTTCCAAATTAAAGACTGGATCAACTCTAAAAGCTATGGTTTGAAGCTTTTTACAGTTTAGTTAAACATGGTCACGTTGTCCTCGCCCGTGTTGGACTAAACGGCATAATTTCTGTGGTTCTCCATAAGCAAAGCCTTATCAATTTTGTCAGATAGAGAAATAGCAGAAAAGGCTTTGACGTTCAAGCCTAAAGAGGCCAAAATGGAAACATCTTAAAGGTTGTATTATTTTATTTTTTGGACAGACCACTAGTATGTGTTAAAATATATAATATCCACCACAACAAAGCAATGAATGGCCCAGGCTATAAATATGTACTAGAGTCTAAATAATAATTGATGGCAA
The DNA here is from genome assembly GCA_907173295.1 of Fagus sylvatica. Classification (NCBI taxonomy): domain Eukaryota; kingdom Viridiplantae; phylum Streptophyta; class Magnoliopsida; order Fagales; family Fagaceae; genus Fagus; species Fagus sylvatica. Next base: position 15,150,532 of record OU015765.1, read on the forward strand.
TTAAACTTTTCAACTAACCCTTCCACTAAGGAATTGGTACAAAAGTATCCAAAAATATATTTAAGGTATATTAAACCAAATTCTAGGATATTCTTTTTGCTAAGTGAAGTTACTTGGAGTAAAACCCCAAACATTGAGCCAGGACAAGGAAATTGATTACAAGTCGATTTTCAAAGCATTGTAATGGATTTAGATATTTAGAGGTGTGGGTGCTCTGAATCGACCGAATGTGACAACATATAAGAGATACCTGCTTCTCCTCCAAATGAAATATCTACTTGATGCAACCACAACATATAGGGCGCAACTACCTCTACCACAAGGATAGAGAATGAAAGGTCATCGTTACCGATACCACATCTATTATATAAACTAATAGGTGAAGCTGAGAGATTTTTTTTTGTCTTCTCCAAAACCTGCCACGTCAGATTTACTCTTCCCACATCAATCTAAATCTCATGCCTCTCAACTCTCTCATAACATTCTAGGTCCGGCCCACTTTCTTTTTTTTTTGGGTTGTTTTAGGAACATTATCCTCTCACACTTAATTCTCTCTCTCACACGTTCTCATAATTCTAATGCTTTCTCTCTCTCTTCTTAATTATTCTTATCAGCAACCCATCAATCTCCCATTCTCCTCTAAGTGACGCTTCAGCTACTCATTAAATTACTCTAAATTAAATAAATGGGCATTAAGTTGGTCACCCTTTTAGCTTCCCACCGTTACACCTACGAAATCCAGCTTGATTGGCAACACTTTTCACATTCCAACGGTTACACCCACAATGTCAAACATCAAAGCAATGAGAATTTTTATTAAAGGTGCACAGCTGAACTAAAATTTTAGTTGCAAATGCCGCAAAAACTTCTCATGCATAACATAGCTTACACGGCCTTGGCTCTCAATCTCCACCAAAAGCAAACAGGTTTCTCTCTCTCTCCAAACCTTCTTCTTGCTTTACATAATTGCTTCATCAAGGAACTTAAGTTGCAATTCCAACAATTAAACTTGCTGTGTAAAAATTTATATGTGGCTTGCCTCTGATGTGTTTGATATATTGTTTGAAAGGAGAGTCTGGCAAAAGCCTATTTGATACTGAGTTACATAATGTCTCTAAATCTGTTCAAAAGGTGCATAACTTAAACAAAATAGCTTCTTCTTCTTTACATTTGGTATGTAAATCTTAATTTCTAAGACTTACATATTTTTCTCACTGTTTATGTACACTACACTCAGCCACAGGTACCAGTAGCCCCAGCAGTGCAGCCACACGCAAGGCAATATGATTTCATATACTTTGTTCAACAGGTTCCATACTAAGACAATAATCGGTTCTTATACATCCTAAGGATTAATACTATTGTGCTACGAAAATAGATCGAAGGTCAAGTCGCTTGCCTTTTGAATCTGATAATATCATTGGTAAGATCCGCATTTTGCCCCGCTTGATATGTTTTTATTTTTTATGGGCTGTGTTTGTGTTTATGTTTGAAAAAATTACATAAATTAAAAGTGCTTGCTTTACAAACATTTTTTTTTAATGAATGCTTTACAAACAATTTTCTAAGTTCTCATTGTTTCACATTTACAAACACAACACGTGCATATTCAAGGTCATGGGTCCGCCCAAGAGCTTTGGCCTTTGGGGTGAGGTAAAGAATTTGATGTTCCTATATGTGTGGCGTGTAGGGATGTATTTGAACCCAAAGAGTTTGAGTAAAGATTATCTTCTATTGTTTATATGTGTATGGATGTATTTGAACCCTGCTATTTCAAGAAATAAACATATATATCAAGCATAATTGCACCCCATTTTGTGAAATAAGGGTGGATACCTAATTAATCTAATCAATTCCCACTATGAGCTTTAACCATGGCATGGCTTTGTAGGGTGTTACATAGTGTGTTTTTTTTTTTTTTTTTTTTTTATAATTTGCACACCACCTGTTTGATAAATTGACAATTAGAATTTTAAAAACACATAACCTATTATGAGGATGAAGCAGAGGAGCAAGAACCAAAAGAAAAAAAAAAAATTATCAACAAGGAAAAGCTGAAGACTAAATATTTTGATAGAGGCTGAAAAAATACTGGTGTAGAAATCAATAGCATTATAATTCTCTTCTGATTGTTTCATTTTGTTTGTGCAAACATGCATTTGTGCATGTGTTTGTCAACATATAACCTGGATGTTTATTTGATTTAGCAGGTGTTAGAAGAATTGGTGCTGTGAAGATTCAAGGTCAGTGTAAGAGCACTATTGCTACCAAAATTGAATAATATCGTTTTGCAACAAAAGGATATATACAATCAAAAGTCCTTATTTTGTAAAGCCAAGGGATGGATTCATAAATTTTTTTTTTCCCCTCTGTAATGCACTCATCTTTATACATCTGTTGTAATTTTATTTCCATCCTTCTATGATTTCAGATAGTATATTTTATCTATATGTGATGTATATTTACCTTTATCTTACCATATTAATAATTACTGGGAACACGCTTTGCTTATGATTTTAGCCTTTTGGATCCTTTTCACATCCTATGTGAAATATAATGGATCAATTCATTTCTCATATGCAAAAACCATATGATTCTTTGTTGAATCAACACCTTAAATTATTTGGTGAAACAGATTGGGTAAAAGTAATAATTGTCCTTGGCTCCTTGCCATTATAAAGATTTGCTCTCCTTCTTTTGATTTTATGTAATTCATACAAAGAAAATGAAGTTTGATATTGTTATAATATGTTGGCAGTGTTGCAACCGTTGTTATTCAACAAGTTTATTTCTTTGTTTTTGTTTACTTTATGACCCATTGGTTTATTTATTTATAATTATTTTGATAAGTCTTTATGACCCATTGGTTGACAATTTATTAGCTTAGGTCACCCACACTTCTCATTTGATTGTTTAAATTTAAAATCCGCTGATGATATGTGATTGTGAGTGAGGTGTCTTATAGCTTGCACAATGCACTAGATTTTTTATTTTTTTATTTATTTTATATATATATATATATATATAAGAATCTTGCAGAAAAATGAAGAATAATTTGGCTTTCTATGATAAATAGGTTGATTATATATTAAAGGATAGAAATCTCTTGGAATAGTATTGTCACTGAAATTTATTTGGTAGTGTAAAACCAATGATAAATGTTTTATAAACTTATGATTGAGATCATGTATTGAGAGGTTTTGAATTACTTGATACATCTTTTTTTCACGTTGAAGTTCATGTTGATAATTTTTGGAAAGATTAATTGGACACTAGCCATGGATTCGTTTTTCCTTAAATACATACACAATTAGAATTTTTTTTTTTTTTTTTTTTTCTTTCAAGATATGTGTACATTGTTAGCAACCAAACTTTATTGCATTCAATAACAAGCTGCTTCCTTAGAAAAATAAATAATCGATTTTTCTATGATTTTACATTATTATGATGGTTAGAGTGTATATTGGCATTTTGAGATGAATGTTATATTTGACCAACCTTATTATATATTTTGAACACTTTTTTGTACTAAAAGAGTACTTATTAGCAAAGAGAATATATATAAAGAAAGTAATACGTGAAATGAAAAGGGTTAACAAAGAAGCAATATTTGAACGAAAAGTGTAAAAACAAATCTATACTATAATGTAAAACCAAAACTTTTTTTACTTTTATTTGACCTCATAATATTGTGCCACATAAGCTGCTCTCACAATTTTACCTCATTATTTTAATATATATATTTTAATTGAATTTAAATTTTTATTCTATAATTAAACATCTCATTCGAATTTTGACACATTATATTTTCTTTAATAGAAATAATATATTGTTCCATATATATAAACACAATCATAATAAATGCCTAATACTATAATATATTTTATATATAAACACAATAATAATAAATGTCTTTTAATAATTATCAATTTTTATATTTAAACAAAATATAAAAGACAGAAAAAATCATATTTTAACCAATAATTCTTTAGATTTCATTTTAAGTAATTTTTCCGTGTATCGCATGGGTTTGCGACTAGTTTTAATAATTGGTTTGGAATATTTGAAAGGAAATTGATTACAAGTGGATCTTCAAAGCATTGTAATGGATTTAGATATTTTAGAGGTGTGGGTGCTCCAAATAGACCGAATGTGACAACAAATGAGATACCTGCTTCTCCTCCAAATGAAATATCTACTTGGTGCAACCACAATATATAGGGCGCAACTATTATTCTATAGTACATGATGTTTAGTGTAAAATGTAAGGTATCATTGCTATAACCACTAACAGTCAATAATCCCAATGGGTAGCCTAGTGGTAAGACGAGTCATTATATGCACTTAAAGAAGTATAAGTTGCGAGTTCAAAACCTCTTGACATGCAGCGGATCCCTATGGGGCCAACCCCCATAGCCATCAGGCTTGGTAATTTAATAGCTTGATACTTTTTGTGTTTATATAGCCAAACATATTGAATTCATTATTACATAAATTTCATAAACTCTACCCTTTTGCTCTCAAGTGATTGTTATTTTACCTTGCATCAAACGATGAGAAGGTTATTTTATTTTCTGAACAAGGTGTGCTTAATGAAGGATCTGCTTCAGGAGGTGAATCTGTATAGAAGCCCGGTTGCCTCGGCTTAGGCAATAAACTCTCACTGCTTAACATCAGAACCACAGACAACATGTTTGGCCTATCTTCTTGTCTTTGTTGCACACATAACAGAGCCACATGAATGCATCGTAACACTTCAAATATAGTGAAGTCACCTACCGAATCATCAATTAGTTCAATCGGCCTATCCTCAATCCATAGTCTCCATGCCTGAAATAAATCAAAACCATACTTTTGTGGGTCAAACTACAATCCAACTTGCCCATCACTATTAAAAGAGCATTACTATTAATCAAAAGTTTTGTTTTGACAACACAAATGAGTACAATGCTATTTTTCATGCTTACATGTCCAAGAAGATTAAGGTGGTGCTCTGGGTGACGAAATCCCCTGTTTTTCTTCCCACTTATTATCTCTAATATTAAAACCCCAAAGCTAAAGACATCAGATTTTGTTGAGTATTGCCCATGCACTGCATACTCCGGAGACATATAACCACTGAGAAATGTCATTGCAAGGAAGAAGTTAAAAAAAGAAGAAGAAAGAAGCTCAATGTAACCTATAAAGGGAGTTTAGGCTTACTTACTGTGTACCAACAATCCTATTGGTATTGGCATCACATTGATCTCCCCCAAATGATTTAGCTAGGCCAAAATCTGAAATTTTTGGATTCATATTATTATCTAGTAGGATATTGCTAGCTTTGAGATCTCTATGAATAATTCTCAGTCTAGAGTCTTGATGAAGATAGAGAAGGCCTCTAGCAATCCCTCCAATTATGTCGATGCGCTTACGCCAATCTAGCAAATTACTCTTTGTTTGATCTGTCCAATTTCATATTTATTTCAATGCAACATTCCAGTAAAATATTCAACAAACAATTTCATTAATGAAAGATGATAAATTTGAACATGAATATCTTGGATTTAGTCAGGGTCAAAGTTCAAACCAAAAATAAAGGAATCCAAGCTTTTGTTGGGCATGTATTCATAGATCAACATTTTTTCATTTCCTTGAATGCAAGAACCGAGAAGTTTCACAAGATTGCGGTGTTGAAGTTTGGCAATTAAATTAACTTCATTTTTGAACTCATTGAGTCCTTGTCCAGAAGTTTTTGATAACCTCTTTACTGCTATATCTTTCCCCTGCAAGCAATGTACCCTGGAAAAAAAAAATATATATATATAATATATATATAATTAAAATAGAAAATAGTTAGGTTTATCTTCTAGTACACCCTGAAGTTCACATTTGCAAATCAATCACAGCAATTTCCTTTGCTATTTACAGTTCCAACATATTGCCAATTTACCTTGTATACAGGTCCAAAACCACCTTCTCCAAGCTTGTTGTTCAATGAAAAGTCATCAGTGGCTCTAGCAATTGTGGATAGGTCGAACAACGGAAGCTCCATGTCTTCTTCTGGACCCTTGCTGTTGCTGCTATGAACAATTGCTCTTATTCTCTCCATTATCCCTGATATAAGGAAAAAAAAAAAAAAAATTCACAATGAGGTTCACTCAAGTCTTAGATATGTGAAGAGAAGCATAGTTAAATATAAATATAAGAAAGTTTACCTCTTAAGTTTTCTTTGCTGCAAACGTAATAGCTACCTAAGAGCATCCCAAAAACTACCACAATGGAACATGCAACTATCGCTGCTATATTCTTCTTATGGCCATTTCCTGTCCCTTGATATTGGACTTAGAAGTGGCAAAACAAATTCAGTCAAAGTTCAAAACAGAACTAGAAAAAAAGAAGAAGATTAATTTCTAGAAAAAAGGAAACAAATTGAAAGATAATGGAAATAATAATTTAAACTTCCATGACAAATAAAAATATTCATTGACGATCTTCTTCCACAAAATAAAACATACATACCAAATTTTGAAGCGTGCATTCGAATATATAGATCTTGTCCACCAACTGGAAACTGTCTAATATCTAGTAGATCACCAAGCCAGATGGCACAGCCACTACGTTCTTTGATGTCTGAGTTTGTATAAGCCATACAAGTACAATTGTTCAAGCATCTTTCCCTGCATTCCTTGAGATTCATACTTTTATTCACCCATGTGTGTGTAGTATCTGGGAGTTTCAAGCTAGAAAATTCTACGAACCCATGTGTGATTTTATCCTGGCAATTCAATGGTTCATTGCGTACACATCCTTGAGACCAATCCATTGAATCCCATTTTTGTTGTGATTTGGGTTTGAATCCCTTTAAACATTGGCAAACCGGAAGCTCAGTAGCGATACATATTCCATAGGCTCCACAAATGCCATACCTGTCACAGCGGTCTGTAGGCCGAACAAAATATGACTTCCAACTTTGTGCTGTTTCCGTCCGTGTGAAACTTTGAAGCACAGAGGTGGTTTGGTTTAGAGCTGCTATTGTGAGAAGTGACTTATCTTTGCGGGTAAACATGAAGTAAACCTCATCTTGATTGTAAACAAATGTAAAGGCATACACAAGATTTGGCTTGAATGCAGGTGCGCCACTAAACCCAATGCCATTCCAAGGGCCACTGCGAAAGTATTTTACTGTGCCTTGGAACAAATAGGCTTCTGGGTAGTTATGATGTGTCATCTCAAGGATTAAGTCACCACTAGATGGGTCATCCCAGTTCTTCCATGCTATTAAGCGCATATTGAGACCTCTCTTTAAGTCCCACCCAAATTTCATCCCTGGTAAACTTGTATCAGTTGGATAGTCAAAGCTTTGCCACAAATAGTCTTCTGAATTTCCATTTTTCTCATCTGTTAGGACAAGATTTCCTGTATCTAAGAGCTGTAACAATAGAGCTTGAGCTTGTTTCAATGAACTTGTTGACCAAACAACACTCTTATTTTGAGCGAGAAGGACAAGACTTGCAGTGCTGTTTATCATCAAAATGCCAGATGAGTCATTGATTGGGCTGTCTCTATTTGCAACCCAAACAACGGTTTTATCTTGGATGTTGTACCAAATTCCTAAGTAACGATTCTTGGAACTTCCAGGACTGAAGAAACCCAGTTCAAAGTTTCCATCTTTGGACACTAAGGTTTTGCCATCAGCTAAAGATTGGGTCGATTTAATGCTGTCTATACCATAGGTGGCCTCAAAGAAGAAAATTAGTAAATTTGGAATAACAAACATAAAGGAAAGAACCCCCATTGATTTCTAGTTCTAGACCTCTTTGCTTTAGTATTTAGTATAAAGTTGAAGATAGACGTCTATTAATTATGGAGCAGTAGAACTAGAAACAAGAAAGTGATGAACCCGGAACAACACGGCTGTTGACTTGGACGCATGCATGTCTTCCGCATGACAAAAGCTAGGACCACTCCTACCAATTATCAAAAACAGTAGGACCACTCCTACAAATTGCACCGTTTTTTCCAAGTTTGTAACCTTCTAATAGACTGGACGGAGTCTAAATGCTATGGTTTAAACACAATTAAAAAAAAAAAAAAAAAAAACTGTCATGATATATATATATATATATATTTTTTGATAGTGCCATAATATATCATATTAATTACAGCTACATAGTTTTAATCTCGAAAATGCTTGCAAATCAATCTAAGAAAATTCTTCCTAATATCATATCTTGAAATGAAAGTGCGTTTGTCTCTGGAAAATTAATCATTGATAATGTGTTAGGTGATTTGAGTATTTTATACCATATGAAAAATAGGTGTAAGGGTAGAAAACATTAACAAGGTTTATGATAGGGTGGAATGGATTGAAATAATTATGAGACCAATGAGATTACATGATAGATGGGTATCACACTATCACTTATAAGGAATGTGATTCCTAGTTTTTGCACAATTAATCTGAATCACGAACACTTGCAAAATAAGGTAGCGTGATCGAAAGGCTCTCTAATGCTTAAGTCAAAGTTTTTCATATATATATATGGAGCAGTAGAACTATGGAGCAGTAGAACTAGAAACAAGAAACTCATAAACCCGGAACAACACGGCTGTTGACTTGGACGCATGTCTTCCGCATGACAAAAGCTAAATCTTTCAGTGTTACAAACTGATGGAGCCTACATTGGAAGTGACTCACGAGCTTACATTTCCATATTTCAAGCAAAGAACAAGGATTTTATTTATGCACTAGTATTTTTTTTACAAGTTGAAGACAAACCCCTATAAATTATGGAGCAGTAGAAACAAGAAAGTCATAAACCCGGAACAACACGGCTGTTGACTTGGACACTTGTCTTCCACATGGTGACATGACAACAGCCAACTCCATCCACATGTGACATGATGTTAACCTGCTCTAGGTTGGTTATTGGGTCACTCGTCCGCATGGTTGAATAAAAAAAGAAAAAGTATATATATAAAAATAAATATTAGAAATCCTAAAATAAATAAGTAAATTGAAATCTTTTAAAAATATTGTTACTCTTATAAAATAAAAGACAATAGCAAGAGAATGTATGATAAGAAAATATTTCTCATTATATCAATTAGCCATCCACACAAAACTTCTTCTTGAATTGATTCTAATCTCTCCAATCTCTACTATATCTTCATACTACTCCATTCATATCACAAATGAGATATTACACTCATATATATAGGCACACAAAAAGAGTTTGGTGTGCCCAATTTCATATAGCAAATGTATTGGTTTGGTGTATCTAACATATTGCCAACAAATTTATTCATAAGAACCTCCATCAAAACCAACCATTCATAACACTCTTCCTTGGATGACCACTCACTAAGAATATGCCTCGTTAAAACCTTGTCAAGAAAAAACTCAGTGGGATAAAATCCAATAGCGAAGGAAAAAGAGTACAGTATTCTTGTGAAGTTTTAAGTGCTTTCGGATTGCCTCATTAAGACCTTGCAAAGGAAAACCCAATGAGAAAAAACCTTAGCGAAGGAAAAAGTGTACAATCAGTACATATCCTTCAGAATGTTTACTCCCCCTCATGAGTACATAGATCTTCAATTGTCAATAAAAAGGATCTTTAAGTCGACGCATGCCAATATTATGAACAATCTTCTTGAATGTCGTAGTTGGCTAAGTTGTCACTTGATCGTATCTGCTTGACATCAATATCACCACTCTTCTAGATCTTATGTGTATAAAAAAAAAAATTTAGGTGAGATGTGTTTGTTTCATGAATTGCGACATCTTTGTTCGCTTGATAAATCTTCATGCAATAGCATTGTTGTCACCTGTGAACAGTATTTTGTTTTTTTATCGTTCTTTGTATAGCTCAGAAAGATATCATACGTCTGTATTTCCAATTAACTATAGATTTGATTTATAATTTCAAGTTCAATTTGCAAGATACATCATGATATCAATTGCACTAATATATGGTACTTCAGGACCAAGAATTTCTCCATCCTCTTCTTGAAGGCGAAAATTGTCATTCTTAACATCAAATGACCAATCAATCCTTGGAGTACTCAAAGGATGAGTTTTTATCCATATGAAAGTGCTTCATGACTTCCTCTGTGTATATTGACTAGTGAACAAGAATTCCATTTGGAAAGTGTTCAATTTGTAAGTCAAGACAAAATTTTGTTTTATAGAGATTTTTCATCTCAAACTCATTCTTTAAATAATCGGCGGTTTTGTGAACTCTTTATAAGTTTCTACAAGATTTAACATATACCACAACAATAACAAATCGGGATTCTAATTCTTTAATGTATGGACAAATATAGATTATTCTCAAATAAATACTTGCTAAGATAATTGTACCACTGCACCCAAATTGTTTTAAATCATATAAGAATCTTTGTTACTTGGTAGAATATATCCTTCAGGGATTATATGCTTCAGGCATTTTATATCCTTTAGGGATTATATGCTTCAGGCATTTAATATATTAATACTAGGTTTCTGCGAGAAACCTTATTCCACAAGTAGTACTTTGTACTTCATAATTTCACTTTTCTCATTAAATTTTTGTACAAATATATACCCACTTGTATTTAACAAGCATTACACCTTCAGGTGTATGGACTACAGGTCCAAATACTTCATATTTTACTCATGAGTTTAGCTCTATTTGAATTCCACATTGAGCAATCATGTCTACATTGATATTTTCGATAGTTTGTGGTTCAAATTCACCATTATTATTTCTCGTAATGTTAAAAGCAAATATATTACCGACAACAATTTTATTTCTATCCCATATTTCTCTTGTATTTAAATAATGTATTGAGATCTCGAAATTACAGGTACCTATTTCTCTTCAGGAGTTAACTCTGCAGGAGATTCCACTTTAGGGGATAACTCTTCAGGAGTTTCCTCTTCTAGAGGTTTATTTTCAAGATATATTGTGCAAAATTTTGGATATATTAATTACCTTGTTACCTGTTTCTTGGGTATAGCCTCTTCATGAGCTGTGACTTGCTGTTCTTGTGTCTTCCTTTTTTGGGGAATCTTATCTTCAGCACTGACAGATCTTTCACGCTCCAAGCATGTCTTAGATCCACTTACTGCTAAATCAAATAATTGTTCTTCAGGGAATTCAATCCATAATGGGGTATTAGCAGCTGGAAAGTGGGATTTCTAATATTCTTATTGTCAGTGAAACCATACAGTAATTGGTTTGCAATACCTTACAAATAATTCTTTAAACTTACAGTTCACATTGATTTTTGTAAGGATCAAGATAAGATAGTTTTGTCATGCCTTCGGCACCGAATTTTTCATTAAAGTCAATCTTCAAAGGATGACTAAAAAAAATTACCAGTTAGAGGTTCAAGATATCTAATTTTAAATGGAGAATAATAAAGTAACATAAATTCCAAGTCTACTTTGAGAACCAATCTTTTTGCATTGTGAGAATGCAATAGTAATATATACAACATAATTAGAAATGAGAAGGTGAAATATATTGGTTGTTGAGTAATGTGAACTAATGATATAGCATGTCTCCAGGCATAAATAATTACTTTTGTTTTCATACGTGAAAGACGAGAAATCATTTAAAGTCTTTTTAATAAATAATTTAGCTAAACCATTTTGAGTATGATTATAAGTAACATGATATTTACTCTTCCAAAGCCTTCAATTAGGTTCTATAAACCTAATATAGTATTGACATTAGTTTTGAAAATATTTCTTATTTTAAGGATTGTATGGGTTGTTGCAATGTCTGCAGGACAAGAATTTCACCAATCATCTTTGTGATCTTCTTGATCAATAAAATCATGATCATTTGGATCAAGATAAACTATGAAGATCTTTTATTTAAGGTATCGAAATAACCTATAAGATCTTTTGGATTAGTAAAATTCATTTCTATTTATTTTCATTTCTATTTATTTTCCTTTCTTTTATGGAGGCTTGGTATAGGTCTGCCAACAGTTTAAGCGTACGACAGGTATGTGACCTACGACCTTCCATAGCACACCTATGGAATTTTGGAGGTTTATTCTGTCAACTTTTGTCATTTTCTTATTGTTTTATTTCATTGTTATTACACTTCTAGTGGAAAGGTGTGATATTCATTTTTAAAGAATTTTGAGTACGTCTCGCTCAATTTTGATTGTTCTTAGCACGTCCATGCCAACGACCCTTTTCTTTTTTCTTCTATAATTATTAGCTGAGGTTTCATTCACTTTAGGGAATGGTATATAACTGGTTGAATAGAACATGTGGATTTTTGGCAAAATCTTATTATTTTGTTTAATCACTAGAAGACAATATATTAGTTCAGAGTACTTCTTGAACTTATGCTCTCGATATTGCTACTTTAGGAGCACATGTGAGGCACAATATATAATATATGATTTTTCCTTTTTCAATATGTCTTCTTCAATGTTCAAGAAGTACTCTGAACTAACATATAAAATTTTTTATATGAACAAGATCAGTGTGTAATGTGTAATGTGTTGGATTCTTCTAAATTTTTTTGAAAGATTTATATGAAAGTTGTCTTATGTAAAGACGACTTTCAATCAACTTATTTTTCCGAGAAACTATTAAAAAATGCATTTTTTGGCAAATTTGGCCTACAATAATTTGCTTCAACACACAACAGTTTCAGGTATAAAGAAGATGGATTTAAAAATCAGAAGCATCTGATATTAATAATCAATTAGAAAACTACTTACTTTATTATGTATACGAACTTGTGATTATGTATAGACTAGATCAATTTCTAAAGGTCAAAAAAAGAAACACTAACGATCCACCCAAAAATCTCCAAGTGAAACTTTGGCTATATTCAATTATTAACTGAAACACTATTATCTCAATTCATGGTGAATACATTTATATGTTATTTTTCATACAAAATATTTTGCAATTGCATGTGTTGATGATAACTAATGAGAATGTTTTTGTGTTCATGTATATAGGTGGCGAGGGGTAAAGTGCTAGAAAAAGGTCCCAACACATGTGCTCGAGTCCTATCGTCGTTCTTTTTCCACTATACTTCCCAATCAGGTAGCGTTTGTATTTTATTTTATTTCCTTATTTTGATCTTTTTAATAAAATGTTAATGTGTGATGGGTTGTTCATGATTTCTAAAAAATTATTGTCACCTAATGCAGGTGTTGTTTTTTTCTTTTTCTTTTTCTTTTTCTTTTTCTTTTATAGATTGTTTGGGAGCCATATAAAGAGATTTTAGATAGGCCTCCTACGTATTGCAAGGCTGGAAAAAATATTTGGCGTACGGTGTCACCCCTGGTATGTGGTCATCTCATAGAGTGGCATGTACCCAATCGGGTTCTTCGGCAGTTTGGCATGGAACAAGACATTCCAGGGCCCTTTGATACAGAAGCTCGGGTACACGATGTCGATCTAAGGGGGAAGTCTAACACAGATTGGACTATTGAATGGGATCATTATATTCAAAAGTGGAACAAACGGGCTGAGAGTGTCGTGACCCGTCCCTTATTGCAGCAGCCCATTTTATATAGTCATTCGTATATGGAGTGGTACCGTAAGATTATCCGACGTTATATCAGTAAGAATAGTAGTCAGTACGATGAGTTGGTAAGGTTTCTAAAGTTTGGTATTACGTTATTTTCTTTGGAGTTATTCATAAATATTATGAAGTTATATACTGACATGTACTTTTTATGTGATAGGTTGATATATTGGTCAGCCACATCACTACGTGTCCATCTAGAACTGAGGGAAATGGATTATATCAGGGCCTTGAAATTTTGAATTCGTTGAATAGATTAGACCCTGCAACATTGGCTGATGCTTCTACAGCTGCCCCAATCAATCCACCAGATGCTGTTGATGGCACACCACGTAGCTCCCCGAGTCGTGGTGGATGTGGTCGAGGTGCACCACGTGGTGGTGGACATGCCCAAGGTGCACCACGTGGTGGGGGACATGCCCGAGGTGCCGGTCAAGCTCAACGTGTCGACCAAGCCCCCCCTTTGACTGTCGGTACTAATTTAGAGGATCATCCTGCTGCCCCTGAGTCCACCCCAACCACCTCTAGTCATCCCATGGACATGGTCATGTCAGAATGTGTTACGCCCATTCAGCCAAGTAGCTCAACATTTGTATTTATCCCTATACCATCACTTTCCATAGCCCATGTTGAGATGACATCCACGGGCCCTAACCAGACTTGTTCGCCTCCTCCCTCATTCTTACCCACCACATTAGAAGAACTGCCTTTGGCGATAGACTTGGTTGGGCAGAGGCCCCATAAAGAAACTGAGGCCGTGTGGGACATGAACAGTAGCTATTAAAGTAATTGATTTGGAAGAGTTGTAAGTAATATCTTCCTTTATAATTTGTTCTTAATTTGGAAGATTTGGTTACTTCTATTGACTTGCTTCTACATTTACATTGCATGGAATTTTGAAGTTACTTTCTTTGAAGGATTAGTATTAGGAAATATGTACCATTGTTAGACTAAAACTTGCTTCATTTGTTGATGAAACAAAAAAGAATGTGGAGTTTAATGAAAATTGTATTACTCTTACAGGGATCTTATTGAGCAGTGTGGACATCTTTAATGAAGAAGGTGAGAATCAAGTCTCTATTGTTGAGGCGGCCAAGAAGTAGTTGAAGAATATTTTGTAGATGATGGAGAATAGATGGAGAATATTTTGTATTGTTCATTGTATTTTGTTGATAACATAACAAAACTCATCTTATCTTATCTTTATTTCCTTATTTTATTTCATTTTATTTTGTTTGCTGAAGACTTTATTTTTATTTTTTTGGATAAGTTGCTGGGGACATCTAAAAGGAAAGGAACAATTTTGGTAACTCCATGATAAGTTCTTGGCCTAAAGTTTGCTTAGGGACTTGGAATGGTATTTTTGTGGGCTTTCCTCTTCTATTTTATTGTGTGTGGTGATAAGTGAACTGATTTTCGGTGTGAGTGATGAATAAAGCAGGCTGAACTGATTTTTTTGGGTCAATCCTTATTTGGCTGAACTGATTTTCGGTTCTCAGGCTTCCCCCAGCCTAGCATGAAGCATGGTATTACCCTAAGTATATTGACTCTTTTTTTTTTAAATAATTCCTATCTATATATGTCGTCATCTTATTCAATATCACAAATTGAAGATAGGAAGTGATTCAGATTTAGCATTTTTCATAAACTTTTCAGCATAGTGAAAGGGACCAGCAACAGTCACAACTTTTCCTATTGCAATTGTAGCTGCTATTGGTTTATGTAGATACCCTGGTTGTTAATGTATCTTCTGTACACTATGCCATGAAGATAGATCGAACATTGGTGGTGTATTTGGAATCGACTTAGACAAAGTTAAGCATTTGGAATTGACTTCAATAATAGCTGGTTGAATGATATATTAATCAGTCATAGCATGTGCCTAAATTTAGGACTGTTAATCTGATTCATGGAATGTTAAGTAGGTGTCTGTCTTGGTGTAGATTTATCTTACTTGTGAATTCGGTTGTCTTTTTCTTAAATAGCCTAGAATAAATTTTACGTGTATATGCGTCATAATACTTTTAAGGCTATTACTTGGGGAAAAAAACACAGCCCCACAGTTCCAAAAACTGAAGAAGATGACTGAGGTTCTACTCCCAAATTTGTGTACATGCTCTGGCAAAGCTTTATACACCCCAGCAGTCTTAATTTGACTAGTGATTTTCTATCCATTTTGTCATGTTGCCAAATCCTAATATATTTTAGGTTTAAATTTTGGTAGTATAACTACTTATCAAAAAAAAAAAAAAAATGGTAGTGTAACTAATTAATTTAAGGACATGATGTGGGCATGCAGAACTTTCAAAGCATCTTTACCATTTCTTTTAAATGTCAACCGGAGATTTTCCGTATTCTGAGTGTTCCTCACCGATCAAAAAATAATAATATTCTTAGTGTTTCTTGACATTTTGGTAATACTTATACATTTCTCTTCTGCCTTTTCATCTTCAGAATGTGAAGGCCTATTTACGCAGAGCTACAGCAAGAGAGATGCTGGGCTATTATAAGGAGGCAATTGAAGGTAAATTATTATTATTTTGTATTTTGTGTTATTGTGGGGGTGTCATATTATATTAGGGCCCAAAAGCCCAATCCATTGTATTTTTAGGCCTAACCCATTTAAGTTAGGCCCAATTATTTGTATAGCTCTCTCCCTATTTCCCATGTAGCCTATATAAAGGCCTCCCATTCTATTGTACAAGATGGCGAATGATGAATAAGAAAAGACTAGGTGGACGTAGGCCTCATTGGCCGAACCACGGTAAATCTTGTGTCATTTTCCCATTTTCTCCCCAACCACGCCAAAGCCCGAACATGCGGTTCCGAACCTAGAAATAAATGGGAGGAGCTATTTTGACCTCCTACAGTTATTAAATAGGTAGTAGGCTCGAAGCTAACTAATGCCTCATCATATGTATCTTAGCTCGAAGTTGATATGTAATTAATCATAACAAACGCAAAATTAGAACAAAAGAAAAACAAAAAATTTTTTTTTTGCAAAACTCCAAGGAACTCAAAGACATAATTAATAGGACCAGCTACATCTGAGAAACCAGTCAGCACTGAAACATATATCCTAGAAATGTTCCTTACATCCAGATTCCAAGACACTGGAAGCTAGCAAAAATATTGTAATAACAGAACTACACAGTAACTTCCATTCTTTATAAATACATGAAAAACTACAAAAGAAAATCCAAAAGATTGCCGTACAAGCATATCTGCAGAAAAATCATATTTAGATTGTCAGAAGCTGATGAAGAAAATTATAGGCAATAAACTATATTACATGCTAAATTATGATAGCAATGAAGTAAAGCTAAGATTCTCTCTCACCTTTACAGGAAACATATTTATCTCCCACTGCACAAAATAAGAGAGCTACTAAGGTACTCCATGTGTCCCTGTGACAGCAGTACAATAATAATAAGTAGAATCTTGCATCAGAATTAGATTCAAAAAAACTTTTCCCTTAACAACTAAGTGGTGGAAAACTTGTAAGGAACAACAAACCTTGGTTACAACCTAGGCATAAAAGATATAAAATTCAAACATAATAAATAGAAATGTATGATAATTCAATACATGCATAAATTCATGCCTCTATATTTATAATGCTCATGAAAACACAATATCAATGCTTCTGTTTTTCCATTCTTATTAGAGAAGGTTCAAAAGAATATCTCCTCCCCACTTGGGGTGAGTGAGTAGTTTAAGTTGTAAGGTTCCCATGGATTGATCATTATGGGTCATCAACTAAAATCAACCTAAACCTTAGATTGATGATAAGTCCTTTATCATTCATTGAGCAAAAATCAGAAAATTCATCATTGCTGTCAGTCTGACGTTTGTTCAGTAAATGACACATATCTCAGTCTAGAAAATTTGAAATGACAAACCGATTTTTTTTTTACGGAAACTAGAAAGATATATCTTTCTAGTGATATAGGGCTCGCCTAGTGAAAATGAACGAGTAAGTACAGAATTGAGAAATAAGATGACCAATTCAGCACTGCTGGCAGACTGACGTTTGTTCAGTAAATGACACATATGTCAGTCTAGAAAATTTGAAATGACAAACCGATTTTTTTTATGGAAACTAGAAAGATATATCTTTCTAGTGATATAGGGCTTGCCTAGTGAAAATGAACGAGTAAGTACAGAATTGAGAAATAAGATGACCAATTCATCATTGCTGGCAGCCTGACGTTTGTTCAGTAAATGACACATATCTCAGTCTAGAAAATTTGAAATGACAAACCGATTTTTTTTATGGAAACTAGAAAGATATATCTTTCTAGTGATATAGGGCTTTCCTAGTGAAAATGAACGAGTAAGTACAGAATTGAGAAATAACATGACCAATTCATCACTGCTGGCAGCCTGACGTTTGTTCAATAAATGACACATATCTCAGTCTAGAAAATTTGAAATGACAAACCAAATTTTTTTATGGAAACTAGAAAGATATATCTTTCTATTGATATAGGGCTTGCCTAGTGAAAATGAACGAGTAAGTACAGAATTGAGAAATAACATGACCAATTCATCACTGCTGGCAGCCTGACGTTTGTTCAGTAAATGACACATATCTCACTCTAGAAAATTTGAAATGACAAACAGATTGTTTTTTATGTTAACTAGAAAGATATATCTTTCTAGTGATATAGGGCTTGCCTAGTGAAAATGAACGAGTAAGTATAGAATTGAGAAATAAAATGACCAAAAATTCTGGATAACAATCATTCTTGACTTCAACATTGAAATCAAGCTCTTTCAAATTATGATAGCAATGAAGTATAAATGTATGATGATTATGCATAAATGAACACATTTATCACATTATTAGTTTGTACCTCCACCACTTTTTGATGTGTGATTCGCATTAGGACATCTCCGACGATTATGTCCTTCCTCACGACAGATTCCACAACTCGGGCGACTGATTTGATCACCCTCCCTCCCGTCCATCTCATTCCTTATTCTAGTTGACTTTGGCCGACCACGTCTTCTTTTCATTAAGGGGTTAGGCCGCGTTATAGGCCCCTCAATAGGTTGCCAATTCCTGGGATCCGATACAGGTATAAAAGAACGGTCATAGCATGCTCTTCGTTCAGACAACTTATAACATGGATCAATATATTGGATAACATCAACGCTCATTTGAGCACAAGCTGCGATTACATGTGAACAAGGAATCTTATATAGGTGCCATTTCCCACAAGTGCCTGATTTTTCACTTAACTTCATGTTGTGGATGTGATTACCCCTATTCGCAGTGAAAGGATTAACATGTGTTGTAATTTCAAATGAACCTATGCGATTGTCATGCATCCTTACTCTATGGCAAGATGCCTTGTCCCGATACCTTTTAAACCTATCCATGGCATATTTACTGAACACTTCACCATCATCCAGTTCACCTTGAGTTTTGGTACGCCGATCCTCAAAATAATGAACAAGTTTGTAAAACATGAATTATACCATTGCAGTTATGGGTAGGGAGCATGCACCTTTCAATACACCATTGAAGCACTCCGACAAATTGGTTGTCATTGCTCCATACCGACGACCATCATCATGGACCAGTGTGCAACGTTGGACTGTGAGCTCATCTAGTAGTTGGACTGGTTCGCCATTGTATTTTGTAATGGTTTCCATTATCTTGTTGAATTTATAAACTTGTTTACAACTTCCTGCTCTCATTATTAAATTCTTTAATCGTTTGTCTTTATACCGTTGATTAAAGTTGCTGGCTACGTGACGCAAGCAAAACCGATGATGACCATTTGGAGGTTGCCAAAGGGAATCCTCCCTAATGGCTTCTATAATCCCACCATGTCGGTCTGATATGACGCAAAGATTCCGATTTGTGACATAGCGCCTAATGCATGACAAAAACCACTTCCAACTATCCTTGTTCTTGCTTTCCACAACCGCAAATGCTAGTGGATAAACCTCATTGTTCGCATCAGTGGCCATTGCAATCAATAACTTCCCTTCATATCTTCCATAAAGATGAGTGCCATCAATGCTTATAACAGGCCTACAATGTGCGAATCTTGCAATGCAAGGAGCAAATGCCCAGAAAACAGAAATGTGAAAAAAAAACAATACCAGCATTATTAGTGTCACGGTTTGCGCAATGCACTTCTGTACCAGGATTCAAATCTTGTACTGCCTTTAGGAACTTTCGGTAAAGTCTCATAAGACTATCCAATCACCATATATGTTGCCAATTGCTCTCTGCTTTCGCATCCCATATCTTATAGTAAGAACAATCACAGTTCCAATCACTCAACATGTGGGCATGTAAAAGCTTTATTTTAGCGGCATGGTCCGCCGCTACCAAGTGGTGAATCTGTCGTTCAATAAATTTTGCATCTGCCATCTTACCATCGCTTTGAATACCACTACTTGTACATGTGTGAGGACCATTGTATATTGTGATCTCCCAAAGTCCAATATTATTGCGCTTGCGCTTGCATGCTCGAAGGTACCATTCACACTTAGAGCAATAAATTGCCCATTTCACCTGGCTTGACTCATTCACTTTATACCTCTCACTCACTTTATTTACCTCTAAGGTTTTTTTAATCGCAACTCATCTCATTATATTATTGAACAACATACCTTTACTTTCAACTCCATCCCAACCTTCCAAACAGTTAGACCTGTTTGTTGCTCTCATCAATGTCACCTGAAACAATAATGTTATCCCATGTGTTTGCAATAAACGACGGTGATGGAGCTTCCATGGGAGGAAAGCCATGCGTAGAGTGTTCTTGATCACCATGATCATCATCCAATGCATTATCGTCGTCGTCATCATTCATCCCCAACACCCCCATTTATAATAAATCTCTCAATATCTTCCGTATCCTCATCTTCATCATGCTCCATATTAATATCATGTCCCGACTCAACCCAAACCCTCTCCATGAACGCATCGTTAAGATGATCATCTTGGACTCCCTGAGCAATCATCGGCACTACAACATTTAAATGGCTTTGTTCGAATGGAACAACTCATACTCATGGACATTCCTCCACAGGTTCTGGTAAATGCTGTAAATCTCTTGTCTATGTTGTGTTATAGGCTCCATAGTTATATATAACTCATAAAATGTGAATTGAGTCCTAACCTCCATCGTTTCAAACATCAGATTAACATCATCGTCACCTCTTATCAATATGGGCATGAACTTCACAATATTTTCAAGGATTTGACTTGGACAACGAAAAGTAATAGTAATGGAGTGGTAATGATGATCCAATTCAAGTGCACTGCATATTTTCTTCCTCAATTTCTTAAAATTGATCTTCTTTTTTAACCGAATAACTGTCGACTTGGCATCCTGTCCTTGGTACTGAAGTCCTTCATTACCATAAGTTATCTCTCCATTGTAGTGAACATAGAAGATAATTGGAGCCATGGAAAACCCTATTAAATCAATTATAATAACACATATTCAATTTCTATCCAAATAATGTATTCTAAAAAAAGTATAAAGTAAGTAAGACATTAGGAAAAAATATATTTTGGATCTTAACAAATTTTGTAGCATTCAAAAAAAAATATTTACCTCTCAAAAGGACATTAAAAGGACCTCTACTAAGTTAAATTGGACACTAATTTGAAACACCAAACTAAGAATATATGCAGAAATTTCTTAATTTCGTGGAAGACTTTGCTTTTAGCATGCTATAATAAATATATTATTGATTAGTCTAAGAATAGAAAAGTGAAGTGGGTACTAAAAATTTCTATTCCAAAAATAATAACAACAATACAAAATCACTTTATTCTATACAAAAGACAAAGTATAGAATAGACAAGATACACTGTCGGTATATTATTATTAACTCTCTTGACTAGTTATCTACAACTACAATAATATAATAGACCCAAATAAAAAAGACAAAGAACATGCTCAGGATAAAAAAAAAAAAATTACACAATAAAAGACAAATGAGTGAACATAAATTTACCTTTGTGTTGTGGAGATGAAAACAAATGAGAAGACCTTTGTGAGTGTTAAGAGTAAAAGCTTGGAAGAGACCCCACGGGAAAGGAGGAAAAAGTTCACAAAACTACAATAATATCTCAAAGTTTTTGTTTCAGAGCACCATAAGTCCGTATAAGCATATATGTAGTTTTTTAAGAGAAAATCGTCTTTCAGAAAGACGACATTTGAAGATTTTAGTAAAAGTAAACGTCCCATCTAGATCTGCACATACTTCAAAAATAAATTTTTTTACTAGAAATCGTCTTTTCTAAAGACAACTTTCACGTTTTTTAATTTTATCTAAAAGTCGTCTTTACAAAAGACGACTTTGACGTATTTTTTCAAATTTAAGAAAATTTTGGTCAAAAGTCGTCTTTTGTAAAGACAACTTTCAGGTTTGATTTAAAAAAATAAAAAAAAAAAAAAATTAACTAAAAGTCGTCTTTACAAAAGACAACTTTGACAAATTTGATCAAAAGTCGTCTTTTGTAAAGACAACTTTCAAGTTTGATTTAAAAAAAAAAAAAAATTAACTAAAAATCTTTTACAAAAGACAACTTTGACAAATTTGATCAAAAGTCATTTTTGTAAAGACAACTTTAAGGTTTGATTTAAAAAAAATTAACCAAAAGTCGTAAAACTTTACAAAAGACAACTTTGACAAATTTGGTCAAAAGTTTGTCTTCATTGTAAAGACACCTTTTAAGTCTGATTTAATTGTTTTTTTTTAAAATTTATCTAAAAGTTGTCTTTTTACAAAAGACGACTTTTGACTAAATTTGTCAAAGTTGTCTTTTGTAAAGACGACTTTTGGTTATTATTATTATTTTAAATCAAACCTAAAAGTTGTCTTTACAAAAGACGACTTTCACATTTTTTTTAAAAAAAAATTTAGAAATATTTGGTCAGAAGTTGTCATTAGAAAAGACACGATTTTGAGAAATATAAAAATTTTGTCAAAAATCGTCTTTTCTAAAACGATTTTTTCGATTTTTAGTAATATCCAGATGGCAAAAAATGGCCACGTCAGTAAATTAAAAACGAAAAATTTGGTCAGAAAGTGTCTTTCACAAAGACGATTTTCACGTTCAAAATTGTCTTTCACAAAGACAATTTTGAATGAGTCCATTTTTCAAATAAACATCACAAAAGTCATGTTTGGCCCAAAAACTTTAAAAAAAAAAAATGCATTTTTTAGCAACTTTGGCCCACACTATTTATGTTTTATATTATAGTAATAATATATATATATATTTAATAATATAATTCAAAGGTATATAATACATTATATATAACATAAATATATATTTTTTCTTTCTTTAGCTATGGGACCGAGATAGTTGTTTGTCTCCCACTTTTCTTCTCTTCTTTTTCTTTGTTTCTTTTTCTTTCTTTCTTCATCACACAAAACAAATTGTCTCCCACTTTTCTTTCTTTCTTTCGTCATCATTGAAAACAAAGTTCTCTCTCTCAAGCTCTCTGTTTCTCTTTTCTCCCTTAAATCATTTTGTAAAGATGATGATAATTACAAATCATTATTTTTTGTACAATCCTTTTGGGATGCGTAGTTACCATTCTAATAAACTTAAGATAAAAATACGTGTCACAAATAATTAATAGATATGTATATAAAATTAATAAACAAGTCTCATATACAATCATGGACGGAGCTACAGGAGGACCAAGGGGCCTTGGCCCCTACCAGCTCTAAAAAAACCACTAGTAGGTAGGTTGTTATTCTTCTCTACCTTTTTTTCTTTACTTTTTCTCCTTCTGCTTGCTTCTTCTCTACGTTATTCTTTGTGGACAGTTTCCTCCTTCTATTTCTTTTGCTTTTTTACTTCGGTTTCTCCACCCACCCACCCTCCCACGTGGCTTCTTTTTTTTTACCGATTACCTATCATGCCTTTTGACTTTCCCATGTGAATGTGTTAGATGGTTTATGAGTTAAGGTTTATATGTTTCCTATCACACTTCTACTCTAGTTTCTAAGTGAATATAATTAACAGCATCTAACACAAATATTTAATAACTTATTGTAAACAAAAAACTTAATTTATTGAATACAATAGGAAATATATATATATATATCAATTCCAAAATGGTATTCACAACATTGAAAATTAGCTCAAATAATAACAATAAAAATTAGCCCAAATATCAACAAAAAGTAATCAATAAAATTACTTACTTTGTTGTCTTTTAATTTTAAATCTTTATATAAAAAAGACAAAGACAATTATATAATCACAAAAAAAAATTAAGAACTAATAAATTATGTGGGTAGTTGTGTATAGTGACTAGTGCAGTTAATTAGTCATAAATTCATAACTTAATTTAATTTGATAGCTTAATAAATTCAAAATTAGAACTAATAAATTTATAATTAGTGATTGTTGGAGGGTTAGATCATTATTTTTAAACTTGATAAATTAAAACTTACTCGGTTGCCACCAATCAACAATTTCTTACGTGACACGAGGTGAAATGAACACCTTAACACCGTCCGCCTTGTAAGAGCATCTTTTTGTCTATTTTTTCTCACATTTTTTTTTTTTTCATTTTTTTTGGCTTTGGGTTTTTCATTTTCTTGTTTTCTTTTTACTTAATGATAGCAATAATAATTAGCCTTTTTTGTTAGAATATTATTGTACATATAATGAGATAATAGAAAATTCTTTTGCTGCAACATTTAATACATAACCAATTATAGATGATTTCAATAATTTAAAAAAGTCAATTTTCATTTGATTAGATAATTGCATTGCAATGTATTAAGAAATAGTTATTATGTGTCATTTCATTTGTTGATATTTTGTTAATATAAAATGGATGTTAATTTGGATTTTCATGAAGAAAAAAAATTGGTTATACTTTGCCCCCACTTAATTGAAATCTTTGCTACGTCCCTGCATACAATTTTGATAGTCTTAAGATAAAAATATAAGTATAATGGAATTGCATAATTTATAACTGACCATATTTGATAATATCATTAAATATAATATTTTTAACATAAAACCCATAGGATTTTTAATCCATAAGCAAACATTAAAATTTGTAGGCAATAGATCAATATGATAAATTATAAGTAAGATAATAAAATTATCAATTCTTAGAAAAACTTACAATGGGTTGAAGACAAAGTGAGTACAATTCCCTTTTAGAATTTGACTAGAGCTTCATATTGATAACGTGTTATAAAATGAAAGAGAATAACAAGAGAATATATGAAGATGAAGATAAGAAAATATCACAAAAAACTTTCACATTATATCAAGTGGTGATTCACACAAAACTTCTTCTTGAATTGATTCTAATCTCTCCAATCTCTACTATATCTCCATACTACCCCATTCATATCACAAATGAAATATTACACTCATATATAGAGGCACACAAAAAGAGTTTGGTGTACTCTTTTTGTGTTCCAAATTTCATATAGCACA
>OU015765.1:15175627-15212154 GCA_907173295.1 Fagus sylvatica
GCAGCGTGTAAAGCAGTGCATAATTACTTTATTTTCTCTTATCCGCCTAATTATGCACTTCAGATCATTATTAAGGACATACGGTAACTTCGTTAGGAAAAATAAAGAGATGGATGAGTGTGAAAAGTGATAATAAACAGATTTGGAAATGAAAGTGAAACAGTGATTGTATAGTTGCTTGTTTTCAGTCAAGTCAACAACTATTGTTTTTTTCATCAGAGTAGGTGTGCAAGTGGCCCTTTGCTTCCAGGAAGCGTCCTCGCAAAATGACAACTGAAAATTAAATAATGATTTTATTATTTAAAGCATCATTCCACTCCTCTTTGATCCTACAGGTTAAATCCTTCACCATTTCAATACATGCACTCTTTATTTAATCTCACATTGACCAATCACAACGAAAAGAACAGAAATCATTGACTCCTAAGTCTCCCCAACGTCTCTTTTTCTTCAACCCTATGTCCAAGTTATTGATTCCCCACTTTCTTTCATGCGTCCCTTTTTCTCTTTTTCTGCCCAGAAAACAAGGCTTTGATTAATTTCGTGGTGACCAGCTATAAATTTATGCTTATATAGTTTTTATTCATTTTTTTTTTTAATCAGATGGGTGGGGGTATGATGGAGAATTTAAGAAAGTTATAGGAAGTGTCCTCCTCCCTTTGTTTTTGTTAGTAAAAAGTTTCCTCCCTAGTCTCTTCGTTTGGACAATTTAGTAAACTTGATGACTAAATACATCCACTAATTAGTTTAGTACAAGCTGCGTGTAATTACTTTATTTTCTCTTATCTGCCTAATATTGCTCTTCAGATCATTAATAAGGACATGCTGTAACTTTGTTAATGCACAAAGGTGTTATTCATGGGCAATGCACAATTTTCTTTTATCTTTTGGTTCAGTAACGCAATATCTAATGTGGAAGAACATATATGAGGGCTTATCTGCAAGTTAATCTCACAACAAAAAATTGATTCCTGCTGGGTTTATTTATATGGTAGTCCACAGGGGTCTATTGGATGTGCTAAATGCATACAGTTCATGTCTAACACGAAGCTCCAAACCTAAGCATGTTAGTCAATGGTGAAATTGTAGTGTTGTTTGGCCAATCACACAACTTTATTATGCAACTTCCTCTGTTTATAAATTAAACTTATAAGTAGTGTATGTTTTGCTTATTCGTTGCAGCTGAAAATAATACTTTTGTCTAGTGTCGATTGCTCCATCCCTCATAGTCATCCAACAAGAACGTTGAGACACAAATTCGACCACAACTCTAATAATTGCTTGAGCTCGTCACTAGCTACCCAAACTTTCCAAATTTGGGCTTTTGAAATTTAGGTTTTATATAGTTAGAATTTTGTGAACAGTATAGCCTAAATTAGCCCATACTTTTTTTTCCCTATGTTTCATTAGCCTTGTTATGTTCACTACAACAAAAAAGGGTATTAACAACATTAGATTAACAACATGTATAATAAACTGTTGTGGAGGAATGATTTAACAATATTCATGTTAGGCATGTTGTTAATGGAAAATACAGTAACTCCCTTTTACCACGTGCTATTTTGAGAATGTTGTTAGAACAAATAATAACAATGTTTTTAAAAAAAAGTTGTTAATTCAAAGGTGTTTACAACCTCTAAAAAAAAGTTGTTAATTTAAAAAGTTTTTACAACTTTTAAAAAAAGTTGTTGATTTAAAGGTTTTTATAACATTTAATGCTTGTTGTGACAAATATAAGTGCTATATTTTCTCAAAAGAAAAAAAGACAAAGTGGTATAAAATTTTTTGCCGGGAACAATTCCCGCTTGCGTGGGAAGCCAAAGTAAGAAAGAACCCAAAAAATTTAAAACACCTAAACAAATCTAATTATTTGGCCGGCCCTAATTCTAGCTCTCCCTCAACACACGTACGTTTGTTTCTCTCTTCCTCTCCACGTCTCTATCCCTCTCCCTCTCCCTCTCCCTCTCACAATCTTCTTCCCTCCAGCCTCACCATTGCTCTCTCTCATTGCCAATCTCTTCCTCTCACCCGCCGCTCTCCCTCTTACTATTGCTCAAAGATCCATTCTTTAGGTGTAAGTGGTAAGTAATATTTTAAACTCTTTACTTTTTATTATATGTTGTTTTGGGGTTTCATTAGAATTTTTTATTTTTGTTTTCCTTATTCTTAGGTTAAATCTTAGGTTTGCCAATAACGTGATGATTTTAGGTTTGCCAATAACGTGATGATTTTGATCTTATCTTTCTCCTTATTCTTGCCGCAACCTAACAGAAATTAAAGAAAAAAGAACACTAATTACCTTGAAGGAATCAGCTGGCCGGCCCTAATTCTAGCTCTCCCTCAAATAGGTTTCACTCAATATTATAAATAGACCAATATATGTTCATAGCTTGCATTCAACATTAGATCAGTTCTAGTTCATTCTATCTGATTACTTGTTTTCCCCATGGCACTAAATATAAATGTCTTAGTATTTTCTTTCACAATGTTTTCATTGTTTAGTGGTCTTCTCTCTTTCACTCCCAATGTCATAGTTGCCGCTGATGGTAGTGGCAACGTTGTCTGATGCTGAACACAATGAAAGAGATATGTAAATTATAACTTTAGATTTCTATAACAAAAATGCAATTTAATTATGGCCATATAGCCAAAAGGCCTTATTACATGGACATCATGCCTCAGATTCTACATGTATATATAGTTTATTAGGTTGCACATAGGAAACTTGAATATTACTCTATTAAAACCTTTTATTGCATCTTGAGGGAGAGACCAGCATTAGAGCTGGCCACAAGATAACACAATAATTCATTTGGAATTTGTGGAATTCTTTAGTGCATATATATATTTACTAATCATAAAGTGCCACGAAATTATATGAAAAACACAAATATAGAAACCAATTCAAATTTCATGAAATGAAACACCAAGTAGTCTTAAAGATGGAAGGAACGCTATATATATTCATCCCAACATATTGATTATTGAATTTGTAAAATCATTGATCTATTCATGTAGAGGTCGGACCTTGATACAATGGTACGTACGTACGCTCCATGAATCTAAGTGATGTGCAAGTTCGAATTCAAGAATAAGCCTCTTCATACAATGGGGTATATATGACTACCTAGCTACCAACTACTTCTTTTAAACCGTGCAAAAATAGGATAGCAAGTTTTTTTCACTCGTAACTCCTACCTTATATTTCATCACCAATGACTTCATGAGATAAGGAAACACATGACGCGATCAGTGAAGCCATCACTAATATAACAATCAATAGGGATTACACTTTCGTGATTTTAATAAAAGAAGGAACATACAATGAAGCTGTTTATATAGGACAGAATAAGTCCAATTTAATCCTCCTCTACCTACAAGTATATATGATCACTCTCGAAATTAGGCATCTTGATCTTTTGATGGAGAATCTTTTTTGGTTTGTTAGGTTTTACATTATTCTAAATGTTTATTTTAATTTCATAATTATAGGTTACTCTTTTTTTCTTTTTCTTCTTTTTCCCTCACCATCATTTGATCAATTCTTTTCTTAGTCTATAACAACCTAGTAATATATAAAGATTTTCAAGCTCTTGCTTTTACCGTTCCTTTTCTTCTCTTTGGGCTAAAAACCATTGATTTTCAGGCACTTAATTCTCTGGATCTTGCCTTAGGTGATATCTCTCCCTATTACTGTTGGGGTTTTGCAAAAGACACTATTATAATTATTTGCATGCATATATATCAAATGATTTTCTTACTTTCTTATGCAGTGTTGGATTCTTGGATGGTCTTTGTTATAAGACTTCCACAAAAAGTTTCCTCCATGCGTGTTCTAGGGTTGATTATACGTACAGTCACTATGAGGCTAGAGGAAAATAGGTGGAAGCCATAGGCTTTTATTGCAAGAGTGAAATACAATAAACTACTATTGCAGATTTTTTATTTTTTATTGCAGAAAGCCATAGACTCACATACATTTGCACTTTTATTGCAGATTTTTTGCTCATCAGTGAAGCATAATATAACACTTCCAATTTCTGCAGTGAAACTTCGCAATAGATTTGCTCGTGCGTATTGTAAGGCAGGTGAGTTTTTTTTTTTTTTAATTCACAGAAAGTTTTCAATTTTGATATCATTATTGAATGTGCCAGAATTATGTTTAGAATTACTTTGTAACTTGTTTTGTTTGTGTTAGTCTCTGCCATAAGGCTTTGGCTATGGTGCTTTTGGAATGGATAAAAGTCATTTGTGTGTATGATTAGGTAGGAAAATTTCTTTGGTGTAGAGGAGGTTCTGTTAATTGGGCTGCTCACGATGGATAAAGAATGGGTGCATCTTTCAAGGTTTTTTTTTTTTTTTTTTTTGAACCTTAAGCACTATATTGCGTAACTAATTAGTTGCACCAACGTGATTAGATTAATTAAATTAGGACTTTTGATTTGTAGAGTTACGGAGGAGTATAGAGTTGGAGCACGTAACTTTGTTAATATGGCTCGTGTGAATGAAGGAAATATAGATACAATCGTCTGCCCTTGTGTATTATGTAGAAACCTAAAACACCTACATTCTGAGGAAGTGTACGAACACTTAGTCATACATGGGATGGACTCTACATACACTACATGGGTCCTTCATGGAGAACGTCAGAGTGAATTTGTAGAATGTGCAGATGTTGAAATGCCGGAGTCATATAATATGTACAAAGAAGTGTTTTTTCAAGGTGATAATGTCGCAGAACCTACACATGAAAGAAGAGATGAGGAATTCACAAATTTGGTGGAAGATGCTGAAACTCCTTTATATTCGGGTTGCAAAAAGTACACAAGGATGTCAGCAACAGTTGTATTATTCAAACATAAAGCTACAAATAGTCTATCAGACAAGAGTTTTAATGAACTTCTTGAGATTATTCGTGATATGCTTCCACAAGATAACACACTTCCTGATTCTTTGTATTCAACAAAAAAAATACTTAAGATATTTGATCTAGGGTATGAGAAGATAGATGCATGTGTCAATGACTGTTGTTTATTTAGAAAGGAGTTTGAGAATTTGGAAGCATGCCCGAAATGTAGATCTTCGCGGTGGAAAGTTAACAAGCATAATAAAAAGATTTATTATGGAGTTCCTGCGAAGGTATTGCGGTATTTTCCTATAATACCAAGACTTAAGAGGATGTTTGGGTCACTTGAAATGGCAGAACAATTAACATGGCATGCCACTCACCAAAGTCAGGATAACAAGATTCGACATCCAGTTGATTCATTGGCATGGAAAACAATTAATAGTAAATGGCCTTCTTTTGCATCAGATCCTCGAAATCTTAGATTTGGTCTTTCATCTGATGGGTTTAATCCTTTCAAAGATCTTAGCTCTAGATATAGTTGTTGGCCAGTAATTTTGGTTACATATAACTTGCCTCCATGGCTATGTATGGTGAAGGAAAATTTGATGTTAACATTACTGATCCCAGGGCCTAAGCAACCAGGCAACGACATAGATGTTTATTTAGAGCCATTAGTAGAAGATTTAAATGAGTTATGGAGCAATGGGGTTAATGTCTATGATGCGTTCAGTAAGTCCATGTTTAACTTGAAGGCTATGTTGATGTGGACAATAAATGATTTTCCAGCATATGGAAACCTATCTGGGTATAGCACAAAGGGAAAGGTAGCATGTCCTGTGTGTCATGCAGAGACATGTTCAAAATACTTGAACCATAGTAAGAAGTTGGTGTACATGGGCCATAGGCGGTTTCTTGCTCCTGATCATCGATATCGGAAGAAAGCAAGTTGGTTTGATGGAAACGAGGAAAATAGACGGAAGCCTAAAATAGTCACTGGTGAAGAAGTTTTTCTTGAAGTCAAGGATCTCGTAAATGATAGGGGGAAAAATGGAAACAAGAGAAAGAAGAGAAATACAATCCAAATGTGGAAGAAGAAATCAATTTTTTTTTATTTGCCATATTGGAAGGTACGTTATGTAAAATAAATGGTTTTTTTGGTTATTTTTCATTTTTTATATTTGTGGTGAAGTTCATTATAGCCAATGATGACTATTATAACTCGTGTAAATGATGTTTCAGACATTACTTGTGCGTCATAACTTGGATGTAATGCACATTGAGAAGAATATTTGTGAGAGCATTATCGGTACACTTTTGAATGTGAAAGGAAAATCAAAGGATGGTCTTAAATCTCGCATGGACTTAGAAGACATGAAAATTAGGAATGAATTGTATCCAGAGATGAGAGGAACGCGATTTTACTTACCCGCAGCACCACACACGCTAACAAAGACAGAGAAGAAAATTTTTTGTGAAAGGCTGGCTCATTTAAAGTTACCTGATGGTTATAGCTCCAACATCGGGAATTGTATTTCATTAGAAGAATGCAAGATAATGGGCCTCAAGTTCCATGATTGTCACGTTCTATTGCAACAATTGTTGTCAGTAGGATTGAGAGGACTTCTACCAAAGGGGCCAAAGAATGCAATTTTCCGACTTTGTGCATTTTTTAATGAAATATGTCAAAGAGTAATTTTGTTCTATTTATTTTTGTTTTTGCAATGGCCACTTGCTCTCCTTCTCTTGATAGTAATTTTCCAATTTAAGCTTCTCAAACTAAATGGTGAGCTTCATAAAGCTCATGTAAAATGCAGTTTCCTTAATTTGTTAATTTGAAAACTATAGGGCTTAATTTATTACACCTCCTAAACTATAGGATTTAAAATGTAATTTTCCCAATTTTTTTACTTGTTTTTGTAGAAACTTTTTAATTTTTTGGGGATAAATACTTTATTTGAGATTTGATGGAATTTACTCCTACACTTTCTGCAAACTCGAAAAGAGGAGACAGAGTATCTTCCTGGTGGCCAGCTATAAACTACAAAGTCCTATTGCTTTTTGAATTTTATAAAGTTGAGAAAGAGTAATTATCCGCCAAATATTGCACTTCAGATCATTAATCAGGACATACTGTAACTTTGTTTGCACACGATTTCTGTTTTGCTCAATGTTTAAAGTCATTTCATGAATAAATGGAAAAGGCTGAGCAATTCTCATTGTTTCAAATGATTACGTGAATAAAGGGAAAAGGCTGAACAATGCTCACTATTTCAGTCCAATTTTTTTGATAGGCTTCAGTCGTTTCAATCTTGCGAGCATACTTTTTGACTTTGCCTTCACCTATTTATTGTTTTATCTAATTATTTGCAAAACAGCTCATGAATCTGCCTCAATTCACGCGTCTTCTTTACCCGGTTGATGATGATGAAGAAGACTCCATGAGAATGAGAGGAAAAAACCAAGTTTCTGCAATAATATAGATTGAGTGTCTTTTTGTGTGGAAAGTGAGCTACACCTCTTGCTATTCTCTCGTAATCACATATGCTCACGGAGCACATCGATAATATATATTGGTTTTTAATGAATCAAATCAATATTCTAACAAATATTTTGACAAGTAAAGGGTGGGATCTTTCTAATTTTGACAGAAATTTAATTTTAATAGTCGCAAACCAGTGCGATGCACGGAAAACTTACAATATAAACTCTAAAGAAATATTCTTTATTTTTATTAGAATTTAAATAAAATCTGAAGTTTCAAATTTGTCCGGATCTTCTTGTCAGGAATCTTTAAACTTGTTTGGAGTTTTTGAACTTCTTTAAAACTTGTCAATTTGTAATCTTTGGAATTTTGAAATCTTTAAAACTTGTCTTTATTTGGAGCGCCGAAAGTAGGAAAGTAGTCTTCTTTTGAAATCTTGAAATGGAGCCTTTGAACTTGAAGTAGTTTTCTTTATGTCTTGTCCTATTTGTCAATAATTTGCTTTAAAACTTATCAGGAATCTAGCCATAAAATTTTGCCAATAATTTAATTTGAGGCTTGTCTAGAGGTTGCCGAAAGTAATTTTCTTTTCATCTTGTCGGGAATCTAACAATGAAATCTTGTCAATAATTTGAAACTTGAAAAAGTAATTTTCTTCTTATCCTGCCATTCAAACTTGCATCATTCAAATTTGCATCTTTGCCGAAAGTAGTTTGCTTTATATCTCATCTTGTCATTCTAAAAAAAACTTGTGGAGTTTATCTTGAAACTTGTCTGGAATTTGCCGAGAGTAATTTGCTTTGATGAAATCTAATCACAATTTGAAACTTGAAGTCTTGCTTATCTAGCTAAATTAGTAATCATATGGGTCTTGGAAATCTTAAAAATAGTTTGAATTTTGTTAGGCTTCTACTTCTTGGTCATCATCAGAATCATTAGAAATTTGAGAAAGGGCATCTTGGAGTTGCTTTTTTAGTTCTTTTTTGGATTTTTCATGCTTGTATTTGTGTGGACATTTTTGAAGTACAAACGGGGATCTAGTTTGTGGATCTATCAAATTACAATCTGAGATCATTTTTGGGTAATCACTAGTATCAACAATATATTTTTCCCACCAACGGACATAAATTTGTCTGACAATGAACCTATGTGAAGGGGAAGAGAAAGCAAAGTCCCATCCCATAATCCACGAAAGACTATATCTTGTAAAAATGCTAATAACTTGGGGAATTTGCAGAGTGCTGGGGGTGTTCGGAAGTTTTTTAAGAAATTTTCATAAATCTAGGTGAGAGAGAAAGGAAAATAGACTTTTTCTACTGTTTCTTTGGGTTTTTCATCTAGTAATTTGGATCGTAATATGGATGGGTCAGGATCAAATTGGAACCATCAATGTTGGAACCAAGCAAGAAGAGATTGAATTTCTAAATGTTTGTCAAAAAAGAAAAACCATGAATGCTGAAATCTATCATTTTGAAAATAAAAGGCATTATACCAGGCAACTTGGTAATCATAATAATTATAATATTGAGGTGTAAAATTTTGACTAAATTTTCTGGGAGCCCATGGCGGCCCTACATCCCATTGAAGAGGACTGATAACATTTTTAATAACACATTTTGAAAATGCAGTTCGGGAAAAATCCCATCTACATTTATTATGGGTTAGTAGGACAGAACTTGCATCAACTAGAATGAATTCATAAAAAAGTTTGTGTCTTGTGGGATGTTCTGGTTGGAAGCACCACCCTGGAGGAAACATATGAGATACAACTTGTCTGGGGTTGTGGATATTGGTAATTTGTTGTTCTATCGGGAAAATATTAACTTCTGGGGATTTGAAAACTTGTAGAGATTCTACTGATTGTGGGGATGGAAAAGGTTTGGTTAGATTAGTTTGTGATGGAGAGTTTGATGGAGAATCATTTGAACTTGCTGGTGACTTTAAAGTAGAGTCGTTTTGGACATCAAAAGTACTTAAAACGGCATCTTTTGGAGTTGTTTGTGTGTATATATAATTTTAACTTACAACACTTTGATGCTACAAAATAAGTAACAAAATTTGTCACTTTTTTATCCCACAGTATTTATACCTAGGGGTGGCAATTCGTGTTCACGGGGCGGGTTCGTGTCGGGTTGGCTCATATATTTTGACTATTTGGGTCAACCCGAACACGACTCGTTTATTAATCGTGTCGGGATATGTCAACCCTAACACGACTCGTTTATTAAACGGGTTGACACGACACGACTCGCATAACCCATTTAATAAACAAGTCGTGTTGGGTTGACACGACCCGACACAACCCATTTGACCCGAATTACTCAAAATGACTTATACAACCCATTTGACCCGAATTTCACAAAATGACCCACACAACCCATTTGACCCGAATTACACAAATTGACCTGTTTAATAAATCATGTTTAATAAATCATGCAAAAGCAAAAGTAAAACTAAAATTGACCGAATTATACATTTATATATTTACAAATAACAATAAAAGATGTGACTAAAATTACTTTCATAAAATAAAATAACAAACCAACTAACCAAGTTCCAAATTAAAACAATAATTAAAAACTTATAAGTCCAAATACTAAGCTAAATAAGTAAATATGCATAAGTCTTGGTGTAAAGACTAAATAACATAATAAAACCAAATATTAAGCTAAATATACACCCACAAAGTTTTGGTGTAAAGGAAAAATTAGTAAATTACAATTTACAGAGGGAAATAAAAAAACACTTCTTCATCCAGCTTTTTTTGCATCGAAACAGTGGTTGCCTAGTTGGTTCCTTCATCACTGCAATCATCCATAAGGCCAATATGTTCATCATTAGCAATAACATATAATAAACCAACAAAACTACTAACTTAGCATCAAGTTCTACTTCTAAAAATAACACACCTAATAATAGTTCATACCATGTCAGCATTAGAACCCATTGATGGAGGTTCATCATTGTTCTCTTTGTTGATATCCATCTTCATGATATCTTCAGTTAGATCATCCAATTGAGATTCTGCAAGATCTACATCAAAACATGAATTCAAACATTAAGAATTTAGCAAAAGTATTATAAACACTAAATATTAAGACCCAATGTTAAAACAAGAAGTTACCTTTATCTCCATATAACCAATCTCTACGTCTACTAATTTATCAACCGGATCACTGGTGCCTCCCATTACTTCCTCATTTTCCATCTGAAAACATAAAAAAAAAATCAAAAATAAACAAAAAAAAAAAAAAAAAAAAAAAAAAAAAAATCAACCACCAACATCAACATGTAGAGAAATGAGGTTAAAGTTTTTTGACCCACATTAACTATCATCACTCAACGGATTGCAACAGATTGTAATTTTGAATTTATTCAAATAGCTGTACAGATTGTAACAAACTCTCAGCTCCTTAGAGTTAGGAAGCAGTTTCGAACTGCTCCAGGATTTCAAAACAAATGTTTGTTATCCTGTATGTGTATTTAACTGATGTAAACTGTATATGGAAAAGTGAATTAATTTCATCAATCTGATATTAACCGTAGCATTACTTCATCTACGTCTACTAATTTATCAACCGGGTCATATTCGTAGAATTAAAAAATCAACCACCAACATTAACCGTTAAACAAATTAATCTAGAATTAAAAAAAAAAAAAAAAAAAAAAATACCATATTTGTAGATTCAGCCGATGAGCAAGCAATGGTGATGTGGGTGGCGGCGTGGCGCGGTGAGAGGGAGACCGGCGAGGGAGTGACCGACTGACCGAGTGAGAGAAGTTGAGAACTGAGAAGTGAGAAGATCTGCCGGCGAGGAGTGAGGGAGGCGGAGAGGACGGCGGCTCGGCAAGGGAGTGAGAGTGGTTGAGACTTGAGAGGCCGGGGTTGATCGTTGGCTCGACGAGTGTCACGGAGAGAGAGAGAGGAGGCGGAACCGAGGAAATGGAGGTTGGAGGAGGAGACGAGGAGCTGGGCTGCTGGTGCTGGAGGCGGAACCGACGAAATGGAGTGGAGGAGGAGGCGAGGAGCTGGGCTGCTGGTGCTGGAGGCGGAAAATCAAAATGGAGACGGCAAGAAAATTGAAATGGGAAATGGGAAAAAGGGAAATGTAAAATTGGGTATTTATACCTAGGGTTTATAAGGGTATTTTAGTAATTTTAATATTAATTTAATCGGGTTTATACGGGTTAGACGGGTTATATGGGTTGACCCAAATAACCCGTTTATTAAACGGGCCTATACGGGTTCGACCCGAATATGACCCGAACCCATTAAGCCCCAACCCAAACCCGCGAACTTCGTGTCGAGTTCGTGTCGGGTTCGCGGGTCGTGTCAAATATTGCCACCCTTATTTATACCTAACAAATCTAACGTAACATATATACAATTTCATAGGGGTAATAAATCAAGTTTGCATATGAGTCTGTTCATGAAGAACACGTTAAAAAGTGATAACAAAGTTATGGTCCAAGAAAAAGGACAAAGTTTGGCTCCAACCCGGGTTAGAGCCCTTCCTCTAAACTCACCATTCATTGAATGACAAGTGTCCTGGTCATGTGCATTGCACATGACCAACTTAACACCCCTTAACCCTATTAAGATTTTCTCTCTCCTCCCTCAGAGACTCTCTCTCTCCTCCGTTCTCCATCTCTCCTCTGTGTGGTCTCCTCCACAGACTCTCTCTCCTCCATCTGATTCTCTATCTCCTCCACGCCGATTCCCCAACCCCAACCCCAACTCAACCACCAACCCCACATCACACAACCCCTCAAGCACCCTAAGCCGAAACCCCCTTTCCAACATCAGATCTCAACAAAACCCATGGCTGAGCTTGATCTCTTCGTCTCTCTTTCCAATCTGAGCATAGCCGAAACCCCCTTCTCCTCCCTCTGGTTCTCTCTCTCCTCCACGCCAGTTCCCCAACCCCAACCCCAACTCAACCACCAATCCCACATCACACAACCCCTCAAGCACCCTAAGCCGAAACCCCCTTTCCAACATCAGATCTCAACAAAACCCATGGCTGAGCTAGATCTCTTCGTTTCTCTCTCCAATTTGAGCATAGGTTTTGATCTGAGGTAGTAGATCTACAATGATATAGATAGATCTGAACGGATCCGTTGCCTTAGGTGTCACACCGCTCGCCTCGCCATACCCAAATCGGGTTAGTCTCTTTTGTCTCTTTGTTGGTTTTGTGTGAAGATTTGATGGGGTTTGTGTTGATTTTGTGTGAAGATGTGAAGGGGGTTTATGTTGGTTTTATGTGAGGATTTGATGGGGGTTTGATATGATGTTGGAAAGAGGGTTTTGCTTAGGGTGCTTGAGGGGTTGTGTGATGTGGGGTTGGTGGTTGAGTTGGGGTTGGGGTTAGGGAATCAGCGTGGAGGAGATAGAGAACCAGATGGAGGAGAGAGAGTTTGTGGAGGAGACCACACAGAGGAGAGATGGAGAACGGAGGAGAGAGAGAGTCTCTGAGGGAGGAGAGAGAAAATCTTAACAAGGTTAAGGGGTGTTAAGTTGGTCATGTGCATTGACACTTGTCATTCGATGAATGGTGAGTTTGGAGGAAGGGCTCCAACCCAGGTTGGATCCAAACTTTGTCCTAAGAAAAATATAAGAATAAATTTGTAATGAGTAAAAAGATCTTGCACTTGTAATGAGCATCTATCCCAAATATAATGGTGTGTAAGATATATGAGGATTATTCTTTTTGCATTCGAGATATCAATAATATGTAATCCTCTATTTACCCCACATGCTAAATTTCAAATTAACATAATGTCCACAGTCTAAATAAAGCATCTCCATCTATCTTGCTTGCCTAAAAATATACCATTTTCCATTAACTAAAGGAACTTCACCACATGCCTCCACGATATGAACTCTTCCACCTCGAAATTCCTTATGCAATTTTCTGTAAAGAAATAAATAAAGCATTAATTGAAGCAAAATTTCTATAAATGTTCCCTCAAACAAAATTCACAAATACCCATTAAGAAAGCAGCTAAGGAAAGAAATAAAATAAATGCTCTTCAAATAAAATATCTAACACAATTTTCACCAAAATCGAAAGGCAACATTTAGATAACTTCATTCCAGCTAAAAAGACACCCAAAAAGATAATGAACTCCATTTTGCCAAAAGAGTAATAAAACACTAAAACACGCTTAATAAAATCCATTATTATATAAACAATTCAAACTCAATTCATAAAATCATTAAAACCCAATAGAAGCTGACAGTATAATGAGATAACCCCATAGAAGTGCATCCATGAAAAACCAAAAACAACAAAAACCCAATACAAAATGTTTTTATGATATTATCCAAGAAATTGTGTATGTCAAATCCCAAGAAAAAACATCAATCCAATTCAAGTGTGGATACTGAAGACAACTCATTATTACAATATCCAAAATTTTAAGATCCCAAGACTAAAACTAATATCAAATGATAAAATAGAAAAAAATAAGTCAAATGGACAAAAGTGAGTACCTGCAAATAGAATTGGAACAACGCCGATCCAAACAATGACATTGTGGAGAGGACAACCAAGGATTTGCAACATAAGAATATTCTAATAGATAAATCAACAAAGTTCTTGCTCATGATACCCATTAAGAAGCAGCTAAGGAATAGAAATAAATAAATGTTCTTCAAATAAAAAATCTAAAACAATTTTCACCAAAATCGAAAGGAAACATTTAGATCAACTTCATTCCTGCTAAAAAAAAAGCCCCAAAAAAATATGAACCCCAATTTTATCAAAAGAGAAATAAAGCACTAAAACACGCTTAAGAAAATCCCTTATTATAACTAAAAAAAAAAAACTGAAAGTGTAATGGTTTAAATTCTTAGTACTTACGCTTTGGTCAATATATAGAAGGAAAAATCAAACCTTAATCAAGTAGATTGTGGTTCTACCAAACAAAGCTTAACTTTTGCAGCATATAAATAGGGCCACATTTAAAACCATTGACTAAATTATAGCAAAAGTTAAGATGAATAGAAGTACCAATATGACCAACCTCATAGTGAAATAAAATATAAAAGCACATTCATAGCCAAGTGGAAACCTAAGCAAACCTCAGCTCCACAAAAATCCTACTTTAAAATCAAATGCTAATCTACTTTCAAAAACGTAAATAAATAAATGATTAGATCCACAAAGTGCTTACCCAATTAAATAATAAATCAGAACAATAATAATATGTAACAACTAACCATAACAAACTTTCAAACATCTTTTTGAGAAAAACCTATGAAAAATCCATGTGGGAAGATAATCTCAATCGTTGTTCCTTTATGTTTGATGAAGGTTAATATTTGTTTAATTCCAAGGTATAGAACTCCAAAATCTACATAGAAATATATAACTATAGCAAGAGTTTGTTACTTTGTTAATGTTACAGAAAATCTATAATATAAATTAAAACTCGAAGCAGAGAGAAAAATTTTTCCCTCCTCCAAACAACACCACATCAGATTCTCTCTTCTCATGAAATTCCACCTCACCCAACCTCAATCCTCCTTCATGTTTATCCTTCCTCTTTTCTCTCTTTCTCACAATACTATTTTTTTTTTCCTTCCAATTAAATGCAGTCTCCCCCACTAATGCTTATTAAATAATGGGCAGACCATTGAATGCCCTCCCTCTCCATCTTTATCCTTTCTTTCTCACTATCTCGCCTCTTCACCTCCCCTACACGTTTCTTTTTCTTTTTCCCTATTCCCCTCTTTTCTTTCTCTCTTGCGACTCCCCATCTACTGCCAAGCCGTTTTATTTTTCTTAACCCCCCCTTTTTCAATTATTGCTTATTAAATCTCTCCTCAAAAACTTCAATTGCAACCCATTGCAACCATCATTCTTCAGTTACAGACCATTCGATTTCCCCCCAAGGCTCCTTAGTTATATATATAGTCGCCAAAGGATACCAGGATTGG
The DNA here is from genome assembly GCA_907173295.1 of Fagus sylvatica. Lineage (NCBI taxonomy): Eukaryota > Viridiplantae > Streptophyta > Magnoliopsida > Fagales > Fagaceae > Fagus > Fagus sylvatica. Next base: position 15,190,904 of record OU015765.1, read on the forward strand.
AAATTTCCTCTGAGGTTAGGCTCTCTTTTTCTTATTTTTGATCTTCTACAGGTTTCTATTGGGATCAGGATGTGTCTAATTTTCCTTTTGGTTTGATATGCAGCTTTTATTGATGTTTTACAATTTTTAATTCATGTTTTCTCCCTGTTATACAAACTATCCAGCTCACTCACAATAAGGTTCCTTCTATAGGCAGATGGCAATATCTACAAACAAAAAGTCATTAGCTAATGTGCTAAAGAGGTACATATAATTTTTGTTTTGTTTTATGTTTGTTTTTTTGTTTTTTTGTTAAATACAAATTTAGAGAAGTATACTCATAAATCGATTTACAATATTTCAGGCAGAATGGTTTACCTTACAAAGGAATTTGTGTTAGAAGGATCAACACCAAAGAAAGAAAAGGTCCATTCATTGTTCCTGAATAGTTTTTTTTTTTTGGTAGCAGAACTGCAGAAGTCTTTGTTTGGTGACTATACAATACATACTTTCCATTCTAACTTGCAAACTTTACAAATTCACTTGTATTCACTTCACCCTTTGTGTGCATTTTGCAGGCTTCTGATCAAAACCATAAAAATACCCTTTGTGCATTTGTACGTGGAATCCTTAAGGATACCAAACTCAACAGGTACTTATAAGTTTGTTCTATTTGTGTGTGTTTAATTCTGAGTTTGGTTGCTGAGAAAACAATGGGGAAAAGAGAAGAACATGGAGTTTTCTCACGATCAAACTATAACAATGATAAATTATCTTAAGATTTATGAATGCTTCATTTTAGATTTAATGGTTGCTCATTTTGGATAATGGTTCTTGGATTAATTAGTAGAAATTAATCTCACCAACCACTCTAATGATTACTGGAAAGTATCTGTAACTTTACACTTGAAGAATGCATCTCTTTCTTTTTTCGTATTTTTTCAGTTTATCAAATTACTTGCAATTATTTTGTGACTGCTTCTAATTATCTTTGTGCTGTCAAATTTTTGTTTGCTAGCCTGTTCTCTTCCTGCAAATTATTACATATCCATCAATTGCTCATACAGAGGTATCACTGTATATGTCTCTCTCCCTCTCACCAAAGAGAGGTCTCTAAATATGCAAATCTTGATTTTTTTTAGAGAGAAAAGCGGTAGTATCAAGTAAGGACATGTAATAATCTTATTCTTTCTTTGGGGTTTGATGATTGATTTTGAATTAAGTTTTGGGTTGATTGATTATGATTAGAAGTTTTGTTGTGGATTAGGAAGTTAGAATTTGATAATATAATATATATAAGTTGAGTTGCCTTGATATAGTCAAAATAGCTATTTTGATTAACTATATCAAGGTTCAGCAACTGGCCGTCAAAGACATATTTGATATAAATATAAGGTTGGTGGCTTTTTGTTGTCAAGCTAGCTATTTGTATTTGATACATATAAGGATCAGCAATTGCCTTTCTGAAGGCATATTTGCCAATTCTTTTGTTATTTAGAGGATTTACGTTGCAAAAAAGAGAATAGATGAACACTATCATATTGTGTTTGAGGCCTATGTTTTCTGCTCTTTTAAAGTGTTCGATGAAATGCTTGAACCAAACTTTCCATCACCAAAACTCATAAAAAAGGCTTGGTAGTATAAATTAAAACTTCTTATTTTTTGTGATGTTTGTGTTGCACAAGGACTAGGAAGGTTTAAATCTGTAACTTATTTTTCGATATTGCTTGCTATTTGAACATTGAAGGGTCTAATTGAAGAACCAAGTAGATGAATAGTAACTACAAAAGCAGAATTTTTATGAATTTAGAAGTTTTTCTGTAATTTTGTTTAAGTAGAACTTGAATATTTAAAGGCATTTTATATTTTTTTCCCATAAGTATGCAGTTAGAAACAAAATTTTAGACTTTCCCTAATAATTTTTTTTTTTTTTCATCTATAAATAAAAGAGTAAGAAATTCCCAATCTTTTTAGGTTGTGAAAGAGATCAAAAGGAGTTTTTTTATTTTTTTTTTTTTTTATTGAGGCTCATCTCGCTATGGACTTCTGGAAGACACTAAACCTCAAGCCCCACGAGTTCATCGCCATACTGCTCAGTGCTGAGTCCTGTGGCACCAATATCCTAAAGGTATAAAAAAAAATTAGCATATTCTTTCTCTCCCTATCTCTATGCTTCTTCTTCTTTTATTTTTTATTTTGAATTTCTTTTTGGTTGGTTTATATCAAAAATTTATTTTTTGGAATGAGTCCTGAAATATTAAGCATCGCACGGGTTTGCGACAATTGTCAAAAATTGATTTTTGGAATGAGTCTTGAAATCTTCATTTACATTGGTGAACTCTTAAGTGATTATTCTTTTTATGACTCAACCTCACTAATTAAGGCATATCTTGATGTGGGATTCGGAAAGCTCATTACCGAAGGAGAGGAGATGCTTATAGGGAAAATAAGTTTCTTAGAGGACTCTCTCATACAAAAAACCTATCGTTAACTCCTTATACTCTTAAGGTACTAATTGTTGTATTGTGGCTGGAAACTTATGTAAACTTGAATGTTGGTTTTTCTAATATGGTTGGTCTGTAGACATTAACAATGTAATGTATTGGTATACTTTTTGGGTTTCTTATGGACGGCAAGCATGGTAAACTGTTATTGCCTACTGACATAAGATGATTGAAATGTATGATTGAACATCTACTTCATTTTCATTGGTTCCATGTACTTTGAGCAATGTGGCTGACCTTTAGTATTTTATGTGCCTAACCATTTAGTTTTTTTCTTTAAGGTTAAACAATTATCTGAGTAAGTTACAATCAGATTAAATATTGTCATATTTGTAAGTGGTGGAATGGTCTTCAATAATTTTGATATATCTAATGTTATTTTAGCTGGAAAAGAACCCTCTTCCAACCCCCCTCCCCCTTGAAATTCTATTAGTAAGATATTATTATTTTCACTAAGTGTTGAAGCCTAAATTTTCTTTGGCCCTTATGGATGTAGGATACAAACAATCAAAAGTGGATTGTTTACTGTGTCAAAATATAAAGTCATTTTCTATTTGTTTCCCTTTTTAGAAGCTAATGAACATACTAGGTTGCTACTTGCTACTTAAGGATCGAGTAGTGTGTTTATGTATCTAATCAAGTACAAGTAGTCATTGGGGTCCTAATCGGTTCAAGCAGATTATTGAAAATTCATTAATATTATAGTTGATTGCTTGACAGAGTTTTTCTTTTTACTTATGCGATGGTAGTAATAGTGTGGACTTTTGAAATATAGGAGTCCCATGAACTTTCATGTATAAAACATTCTGGTGCATCTTTAAATGGATTATTCTAAAGTCGATTATAATTTTCTTTTTTGTTCAAATCCATTTTAAACTTTCGCGTTTATTTTGCATCTTTAAAAGGGAAAAATGAAAATGAAAATGAAATCTTTTGGCCATAGCAGAAGGCTTTTTTAGAACGTGGAAAAGGATTGTTTGGAACTATTATGTAAGGTTCTCTATCAAACTTCTTTTTTTATTTATTTATTTTTTCTTATACTATCGTTTGATAAAAATTGAATATATAGGTCAATTTAATATATTGATAGCTAAGACATCAATTCTTTAGATTTCATTTTTAGTAAGTTTCCCGTGCATCGCATGGGTTTGCGACTAGTTACCATAATAGGCAGCCATATCTCTCTTCCAACTTTTGCTTCATTGGTCCATCATCTCAATATGTATGCACGTCCTGTTATTTAAAAGCAGTAAATTGTAAAGTGTAAGTCAGAGCATTAATACTCCTAACATTTCCAAATAACTAAAATTGGTTGTATCTAGTTACAACAATTATAAAGTTTAGTCATCAAAGACAATTAATTCTGCCATGAAATGACACAAAAGGTGGGAAAATAATTTCTTTTCAAGATGATAAAAACTTGCCAAATCTCATTGAGGGTTACCCTTCACCCTGAAATCTCTTAAAGTTGCTAGATTTGATCTCAGTCCCAAGTGCTTGTAAAAGCATAAACCATGCTATTATAAATGTTGGGAATATCCTTGTTGAACTTGATAAAAGGAGGTAAAAGAGACAATTAACTTTGTGACTAATGGGCCAAGAATGCATAGTGGGAATATCTTTGTCGTCCCAAATTATTTGGGTTTCCTTCAACCAAACAACACAACATGGAAAACAAAGTCACATTAACAAAAATAAAAATAAAAAATATAGACAATAATAGAAAACCTTCAAAAGGCATTAAAGGGTGAAACTTACCTGGACACACGTGAATTGAAGCACAAAATCGCTTCCCAATTGTCACCATAGCCATCAACACCCATCCAATTAGGATGCATTCTTCATTTTTCTGCAATTTCTTATTCTTTATGAAAGTCAAAACAAATTTAAGAAAGGTTCTTTCTTTCTTTATTATCAATTATGTGCATAATTATAAGTAGACAAAGAATGAGAAAGTTAAAACAAATTTAAGAAAGACATTTTAATATTTTTCTTTGTTCTATATAAAGAGGGCCATCCTTTTTCTTTTTAATCTTTCTTATAGGCATTTCATCAAACATATGGAAACATAGACGAACAAAATTGAGATTATCTCTCGACTCGACAAAGCAGTTTGCTTGGCGAAAATCCATAGTAAAAGAGACATCAACAAAACCCAAAACCTGAAGAAATTGAAATCAATAGGAAAGGGGAAAAACATGGATATAAATATTGATTTCTTAGTCAATGGCAAGAGAGAGGGTGGCAAAATAAACACCCATCATACCTCACACCCAGTAATCAAAGCACCCATAACCCAAAACCCGCCAGAAAACCAAAAATCCACCATGACCCAAACGAACTCACCGAAACAGATCAAACACAAAACCACAAAAAAGAAAGAAGAAAATTATGGCATATATAACCAACCTGGCAGATGAATGGTGAGAAGAGAAAAAAAAAAAAAACTCACCTAAGTTGCTCCAGCGAAATAATTGATGAATAGTGAGAAGAGAGAGTGAGATTGGACAGTCAAGATGGACACTTTAAATCTAGTTGTGGCAACTGAAACGTAGAGGGAGATGAGTGGAAAGGACTTAGGGGAGAGTGAGAGCCAGACACACGTGAAGAAGAAAACAGGGAAAATACTTATCACCTGTGTGACTGGAGCCTCCAGTCAGGGTAATTTTGTCTTTTTGAAAAAAATTGTAATTGGTTGTTTAGGTCACCAGTTTTACATATATTGACATATAAATTACAATACATAACATATGTATTACAAAAATAAACTCTAATACACAAATTGACACAAATATACAAATTTTATCAATTTCTTACAATATTTTACACATAAATTACTAAGCACCGCGGCCAAATTTTTACTGAAATTGACACCCTTTATACGGATTAACACCAAGTTGATAATATTAAACACCTTAAATATTGAAAGTAAGAGTCATTACAGGTCATGATACATTTTTACAATTTTTATCATAAACGTACTAGTATTTACATAACAAATACAAAATATTACATCAGCCATCATAACCGCCAAAATTTGATTCCATTATACAAAAAATGAGACAAATTCCTTTTCTTAACACCATAATTGCAATTATAAACAAAACAATTACAAAATGATAGAGAAATTACAATTCCTGAGAGAAATATATTTTTTTATCACCAAGTATACTAGAATTTACACAATAATTACTAAATATGACCCAAGCCGTCATAACCGTCAAAATTGATTCTATTTTACAAGAAATGAGACAAATTACGGTTTTTATCACTTATATTTCATTTTTAGATATACATTTTACTAAATTTAAGACTGATTACAGTTTCAAAGACATTTTTACAATTGTTATCACCCAAATACATTGATCTACAAACAAGTTACTGACAATCACTCAAGCCGTCATAACCGCCAAAATTTGATTCCATTATACGAAAAATGAGACAAATTCCTTTTTTTAACACCATAATTGCAATTATAAACAAAACAATTACAAAATGATAGAGAAATTACAATTTCTAAGAGAAAGATATATTTTTTATCACCAAGTATACTAGAATTTACACAATAATTACTAAATATGACCCAAGCCGTCATAACCGTCAAAATTGATTCTATTTTACAAGAAATGAGACAAATTACGGTTTTTATCACCTATATTTCATTTTTAGATATACATTTTACTACATCTGAGACTGATTACAGTTTCAAAGACATTTTTACAATTGTTATCACCCAAATACATTGATCTACAAACAAGTTACTGACAATCACTCAAGCCGTCATAACCGCCAAAATTTGATTCCATTATACGAAAAATGAGACAAATTCCTTTTTTTAACACCATAATTGCAATTATAAACAAAACAATTACAAAATGATAGACAAATTACAATTACTGAGAGAAATATATATTTTTTATCACTAAGACTACTAGGACTTACACAATAATTACTAATTATCACTGAAGCCGTCATATCGCCAAAATTGATTCCATTTTACAGGAAATGAGACAAATTACGGTTTTTATCACGTATATTTCATTTTTAGATATACATTTTACAAGATCTAAGACTAATTACAGTTTCAAAGACATGTTTATAATTGTTATCACTCAAATACCAATATCTATAAACAAGTTACTAAACAATCACCCAAGCCGTCATAGCAGTCAAAATTTGATTCCATTTTACAGGGAATGAGATCGATTACTTTTTTTTATCAAAATTATTGCCATTGTAGAGACAATTTTTACAAAACGATAGACCAATTACAATTACTAAAACAAATATATAATTTTTATCACCACAAGTACTAATATTGACACAAAAGTTACTAAAGAACCCAAGCCGTCATAGCCACCAAAATTTGATTCTATTTTACCAGAAATGAGACAAATTCTTTTTTTTATCACCAATATTGCACTTTTGAACACATGTGTTACAAGATGTGAGAGTAATATCAATTACTGAGACATATTACAATTCTTATCACCCAAGTCCCAAAATCTATAAATAAGTTACTAACAATCACTCAAGCCGTCATAGCCTGCCAAAATTTGATTCCATTTTACAAGAAACTAGTCGCAAACCCGTGCGATGCACAAAAAAACTACTAATATGATATTATATATATAAACTAAAAATCACTCAAAAAATGAATTTTGGAATTTGAAATCGAATGATATCTCTATTTTGTTTTTTTTTTTTTTTTTTTTTTTTTTTTTTTTTTTTTTTTTTTAGGTCTTCTATTATATTTTGATAAGGTCAGAGTTATAAACAGAGTCTTCTTAATAATATTTCTTGATAGGCCATAGGCCATAATTTTTTTTTTTTAAATCAGTTTTCCGTTTTCCATTTAGCAAACAAAAGGTGGATTGATAGATAGTAGAGTTTTATTTAAAGTCTAGTCACATTAAAATATCAAATTACACCTAAAAGTGGATTAATAGATTTAAAAAATAGAATTTTAGTTATACTCTAGTATCAATGATGGTCGCACTAATAATAGATATTAAAAAATAGAGTTTTAGTTATATTCTAGTATCAATGGTGGCATTAATAGATAAAATTAGACAAAAGTTGATTAATATATATAAATAGTAGAGTTTTAGTTAAACACCATAATAATAACTAAATTACTTATCATATGATTTTTTATTTTGTTTCGGTAAAAGATATACCATATGATTTTTATTTATTTTTGGTTGAGTAAAATGTCATATGATTTAAAACAGAGTAAATAGTAATCGTGTCTGTGTGAGAGAAAGAAGTGAGTCGGGTTAAGAAAATAGATTTAAGTAAGGGTTAAAAAATAATGAAAAAAATAAAATGACATGTAAAATTGTGAGAGCTGAAAACTGATGTGTCAATTACTGAGACATAATTACAATTCTTATCACCCAAGTCCCAAAATCTATAAATAAGTTAATAACAATCACTCAAGCCGTCATAGCCTGCCAAAATTTGATTCCATTTTACAAGAAATGAGACCTATTGAGACCAATTACTTGTTTTATCACCATTATTGCCTATGAAAAAATTGTGACCGATCGTACTTTTGCTTCATTAAAATAGTGATCGATCGTTATTTCTAGGTAAATGTGCATTTGATTCAGAGACTAAGGTGATCGATCGTATATTTGGTAATGAAAATTACGATCGATCGATTTTTTTGACCGATCGTGTTCTCGCTTCATTAAAAAGGTGATCGATCATTGTTTCTGAGTAGATGTTAACATGATCGATCATATATTTGGTAATGAAAATCGGGATCAATCGTGTTGGGAAAATTGTGACTGATCGAGTGTTTGCTGCATTAAAATAATGATTGATCAAAGTTCTGGGTAAATTATAGAACGCTTACAATATTTGACACCTCAGTTACTAAAAAAGTGATCGATCAAGTGTTTGTTTCATTAAAAAAGTGATCGATCATTGTTTCTGAGTAGATGTTAATATGATCGATCGTATATTTGGTAATGAAAATTGGGATCGATCGATGTTGAAAAAATTGTGACCGATCGAGTGTTTGCTTTGTTAAAAATAGCGATCGATCAAAGTTCTAGGTAAATTATAAAACCCTTACAATATTTGAATTCTCAGTTACTAAAAGTAAAGGGAAAATTACACTTTATCACCCTCAACTATTACCACTTTTTCAATCCACCCCCTAAACTTCAAAAAGTATCAATTGACCCCCTAATTGCATCTAATTGCATGACCGTTACCCCCTGTGGCCAAAATCGAGATAAAATAGACGGAATCGTCTATTACGTGACACGCACGTGATCCCAGACCCATCAGAACACCTTTACCAATTTGATTTTTCCTTAAACCCCGAAATACCCTTATCCCCACTTAACAAAATCTGAAATCCACACCTACTTCAACCGTAACATATGGCCCCCCAAACTAAAACCCTAGAGCAGTAACCCCCAAACACTGGCGTTGACTTCAAGATTCAACCCCAAACACTGGCACTGACTTCATCATTCAATCCCAAACATCGGTGCTGACTCGAGCCAACGTTGACCCACCAGAAGCTCCGACCCCATAGCCAAAACAATAGCTGCAATTCTCGGTAAGCTCTTTTTTTTTTAAAAGATTGTTGCAAAAATGAAAGATGTTGGTTGTTGTGATGGGTTTTTGTGGTGAAAATTTGAAAGATGTTTGTGGAATCTGTGTGCTGGGTCCCTATAGGGGTTGGTTATCGTGTTGAATGTTTGTCTTTTTGGTACATTTTTGTTGAATGTGTTGCCCTTTTTGCATGATTTGTTGAATCTGTGTTCTGGGTCCCTGTAGGAGTGCCTCTTTGGTCCCCACATGGTCATAATTTAGTGCTTTGTGTGTGCATCATAATTTAATATGGGTATCAACATGTGTGCATGTGCTTTGTGTGTGCATTTTTGTTGACTAAGTCTATCCTGTGTCATTTATTTTGACAAAGTCTATCCTTTTTGTGCTCAGATTCTGTGTTTTATTCCAAAAATGAATGATGATGTTATTTTAATATTTAAGATTCACTTTGGAGGAAGATTCAAGAATTTAAATGGTCTGGTATATGTTAATGGTAATGTTACTGCGCATGATGAGCCTTTTGATAGTGACTGTTTGTCCATTTTTTAGCTGGAGTCAATTTTAGGGAAATATGGGTATCAACGTGGGGACCTTATTTACTACAAATTTATTGACATGAGCCTTGACAATGGTTTAGTGCTACTAAAAACAGATAATGATGTGTTGAAAATGGTGGATGTTCATAAGACAGAGAAATTTGTTGTATTATATACAGTAAGTGCTGCTGATGCTGATGACTGTATACCATTAACTCCTACACTTCCTGAAGTTTTAGTGGTTGATAAGAGTAAAGGAAAAGGAAAAGGGAAAGAGACTGAGACTAGCAATAAGAGAGACAAGTTGTCAATAATTGGTGGAAAAAACAAAAACAAAGGTATTAAAATTACTGATAGACAACCACCAGTCAAAGGGAAAGAGAAGGAAGTGGTAGATAGGAGTAAAGGCAAAGGGAAAGAGAGAAGATTCTTTGAGAAAGGAGTATGATGCAGATGATGATGTTGACTGTGCTAACTTTGACAATGACAATGAAGCTGGATTGGAGGTGGAGGACGAGGATTCTGAACTGGATCTTTGGGATGGCTTACTTAGTGGTGATGAGGACTTACTTGATGCTGTTATTGCTGCCTATAGTCAAGGAATGGCAAGTCAACCAGCAAGTCAGCCAGCTTGTGAAACAGCAAGTCAACCAGCCAGCCAAACAGTAACAGAACCAGCTTCTAAAACTGTTACAGCACAAGTTAGAGAGCCAGAATTTAAAAAGGATTGGGATTCTGAAAAGCCTAATAGTGATGAGTTGATATCTCCATTGGCCACAAGTGATGAAGAAAAGGGTCCAAAACCTAAGAGTGTAGAGTTTCATGTGATGGGTATGAGTAATCCAGTGTTGGAAAATGGAATGAAGTTTGCTGATGTGTATCAGTTTAGAGAAGCTATGAGAGAGTACAATTTGAAGATAGGGAATGATTTATCATTTGTGAAGAATGATAAAGACAATGTAATTATAATGTGTAAGGATGAGCACTGTAATTACAGAGTTTATGGTTCTTAGGTTAGGGATGAGATGACCTTCCAGATTAAGACTTATAATCTCAATCACACCTGCACAAGAGCATACAAGAATAGTGCAATGAATTCAAGGTAGATAGCTAAGAAGTATATGGAGACTTTTAGACATGACATCCAAAAACCGATCATTGCATTGCAGCAAGAGATCAAGGGTAAATGGAATGTTGATATTAGCAGGATGCAAGTCTATAGGGCAAGAAAAATGACTGCTAAAAACATTCAAGGGAGTCATAAGGAATAATACAAAAAAATTTGGGATTATTGTGAGACTTTGAAGGAGACAAATGTGGGGACCACTACATTACTAGATGTGGATAGACTTTGTCTTGATGTGACAGCCACTTTTCAAAGGTTATATGTTTGCTTGGCAGTTACAAGGACTGATTTTAAAGAAGGGTGTAGACCATTGATTGGGTTGGATGGGTGTTTTTTAAAAGGGTCATATAAAGGGCATCTATTAAGTGTTGTTTCTAGAGATTCTAATGATAACATGTACCCTATTTGTGTGGCTGTTCTGGAATCTGAGTGCAAGGCAAGCTAGTCTTGGTTTCTTTCTACACTGTTGAAGGACATCAGGGAGGTGACAGGTGGATGGACCTTTATTTTTTACAGACAAAATGTAATTTGTTAATTTTTTGTGTTTCTTTAATTGTGTTTATTATTTATTATTGTTATATTTTTGTTTAAAGTTCTTTAAAGTGTTTATATGTTTATTTTAATATACTAACAATGTTTTCATTATTTGCTAATATTTGTAGGGCTTGACTGAAAGTTTTAAAGAGTTTGTCCTAATATGGACCATAGGGCATGTGTTAGACATATATATGTCAATTTTAGAGATAGTGGCCATAGAGGGAAAGCATTAAAAGATAAGTTGTGGGCTGCTGCATCAGCCTATACAGAGTTTGAATTTGATGCCCAAATGGCTGAATTGAAGAAGTTGTCACCTCCAACTTATGAATATCTTTCTAAAATTCCTGTAGCCACGTGGTCTAGGTCTAAATTTACCAAAAATCCTAAGAGTGATCTTATTGTGAACAACTTGTCAGAGTGTTTCAACTCTTATATATTGGATGCTAAGGACAAGCCTATTTTAACCATGCTTGACACAATTAGAAGGAAGTTGATGAGAAGGTTCCAAGTGAATAGGGCATCCATTGCAAAGATGAGTGGGAAATTATGCCTTAAGATTCAGGTTAAGGTGGAGAAGGCAGGGGTTAAAGCAAGTGAATGCTTGCTTATGTATTATGGAGAAGGGAAGTATGAGGTTGACTATAGACAACAAAAGTTTGTAGTGAACTTGAGAGAGAAGACTTGTGGTTGTAAGAAGTGGGACATAACTGGCATTCCATGTCACCATGCTATCTCTGCCATTCTCCATGAGGGAAGTAAAATTGAAGATTATGTGGACCATTGCTATACCATTGAGAAGTACAAAAAGTCATATGAGCCCATAATTCATCCTGTGCCTAGTATGGAACAATGGACTCAGACTCAATATGATCCTGTTGACCCACCACTTGAAAGATGCCACCCTGGCAGACCCAAAAGACAGAGAAAAAGAGACCCTATTGAACCTAGCAACCCATATAGGTTTAGTAAACTTGGTACAAATATTAAATGTTCAGTCTGCAAGAAACTTGGGCATAACAGCAGAACATGCCCACTAGCCAAAAAGAAGAAGAGTAAAATTGGTTCTAAGGTATTATATTTAATTATTACCTTGTCTTTATTTAATTATTTATACACTTGTTGCATGGTATTGATGTATTTTATGTTGCTGCAAAAGGGTAAGAAGAAGTCTACTGTTACTGTGGGTGCTGGAACTAATAAGAAAGGTGCTGTTACTAGTGGCCAAGCTGCTACATGTGGGAGACTGGCATTTGCTGGTGATGCAACTGGTAGTGCTGGTGGTGCAACTGGTACTGCTGGTGCAACTGGAACTGGTGCTGCTACTGGAACAGTAAATGCTGCTGGAATTGGTTCTAAGGTATTATATTTAATTATTATCTTGTCTTTATTTAATTATTTATACACTTGTTGCATGGTATTAATGTATTATATGTTGCTGCAAAAGGGTAAGAATAAGTCTGATGTTACTGTGGGTGCTGGAACTGGTGGAGCTGCTGGAGGTGGTGCTGCTGCTGTAGGTGGTGCAAGTAGAAAAGCCAAAGTGGTGGTGGTGCCAACAGTTGAAAAAATCATGACAAGAATTGCAGCCAAGAAGCAGAAAAAATAGTAGTGGAAAATATGTATTTATTATAAAACAACTGTGTTGGTATGGAATTTAGTTAGAACAGTTAGTATTTTATTTATTTTGCTGATTACCCAAGCTAGAAGTATGAGGTTGAATATATATGGTGTTTGTTAGGAAATTGGAAGTATGCTGATTACCCAATAATTGGTGTTTGTTAAGGAACTGGTGTTTGTTAGGAAACTGGAAGTTTGTTAGATTTTATATGTTTACCCAAGCTGGAAGTATGCTGATTACCCAAGCTGGAAGCTAGAATTTAGTTAAAACAACTGTGATGGCATAGGATTATTAATTTTGGAAATTGTGATGTCATGGTTTTGTAATGAAAATAGATTTAAGAATATTTTGGTACCTATTGTAAATGTGTTGTCAATATATTGGGATTTATTCACAGGTCTTGATCAGTTACAAAGTGCAGATTTTATATTTTGGTAACACAACTACACTTTAAAGTATGAATATTTTGGTAACACAACTACACTTTAAAGTATGAATATTTTGGTACCTTCTGGTTGCATGTTGTTTTCTGGATTTATGCACAAAGTGCATGGTTGCATGCATGGTTCTAAAGTATGATTATTCACTTTTAGGCTAACACAACTACACTTTAAAGTAGTTCTCCTTATATAAAAGACTAACACAACTACACTTTTAGGTAGCCAATCAACATCTCACATCATTTTCACAAGTACAAATGTGCAGCCCAAGCCAATTCATAATACAACTTTACAAGTCAGTTTTTATTAATACATACTAAACACAAATACAAAAAACACCCATGACCCTAATAAAGCTAACTTCAACTTCAACAACAATGTTTTGCATTTGTCAATTTCATCTTGAAGAAGGGCTTCATACTTCATTGCATCAATCTCTCTAATTGCATCATGTTTAGCAGCCTGAATTCCTCATGGCAACCAACTTGTATCTCTGAGTTTTCTTTTGACTCTTCTTCAAGTGTGGCTCCTTCCAGTGGAGGGTCAACCAAACAAAGAATCTACAAGAACGGTTCACCTACAATCATATGTATTTGCATCAGTCTACAACACAATACCAACATTCAACCAACAGCCAATAACAACACCAAACCAACTTTTCACAACACACTTAGTCTACAATAGAACACAATCATTCAAGGAATCATCTTTTCTTTTTCTTTTTTAACTACAATACAACACAATCAAATTAGATTTTTCTGAATCAATAAAAAAATATATAAACCAGTATTTTATGTATTCATCTTCACAATTTCCATAAGGCTGGGAAATTATTTAAAATGTTGCTAAAATTAGATTTTCAAGAAACAATAGATAAACCAGTAAAACCTATTAAAAAAAAAACCCATTTTAAACTAATTCAACCAAATAATTTTCAGTACATACCTTAAAATTTTCACAACTGCAAAATCGACGCCCATTATTTTTAGGAGTGCGAGAGATTTTCACCGGAGCTAGAAGACCACAGTAGCAAAACAGCTCTGCCGTGGCTGGGAGATTTTCACGGCATCTCCAAGAATTTGCTGACTGTGCACTCCCAGAATTTCCACCACCATGTGATCAAGATCCCTGCATCGTCGTCGAAATTCCACCACAGTGTTCTACAGTTTTAATTTTGGCCATCAGTGTTCTTAGGTTTCAATTTGGGGTTAGACTAATCTAGGGTTTCAGTTTTAGTGTGGATTTCAGATTTTGTTAAATGGGGATAAAGGCATTTCGGGGTTTAGGGAAAAATCAAGTTGGTAAAGGTGTTCTGGTGGGTCCGGGATCACGTGTGTGTCACGTGATAGACGATTCCGTCTATTTTAACTCGATTTTGGCCACAGGGGGTAACGGCCGTGCAATTGGATGCAATTCGGGGGTCAATTGATATTCTTTTTTTAATTTAGGGGGTGGATTGAAAAAGTGGTGATAGTTGAGGGTGGTAAAGTGTAATTTTCCCAAAAGTAAATTATGATGATAATAATAATAATAATGATAAGAAGAAGAACAACTATTCTAATGATAGTAATGCTTTTAATATGAACAAAAATAATTATAATACTAACTAATAATAATAAAAATCAAAATCAAAATAACTACAACAATAGTAATAATAATGACAAAATAATAATATGAATAAATATTTTCTAGATAATAGTAATTATAATAAAAACAACAACAACAACAATAATAATTATAACCGTGTAATGATGATCATTGAACTCGTTCTTTACAATAGACTTTTTTGTCTAAAATTTTTCCGTAACCACATCAACAACACTCTAATGGAAACCAATTCATTCCCTATTTTCATTTTAGTTTTAATTTGACTTCTACTCTCTTTGTTTTCATGAATATTTTATTTATTTTTTATTTTTGATCGGAAATGAAATAGAAAGTATAATTGCATAACAAGCACTTTGTTTAGAGACGGTTGGTAAATATTTGTAAAGTTTTTGTATTTGGATACGTGAATAAACATCTCTAACCATTTATAACATTTTCTTTATTTAAAAATGGATGCCACTATTTTATTTATTTACCAAATACTACTACTTTCTAAATTTAAAGAAAAAGAAAGTTTGTATGAATATCATATATTTGTGCCTTACTTATTGGTATATCAAATCAAATATCAACCTGGAAAATCATTAAGTATATATAATAAAAAAAAACTTCCAAAATTTTTATTTATTTAACCTTATAAAATTTAATTATATTAAAATGATTAATTGCTGATTTTTTATATTTCCAATAATTTCGGAGGACATTACTTGATTTTAAAAGTATTAAGAACATCAAAATCCCCAACTTTGGCATAAGTTTAAATTTCAATGATTTTAATTATTTGATGAATACCAAATATATAGTGTTTTCACCCAATTGGTATTACCAATCCCTATTAGATGTCCTAATTACATATGATTTCCATCCAATTGGGTTAAAACCTTATGAGGTTGGAAACTTTTTTTTGAATTATTATTAACATAAAAGATAATAAAAACTTTTCATAAAGAAAAAACAAAAAACCAAAAAAAAAAATTAAGTTTACAAACTTCAAATTTGAAAAGAGCCTATAAATACGCAAACTCATGTGATGTGGCTAGTTATTATTGTCATATAAATTAGGTTTTTCATAAATTCTAGAAAAAAAACGATTGGTCGCATTTCTCTTTAATAACATTTGCGATTGATCATTTTAGGTTCTGGACAAAATGCGATCGATCATAACGTATTCATAAAATATACAATCAGTCGTTAATATTATGTTCTTCATAAATTCTGGGAAAACGATCAGTCCCTTTTTTCTTTAATAAAATTTGCGGTCGATCGTTTTAAGTTCTGGACAAAATACGATCGATCATAACATTTTTATAATTTTTTTGTGAAAATGATTGATCGCTTATCTCTTCAATAAAATACGCAATTGATCGCATTTGTATCTAGACAACAAACGATCGATCACATATTCATTAGTAAAAAAGAGCGACCGATCGTATTCGGATGTGGTAAAAAAATTAGCAATCACGTCTTGAAAAAATAAAAAAATGACTGATTGCGTTTGGCTCTATTACTACATGACACTATTCTCATACACTAAAAGACACTTATCAATACTAATTCAAACTAAAACAAATTGTGCACTACTAAAATTGTTGATAAACACCAAAAACACTAACAAGTAAATTTCCAACAGAGGTGCAGGGGAAAAATCATGGAGAGACCACAGAAGTAGGACAATACATGGCATAATACACAAGCCATTGAGGAAAAGCAATTTTAGAAAATCTCAAATACATATAAATGGTATCCATTATTAAACAAATGTTGGCCAATGATGAGATAACACCAACAGTATAGCTTCATTAATTTTTTTTTAAAGTAATAAAACTATATTGAATAAGAGGAAAATCCCAGTATACTAGAAAATACAATCAAGCTCGAAGGGAGCAAAAATCTAAAAAGTGAGCAGAAAAATACAAGAAACAAAACTCCTAAAAGAAAACCAATCGAATAAAGTTTTGAAAAATAATAATTTCAGCTCGACTATAGTCCTCTCAGAATCCTCCAAACTACGCCCATTCTGCTCTTGCCAAATACACCACATCAAACAATGTGGAACAACCCTCCAAAGTACAACGAGAACTTCTAGATGGTCATTTTAGCAATTAACAAGTGGCTGCAACAATAAAGATATAAAGATATTGAAGAGTAGAATAAGTTGAACAAAATACATACATACAACCATAACATAGCCCCTAGATATACATACAACCAATCACTAAATAAAACGTTGAATCACATCATTGTTTGTAAATTGGTCAAATCAATTTATATATAACCAAAGAATAACCCTAGACATACATACACCCAACACAAAACTCATGTAGAAGTACATATATAGCCAACGAATTCAACATGTTTCATTGGACAAACTAAGTTCTTATGGACCCAAATTCTGCAGTGCTAACTGGTCAACATAAAGATGGAGATAGTATCCAATTCATGTAATAGTTTCTAATAATACAAAACATCCCAACTTATTTTGGTGTATTTTCAACCGTGGCATTGTAAATGTTCCATAGTCTAAACCAAAATCAATTGAGAAAAAGAAAGCAGATCTATATGTTAATGCATCTCGCAACACAAGCACAAAGCTCCAGTGGAATTCAGAACCCCCCCTTCCCTTCCTGAAGGCTCAATTGGCATAAATATAAGGTGAAAATATCAATTTTGTAAACAAACCCCTTAAACTGTTTTGCCAAAATAAACTTTGAAATAATAATAATCTTTTCTTTCAAACATTTTTTATTTATTTATTTTTTCTTTCAAAATAAGCTTAGAGACATATCATCTTCAGCACTTGCTCAAAACACAGTTGATGATCAGCTAAACAGGAACCACTGAATACTGGCACCTAAGCTACACTAACCAGCACTCAAGTTATAGTGTACCCATTAATTTATTCAATAACTAACCTAGACACAAAGTGATATGACCAAGTGAAGATAAGTTGATTAAAATCATGACTGCTAACAGATGGTGATGAGACCAAGTGAAGATAAATTGATATTGAAAAGCATAAGATGTAATACTAACCTCTTGGTCAAGAGATTCAAATTTCCATACACTTTCACCAAAATCATTAATTTCATTCCACCACTGTCATAACCCCATTTTTACCCACGGGATTTTCTCGGGTGTCGACACGCAAAATGAGACAGCCCGAACCGAGCCGGCCTGATCCAACGAGGGCTCGCCACATCAAATAACCCCAAGAAGAAGATCCGGGACACATCTCCCGAAGTTTGACCATGTTGGACTAGGGTTGACCAGGGTTGACCAAGTTTGACCAAAGTTTGACCAAGCCGTTTCTAACCCGACTAGGGCCCACTATGCCTGAAAACCCTCGAAACGCGGCCCAGGATACATTTCCCAGAGTTCGGAGAATTTTGACCAAGTTTGACCAAGGTTGACCAAGTTTGACCAGACCGTTGACCAGACCAAAAGCTGAATCGAACTGACCGCTCCTTGACCATTCTGAAGAACATGATGAGAGCTTCAATTCGGCACTTTACGGGCCAAAAACGGACGAGAAACGAGGGAGTTATGGTCAAAACTGTGAAAAAACGGTCCAACACTTAGCCAAATTTTGCTAAGTGTTGTGGACAAAACAGCCTATTTGGAAGGCAACATTCGCACGTAGATTCTCTCCGACCCACTGCAACTTGGTCCGCAAGCCGAGACCCTTAAGCAAGAGGTTTGCTTCAGCTACCACGCGCAACTTTCGGATCGTCAAGAGCTCCTCCGGTCAAGCCGGAATCTCAGTCAGAAGATGACCCCTTGGCATAAGGAACATTCCAACGGCCTCTGTTCGCAAGATCATATCTTGCGAGCCCAAGCTCGCCTCTGTGCAAGGCCTGTACCGTTGAAAAAGTAGGTAGCACAAGCTTTCCGACGATACCAAGATCGTCGAAATCCGATATCGGGAGCTACGTCTACCACGCACGTGAAAACAGGCCGACGAAATAAGGCTATGCTGAAATTTCCGGAATTTTCCCACCGACGTTGCCACGCTTGCGCACAGAGTCTTTCTGACTCGCAACAAGTTGATCTGCAAGCCTAAGCACGTTGGAAAGAAGACACATTCATGCACGACGTGGAACTCTCGGATCGCCAAGATTTTACCGGGTCTAGCCGGAATCCTGATCGGAAAACTGTCCTCAAACGGACCAAAAACACCCCGGCGGCCCCTGTTCGCGGAACCATATCTCGCGAACCCAAGCTCGGATTCCCGCAAATCCGGAACCTTGCAAAAGTAGGCAGCGCAAGCTTTCCGACGGTACCAAGAACGTCAAAATCCGACATCGGGAGCTAGGTCAAATACGCGCGCGAACTGGGACAAGATTTAAGAAAAAGCGCGCTGGGAACAAAACGCATTTTTTCTCCCAGACAGCCGCCTTCGCGCGCAGAGTCTTTCCTACATGCTACAAGTTGATCCGCGAGCCCAGGTGCGTTGGAAAGATAACAACTCCGGCTACGACGTGCAACTCTCGGTTCGCCGGTAGCATCCCCCGTTTGACCGGAATCTTCACCGGAAAAACACACAAAAACAACTCTGACACCCCGACTTCCGGGAGCCATAACTTTCTTGTCCGAACTCCGATTTGTGTAAACTTTATACCGTTGGAAAGTAGACGTCGAGATATTTCCGACGATATGCTGCATGACCCATTTTGAGCACCAGAAAGCCTCCAAAACTGCCCTCGAAAATCGGATCAGAAAAAGGTACGCGCGCGAAAACCGAGGAGGATTCGGTGGGGGGCTGGCGTGGAGGATAAGACTGCCACGTGGCAGCTGTACAACTCGCGCGGGACCATACCGCGCGGCGCGTGATGGACCCGCGCGAGGCGTGCACGCTTTTCTATAAAACCAGCCTCCCCCCCCTCATTTGCACACAATTTTGCTCGGGCACTAGGCCCTAGAGCGTTAGAATAGGCAGAAAAATAAGGGTTTAGGGGGTTTAGGAAGGGGTTTTGGGTAGCTTTAGAGTGAGAGACTCCTAGGTCTCTAGGTACTCTCTCTCTCTAAGCTCTTTCTCTCTCCTCTTTCCTCTCTTTTTTTTCTTTTTAGTGGAGGTGACTAGTGATGATCCCTAAAATGGGAAGGGATTCACAAGGATCCACTTACATTTATGTTTTCTAGTTCATTTATGTTCTATTTTGTGCTTTTTTAGTTCATATATGTTTTATTTATGCTCTCTTAGTTCATTTATTGTCTCGTTATTGTTTTATCTACATACTTTTAGTCATTCATTGCTATTATTTGTAGATCTGTAGATTTATCGCTTTATTTACATTTACTACGTACTTGTGAATATATATTGTGATTATCCCTTCCCCCGTGTTTTAGTACGGCAAATATTGAGTGGCTTTGGCGGAGTGCGTAAGACCTCTACGAGGCCGTAACACCATGTTAGCCCACGAGGTATTTGACCCGAAAAATACATCCCCATGTCTAAATAAGTAGATTTATCGCTTTATTTACATTTACTACGTACTTGTGAATATTATATTGTGATTATCCCCTTCCCCGTGTTTTAGTACGGCAAAATTGAGTGGCTTTGGCGGAGTGCGTAAGACCTCTAACGAGGCCGTAACAACCATGTTAGCCTACGAGGTATTTGACCCGAAAAATACACATACCCCATGCCTAAATAATGTCATTTATCGCTTTATTATGATATAAATATGTGATTTGGGCATGATAATCCCGATTGGTCGTGGTGGACTATGTAAGACCTCAATGAGGCTTTAACCACCATGTAATCCCATAGGCATTGGACCCATTAAAAATCTTTGTTTTAAGTTATTTATCGCTTTATTTACATTTACACGTACTTGTGAATATTATGTTGTGATTATCCCCTTCCCCGTATGTTTTAGTACGGCAATCCCGAGTGGCTTTGGTGGATTATGTAAGCCCTCTATGAGGCCTTAACAGCCATGTTAGCCCACGAGGTGCTTGACCCGAAAAACATGCTTCCCCATGTCTAAATTCCGTCATTTATCACTTTATTTACATTTACTACGTACTTGTGAATATTATATTGTGAATGTCTAAATTCCGTCATTTATCATATTACTACGTTGTAAATATTATATTGTTGTTTTCTCCCTTCTTTTTCTTTGTGATTTGGGCGTGATAATCCCGATTGGTCGTGGTGGATTATGTTAGACCTCAATGAGGCATTAACCATCACATAATTCCATAAGGTATTGGACCCACAAAAACATTTTTTATTAAACCCCGTTATTTTCATTATTTACAACATTGTTGTGATTATTGTCCATTTTTCCATTTTTGATTTGGGCATGAAAATACCGAACGGTA
>OU015765.1:15212254-15314188 GCA_907173295.1 Fagus sylvatica
CCATACCCAAGATCGTAGTCTGCATAAATCATAGTTAGTTATTTGTTGAAAGAGCTCACTGTATTGACATCATGCATAGTGTAAAAGTATGAACAAGTATTGGCCAAGGTTGAAATTTTGTTATTTTACCCCGCCATGGACGCTTATTACGAAGTTGATGTACGGTGGAGGATGGCCGGTTTGGGTGAGTTTTTGCATAAGGACATCCCTAAAAGCGTCCACCACCTGCGTGTGTCACACTTGCTTAGTAAACGATGTGGAATTGTAAAACTCATGTCTCAAATATGCAATAAATAAAGGATCTAAAATGCAAAATGAATATGTAATTACCGCGGTGGATATCCACCTAGAACCATCGTCCTGAGCTTGATCAGCTAACAATGATGACACCTCTCGACCCGTGAGGCTCATATGTGTCGGTCGAGATTGCCATCTCATTGCTATCAACCTCGTTGGGCCTAGAAAATTTTAAACGTGTTATAAACCAGTATGAGGTAATATTGATAATCACTTCATAAATCATTACATAATTGAAAGAAGAGATTGTTACAACCTTTTCCTAGTGCCCCGCCTTTTCGGAGCCCCCCATTTCTTCCTAAAATCAGCCAAGACAGCCTCATCAGCAGCTGTTGGCTGGTATAGGAAATGAGCATCCACCCACTGCTCATGATTTTTCAACATGGAGTACATTAAGTTATTTCATATGTGATTTTTAATCAAAAAAATAGTTAAAGCATGAGCATTTAACCCAACATAAAGTAAGCATGAGCATTTAACCCAACATAAAGTTAAATGACATATGAATCCAACATAAAGCAACAACATATGGAGTACATAAAGTTAGTTCACATGTGATTTTCATATGTCATTCATAGTGTTTCATATGTGATTTTCATATGGAGTACATAAATTAAGTTTATCATTACACAACACACGTACCTCATTTATAACTGGTTCCGAATGGGGGGCCACTATCATTAGATTCTTGTGGGCTCGTGTTTTCGCCCTTGCATACGTCACACTAGTAGCCCCCTTTGATGGTGAACTCACCAAATCCACCATAGCTGCAGCTGCCTCCCCTGCATTGTCTTGCTTTGATGGTGAGCTTGCCACGTCCACCACCGCCACCTTGGCCTTCTTTTTGGCAGCTTTGCCTCTCTTGGCAGCTTTGCCTCTCTTGGCAGCCTTGGACGGTGAACTTGGCAAGTCCACAATGGGGGCTTGAATGGGCAGCTGGCTTTGTGAGGGTGGGGGCTGTGTGAGGGTAAGGGTGGGGGCTGCTTTGTGAGGGTGAGGGTGGGGGCTGGTTTGGTGAGGGTGGGGGCTGGTTTTGTGAGGGTGAGTTTGGTGAGGGTTGGGGCTGGTTTGGTGAGGGTTGGGGCTGGTTTGGTGAGGGTGAGGGTTGGGGCTGGTTTGGTGAGGGTTGGGGCTGGTTTGGTGAGTTTGGTGAGGGTTGGGGCTGGTTTGGTGAGGGTGAGGGTTGGGGCTGGTTTGGTGAGGGTTGGGGCTGGTTTTGTGAGGGTGAGGGTGGGGGCTGGTTTTGTGAGGTTGCGGCCTGGTTTTGTTGAATAGTGGGGCTATTCTCTAGGACCGCGGCCACCAAACCCTTCACATGGTCAAGCTCGTCCTTTAAGCGCCGAACTTGTCGTGCTAGAGCTTCCCGTTCAGCCCTCTCAGCTTGGAGCTCTAGCTGCAATTCATTGGACGGCGCTTGAGGAATTGAGCTTGGTCCAGCCCCATCAGCCCTCACTATGATTGGGTGCGAGCTGCCATGGGATTCTTGCAAGGTCTCCATGGCTTCTTCTACCACGTTGAAGTCTTGCTCCCACGGCATTGCTACAAGCACGGACAGCACCTGCAAACAACAAGATATATGAATTAGAACGCTAAAATACTAACATATAAGATCTTTATAAGATATTAACATGTTTATTAAACTAGTATGCAACTTTAGTGTAAGATACTTACATTGGCACTCTTACTAAAGGCCTCGCTTGCCTTCTTAGTATACATTCTTTGGTGCGTCCATGCTAAAAATCTTGGGAAAGGTTGGTTAATTTCAGCATTCTTCGAACCAACCCCCAAGTGCTCGCATGCCCATATCTGCAAAAATCATGACATCAATGGCAAGTTTAAGAATAAAACAAAATTTAGAATGGTTGTGGAGTAAACAATGAGGATAAAAAAAATTTTACCTGAAGCAAGGCAGTGCAACCTTGAATGTGCAAGTTGCCTCTACCTTTTTTCGCTTGCATCGATGAAGCTGCGCGGCTTAAACCACTAACCAAGAAGTCATACACTGCCTTCCCCCATGCATATGTACCTAGGTTGGCTCTATCATCAAGCAATGGTAGGAGGCTTGGGTTGACTTTTTTGGAGGTGGTGGGAAACAAAAAATAACTAAAGACTAGGGCAATGTACAACCTAACCCTATTTGGGACTTGTATGGAAGTTTTGGTGAGCAATGTCACCAATTTATTTCGGTCTGGTGAAGTTGTCTTCAAATGCCTATCTAACAATTTCTCCACCATAGACCCCCCAGAATGAGCTTGGTTCAAATCAATTGGCTCTCCCCTCACAGGCAACCCCAATATGAGGGCAACGTCATATAGGGTGAAAGGTATGAGCCTATCACCCACTTGGAATGCACGTGCATCGGCATTCCACCTTGTAGCCATCACTTCAAGGATCCGTCCACTTGCCTCGATGTTGCAGTGGAGATTCAGCAACCACCCAAATGGAGTGGTTTGCAGCTGGCTCTTGCATTCTTCAGCTAAGGTGTTGTTAACCTCCATCAATTTGGTAACACTGCACTGATGGCGAATACGAGGTGCAGCTTCAATACTCGCCATTGCCTTGGCCACATGCAAAATGGAAATCCATAGAATTAGAATATCTCATAAAATCATTCACTTTAAAAGAAACAAGAAGATATAGAGGATAGATGCTAACAAGAATAAGCTCATCCAAAGACACTATGTCTTGAAGCCAGCATGTCACACAAAGATACCAATAGATTTATTGTAGGATTCACACTATTCCATTATGTAGTAACAAGTTTCATGTGTTGTACATGTAACAAATTCTTATTCTTTCTGTTTTTGGCACTCTAATCATCTTTACCCTAGTAGTAATGCCAAGACAAGGATGCTGTATAAAATGTATGCCAATTGAAGCACTATTATACAGAAAATGTGAAAATTGTCCAGAATACCCTTAAATTGTCCAGAAAACCCTAACATTGTCCACATTTTAATCACAGTTTAAACTTGTGGCCATTCCAAACATATTTGTCACATTCAAGTCAACCTATGACCACACACACACAAAAAAAATAAAAAATAAAAAAACAATATCAGTCATCACTAGTACTATATTTACTATACAAGTACTTGGCACACATGGCTGGACAGGTATTCATTTGTCTTCTCTCTTAGTTAACTCATTTGGGTTTGTTTTTCTTTCCATGTTTCTCAGCTGGTTCTACAGTAATTTCCAACTCAATCAGATTGAGCTAACCCAACTTGCATAAACCAATTTTGGTTCTAATTTGACCCCCAAAGTCAAATCAGTGCCAGTCTCTTAACCCATATAAATGTTGTGTATGTTTATATATATAACCAATATAGACTAAATCCAACAATAAACCGCTTAATTCACACTAAATGCAATTTCAATTATATTTTCCTGCACCACATAAACAGAAGCTGTTTGATCATATAAGAAAGAGAAAACACATATTACAAATGATTGATCTTAGCTAATTGGTTATATATATAACAGCAAAATCATTGCTTAAAAGAATTGGATATAACAGCAAAAATCATTACAGCAGAGAGGATCAGAAAGCCACAAGTGTAGATGTAAGGCTCTTGATAGTGTCTAAGATATCATAAAGATTAACATTAACAGTGTTGGTGAAAGTGTGAGGTGCAGTCAAGTGCAAAGTGCAAGTGCAAGTGCCTTCTAAAGAGAACATTAAGTGAAAATTGTCCAGAATACCCTTAAATTGTCCAGAATACCCTAACATTGTCCACATTTTAATCACAGTTTAAACATGTTTTGTTTTATTTATCTTCTTCATGGAACTCTCTTATTCCTTTATATATGCTCATACAACAATATCCATTAACTGAAATCAGTAAGGAACTTGCCACTGGCTAAGAAAGTAATAGCTTTTAACTAATTTCTGCTTCAATTCAATATGTAGGTCTGACCTGTGGCATGGTTTATACCACATCATTTACATCATCACAAAGAGAATATGCTCATCTCTTGAAGTGGAACTATAGACAGATCAAATCTCACCTTCATAAAAGATAGGATTTTTTGTTCTTTGGGTCTTGAAAGATAGAGATAATTAAGGTTGATTGTCTCTTTAGGGGACATCCGATAAAGGTGGAACAGGACTGTACATTTTTTATTTCATGAGTAAGGTTGTAAATTTCATAGTCCAACCAAGAAATGCAATATTCTAAGCTAGGGCCTGCATTTAGATTTGAGTATTTTAATATTTAAAACCTTGTATGAATCATGTAAAGTCTAACTGTGCACATATATTAAGAATAAGATTTGAGTATTTGAATAGCAATTACTTGTATGAACCATGTAAAGCCAAACTGTGCACATATATTAAGAAAGACAAACAAATATCAAGGACAAGCTTAACAATTTCCCCAGCAAACAATGCAACACCAAGTTTGTCATGTTGACAGCAAGGCAGGAGACAGAAAAAAGTGATTGCAGAAAGTACAAGACTAAGCTATCATGTTCAGAAGTAAATTTTTTGGATGGATTTGAGCTTCAATAACATGTACATTTAAAATGATGATCTGTAAACCATAAAATCATCACCAGAGGTCCAGAACCACAAAAACATCCACAAGCAGAACAAAGCTCCTCAATCCTCCACATAGTTGTTTGTATAAAAAGAATATATAACCATCTAAGTTTATTTGCAACACTGCTGTTAAGAATCTTACTTGTATGATGCTAATCAAGTTTCTTTTCTTCACCCTCTAATACTGACAAGCTAGCAAATGTAAAAACTTCCACTAGAATGAATTTAATGGACAGAAATAATTATTGAGAATCAAACTAAAACAGATCACATAAATGAAATTTAAAAAAATTAACAAAGTGACTACACAAAACCCTAAGATTGTCCACAAAACCCTAACATTGTCCACACTTAGCAAATTCCTCAACCAAAGTCAAAATATTTCACAAAATGGCAAGCATAGTATCAACTCACAAAAAATTAAAAAATGACAGAAGAAAATGAGTTTGGGCTCTCACCTTTCTCTTTCGAAGATTGTTTCTTACTTCCTTTTGCTTTTGTGTCTACGGGTGCAAGGGAATGGGTCACGCTGGGGAAGTTTGAGTGTTTGATAGGAGTGTAGTTTGTTCTTGGGAATGTTTGCACGTGAAGAGAGGGAGAGGAAAGACTGTGACAGAGGAGAGGTTCAGTTTCAGTTTCTAACAGTTACACTTTTGTTTGTTGTTTGTTTGTTTCAGTTTCGAAGAGACAGAAGAGAGGGCGTCGTGTACTCGTGTTGAGGAAGCTTCTGACATGCAGGCTCGAAGAAACGACGCCGTTTGGGGACCACTTTCCACCTCAAAAGCCCAAAAACGGCGCCGTTTTGGGGACCACTTTCCCCCAAATGCCCAAACACGCCGTTTTGGGGACCACTTTCCCCCAAATGCCCAAACACGGCACCGTTTTGGGGACCACTTTCCCCCAAATGCCCAAACACGGCACCGTTTTGGGAATTTTTATTTCCCCCCAAAAGGCCCAACACGGCAGCGTTTTGTAATGTTTTATTTCCCCCCAAAAGCCCAACACGGCAACGTTTTGGCCATTTTAATTTCCCCCCAAAAGCCCACACGACGCCGTATTGGCCATTTTTTTTCCCCCCAAAAGCTCACACGACGCCGTTTTGGGGACCAACTTTCCCACCAAATTGCCCACGTTGGACCCGCCTTCTTTCTTTCTTTTTTTGGTTTGCTTTCTTTCTTCTTTCTTTTTTGGTTTGGTTTAAGTGGATTAATGGGTTTGGGCTTTTGTTTTTGGCATGTTAATATATTATATATTGGGTTATTATATAATAATGGGTTTGGGCTTTTTAAGTAATCTTATATTTTACTGTATAATATGGGTTATCATATGACAATGAGTTTAGGCTTTTTAATAACCTTATATTATGGGTTATCATATGATAATGGGTTTGGGCTTTTTTCAGCATCAGATAATATTAATATATATATTATGGGTTATTATATGACATTGGGTTTGGGCTTTTTTTGTAACCTCATATATTAATGTATGTATTAAAATATTAAGTAATTAAATATTTAATCAATTAAATTAATTTACATGTAAATATTAATCAATAAATTACCAAAAAAATGTACATATTAATGAATAAAATAGTTATGTTATTTTTTTAAATTAAAATATATATATATATATAATATCTAAATTTTAGTTAGGGGGAAAAAATTATAATTCGACACTCGACACTAACATACATACATATAATAAGATCTAATAACTTTTTTATATTAAAATCAGTAAAGACAAAAAATTAAAAAATTATAATAAAAATATTAAAATTCAAAAAATATAAGTAGAACATTGGAATTCAATAATTTAGAACTTAGTTATGGAAAAGTAACATTGATATTTTATGTAATTTAATTATACAAACTAACGTATTAAAAACGTATGTCATACAATGTTATTAGTATTTGTGTTTACATTTGATAACCACCTTGGTAGTACGATTACATTTGAGTAACATATTTAAACAACAAATTGTAATATTTTTCTACTTAGAATCATCCATATAGTAATGCTCCATACAGTACTATATAACTAAGAATTGTCTATACACTAGTACTACTTCGTTCTGGCTCACCATATATGTTTTTGAACAAACCCGTATAGTTAAAGTATACGACAGTATACTGATGGTCATCTTCTATGTGAACAGCAAATCTGATCCAAACAGGAAAGTGTTGGATATTTCTTATGGTTCCAATTAACACCCGATCTATAGCGGATGGTACGGTTAGGGTTGATCCGAGGAAGAGACCAACACACGATTTATACCTTCCCTTGTAGCTAACTATAACTTAACCATTGAATATATAAGATATAATTGATGATGACGACACATGATAGGAGGTTATTCTAATGGAGAAGAGGTGGATGACTAAGATGACACATGTTTTCCAAATATACTCTATGCATAATATCAAAAAAATTGTTATGTTATTATTATTTTTGCTAAATTACATTATATTACTTGTATAAGTTAAGAATACTTTCTAAAGTTCCATTTTAATTGAAGTTAACATTTTATCATTTATAAATGAAAAAAGTTATATATTGTAATGAAGAAATTCATAAATTAGTTAACAACAAATATTGATCTAACATATTCAACCATGATTATTACAATTTCTGAATCTAACATACACAAAATACATTATTGTACCTTTTTTTCAAATTATTTTTTCATTTTCTCATTCTGAATACATTTTTTTTCACGTATTTTAAAATTACAACTTCTGAACCTAACTTATACATACTTTTTGAAGTCACATTTTCTTAATTTATTTTTTACATTTGATGTCAATAATTATTAACTGTATTATTTGCAATCTTTTTATTAATAATAATATTTGAATGAATATTTACAATTTTTCTCAATAATTATTAAATGTTAAAAATTTCTGCGAAATCTTTATAACAAATTTAATGCAACTTTTGTCAATAATTATTAAATGTATCTTCTACTAATGTTCTTTTTATAATACTAACATAAAATTGTGTTTATAACCACAAAAGCAAACCATATAAAATGTTTATCATAATTCTTGTATGAACTGTATTAATACCAGCAAAGTTTTTTAAACAATTTGTTTGTTAAGATTAAATTTTATAAATAAATAAAATACATTTTTAAACATATAAAATGTATTCATAATTCTTGTATGACTTGAATGGTTAAGATTAAAAGTTTCAACATTCACTTTTAATCTTATCCATTAAATTTTATAAATAAATAATATCCATTAAATTTTATAAATAAATAAAATATTAAATCAACACACAATACTAAATCTAAATGCAAATTTGCATTGCAATTGAACTAGCAATTTGTTTGTTATTAGAGCATTCCCAATGGACGTGCTAAAAGGTAAAACAAACTCAAATATAGCCCACAACCACAAAAAAGGCCTCCCAACGGACATGCTTCACGTGAGCTAAAATAAGTTTTTGCTATAGTTGCAAGGCATTTATGCCTTGCACTGTTCATTTGCCATTTCTATTTTTTATTATTTTATCTTCTGTTCCGCTCCTTTCTCTCTCTTCCTTTTTTCCCTTGTTTTTTTTCCTTTGTTCTGTTCCGCTCCTCTCTCCCGTGGCTGTCAAGCTCTTTTTTCCTTTCTTCTTTTTGTCAAGATATATATATATATATATATATTTTTGTCTTGGACCTCATTAATAATACATGTATTGCTACAATGAATGTTGCAACTTCATTTTTTCTTTCACAATGAATGCTATGGGTAGTTACTCATTCATGAAAAAATTAAAAATTTATCAAATGAGACTTATTAAAAAAATATTTAATATATATTATACTATAGAAAATATAGATTATAAAATTTAATAAACTAGTTTTATTAATGATTATATATGGGCATATATATATGACTTTTAGAGGAAATAATAAAAAATAAATAAATAATGAATATTTAATTGAAATAGAGTTGAGAACAGAGAATCGGATGTGAGTGTTTTTTAAAATGGTAAGTTAAAATAGAAAAAGTAGGGTTTTAAACTAAATTTTAGCTTAAATTTTAGCATGTCCATTGAGAATGCTCTTACACGGCAGATAGTTCCAAGGAACTTTGGACCAGACTTTTTACACAGCACACGTTGTTTTCATGTGATTTTCTGAGCAGAAGATGTGATTTCTGAACACAAGGACACATCAATGTGGGTCCATTAAATAAAAAAAACATTAAATCAACTTCTCTCAGAAGATGTGATCTTCTGAACACAAGGACACATCAATGTGGGTCCATTAAATAAAAAAAACATTAAATCAACAAATTCAACCTAAGAGGGGGGGTGATTTAGGTTGAGGCAAACTCGATTTAAATGGGAATTAAAAACTACACAAATGTTGATTTAGGATCACAATTCATGCAATATAAATATGATATCAAGCACAAGTATATATTAAGCAATTAAATATGTAAGAGATAGAGAGAGAGAAAATCAAACCGATGATTGTTATAGGTTCGGCTCCGTGCCTACGTCCCCGCCTCAAGAAACTTCTTGAGATTCCCAAATCCACTTGAATCTTCTTTCGGGTGAAGTATCACTCTAACAGTGAAGAGTAAACAGAAAAATCCTTTTCACTCCAGATTTATACCAAAACCCTAACAAAATACTCCAGCCAAAGTATTTGTTGTACAAGATAAGGCTCTCTCAAAGAGTAGTACACAATATGCTCACTCTAATAGTTAAAGATCAATATGGCCAAAAAGTGTTTAGGAAATTTTCAATCAAGGATTTTGATGTGAAAATATAAGCTTGAGAAGGATGGATTGATGTATAAGATGTTATCTTCTATCTTTGATTTCTCTTGTACTTGGTGTTTAGAAATGAAGAAAGGGTAGTATTTATACACATGTTGTTTGCATTCTTCTTGATTTTCAATCCAATCCCATCACCTGAATTGTCTTGCTGTCCTCTCCTTCGAGCTGCACGTCCCTGCTGATTTTTCAATTGATATGGTTGTCTTATATTTGTCAACCAATCTTCGGCTTTAAGAGATTTTTCAAGAAGTTGTCTTATATTTGAATTTCAACCAATCAAGTTGTCTTTGAAAACTTTAAGAGATTTTTCAATTGAATGGTTGTCTTATATTTGAATTTTTCAAGTTGTCTTTGAAAACTTTAAAGATTTTTCAATTGATATGGTTGTCTTATATTTGAATTTCCCTCAAGTTTGTCTTTGAAAACTTGTTTCAGCTTATATTTGAATTTACAAAACCCGAACTTATATTTGAATTTCAATCTTCTTCTTCAATTGAAGTTGGTTTTAAAGTTAGCTAAAGATCAAATCTTAATAAACTTTACAAAACCTAACTCTTACTTCTCTGTCTCCATTGTCTATGATTTCTTTTCTTAGTCTTGATGACTTTGATCTTCTTCTTTCATTCTCTTTTCGTCCAATTAAATCAATAGTCAAAATTAAGTTTGCTGAAAATATCATTAATGAACAACTTTGTTATCATCAAAACTACATGGTTGATTAATTAGCAATTAATAATTAGAGAGCATTAAATGCTTACAAGACTTCTCAATCTCACTCCATCTTCAGACTTCTCAATCTCACTCCATCTTCACTGCGTGTTAGGTGTCTGAACAGTGGGATGTGATTTTGTTACTGGGCTGTGACCAAATTTTACTGGGTTGTGACCGAAATTTGGTGGGGGTGCTGGTTGTTTTCAATTTTCCTCTTTTGTTCAATCAACTTTGTGAATACGGTATGCTCTCTCTCTCTCTCTCTCTTTGTTATTAATTTCATTTCTCAAATTTAAGATTAATATTCAAAACCCTAATTACATCATATTCTATTCAAATTAAATCATATTGACAATTTTAATATTTAAAACCCTAATTATGTTTTATTCAACTTAAATAATATTTTTATCAAAAAAAAAAAAACTTAAATTCAAACCCTTAATATTACCCTAAGCTTTTTGACATAAACTAATATATTATATGATTTTTTAATAACCTAATAATATAAATTCATATTTTAATACCTTTGCAGCAAACATGTCTTCCTCATCAGTAAATAGTGCAATTAGAGATGGGCTGAGATTTAGAAATTTAGACTGTGTTTGTGGCAAAAGAGCATCAGTTAGGATTTCAGAATCAAGTTTAAACAAAAACAAATTGTATTATTGTTGTGCTGCCAACCGATGCGGTTTCTTTTCTTGGTGTTTGCCCATCAACCAACGAGCTGGCTGTGAAAGAATGGAAGAGATATCACAAGCAACCAGTTCTAAATCCATGGTTGATGCATCACAATTGCTTGATGCATCACAACTGTTACTGGACTTGCATCAACTTCAGTCAGAGATGCGTGGCATGCGTGATATGGTCCAACCAGTACATCGTGATGACATCCAATCGTTGAAGAAGTTGTTAACAATAGGACTTGCTGTAATTGTGGGCCTTATTGTTGTATTATGGTATCAAATTCAATAAATGTGTAGTGTAGTCATTACCACTTTTTGTAATTAGACAATATTTGGTTGAATGAATGAGGAAGCTTATTTGAATGAATGTGAATGAATGAATGTAGTGAAATGTATTCAATGAAATGTGTTGTGTACCAGAAAAATGTTTATTTTAAATGTTAAGTCTGCCCAGAAATTGTGGACAATTTGCATCAATGTGTGGACATTAATGTCTATATTTTCTTGCAATGGCCATGCAAATTCATGCAATTTGATGCACGTTAGAACACTAAACAGTCACGTGAACAGTAAAATTCATCCCAGAAAGTGTGGACAATTTGATAAAAGTGTGGACAATTTGATAAAAGTGTGGACAAGTTTGTCCACACTTTCTGTCAGATACGTAAACAGTGAACTCTTTCTGATAAAAGTGTGGACAATTTGAACAAAGTGTGGACAATTTTGTCCACACTTTCTGTGAGATACGTAAACAGTATTTTATGTGAACAGTAAACTCTTCACAAAAAAGTGTGGACAATTTGAACAAAGTGTGGACAAAATTGTCCACACTTGAACAGCATGGTAAACAGCATACGTGAACAGTACACGTCAGCAGTAACGTGAACAGTGTTCATATTGGTCTGAAAGTGTGGACAATTTTGTTAAAGTGTGGACAAAATTGTCCACACTTGAACAGCATGGTAAACAGCATACGTGAACAGTACACGTCAGCAGTAACGTGAACAGTGTTCATATTGGTCTTCAAGTGTGGACAATTTTGTTAAAGTGTGGACAAAATTGTCCACACTTGAAGAGCATGTAAACAGTATACGTGAACAGTCTACGTGAACAGTATTCATATTGGCCTGAAAGTGTGGACAATTTTGTGAAAGTGTGGACAATTTTGTTAAAGTGTGGACAAAATTGTCCACACTTTCTACAAACTTGGTGCATGGTACCATATTACCCAGAAACCTGCCTTTACCCAGAAACCAACCCAGAAACCTGTTTTAACTTAGCCAATTTCTGCAAACTTGGTTCAAAGTATACCACTAACATAACTTTCATAAAATTACTATATTCATGAAATTCACCATGACCTGAATACATAAAAAACTTAGAATAACCCACTAGCAATCACTCAAATACGTATGCACTTCCATTATCATTGATTGGAACGACAAAATACATTAATTATCCACTCTAGCTAAAAACAATACAATCAATGGGTGTATGTTAATGAAATGAAAGGAGCCTACACTTTCTCTTTCCTCTTGCAAAAACAACAACGCTGAGGATATACAAGATTGAGACGGATCCTTCCATGATACAAAAAAACTAACTACCAACGCATCCTTCCGTAATACAAAAAAAGGAGGATCGTTTAACAAAAAAAAATATATATATATTTACATATATCTAATCAAGGAAGGTTTAAGGCTTGGTCTTCGTTTCCATGAGCTTGAGTCTGTGACATTGACTGTAAAAGAAAACATGGTACAATAAGTATGCAATAACTAGGATTTAATAACCAATTTTTCCACATTACAAATATCTTTACCTCAGACACAAAACTCTGGGAAGGCATTGGATTTGTTAAGTGTATAACTCCATCATGTGAATGTGGCATGGACACTGGATATTCCTACAATACAAAAAAATATATATATATATATATATATATTCAACCATAAGCCCCAAAATAACATCTTTGCTACATATGAATAATAACAGTGCAAATCACCTATACTTACCATGTTTGATGTAGAGCAATCTCCATAAGCACTACCTCCAACCTAGGCCATCCAAAATTAATAAACACAATTAAACCAAAATTAATAAACAATAATAGACTAGGATATTAAAAGAAGTGTGGTCTTTTAATTATGTACCCCAGTAGTTGATGTTGAATGAGCAAGATTCCTAGCAACGGCATTGTTCCTTTTCTTCTTTGGTTTTGAAACCGCTTCCTCCATTGATGACTTTAGCCGTTTCATCCTAGGTCGACCCTTACGCTTCACAACCGTAGGACTCCTTACAACTTCAGTCCTAACAACATCAGGAGCAGCTCCAACACTATTCTTTCTCTGAGACGAGGGTTGTTTACCACATGAACGAGAAAAGTTGTCCTTCAAATCAATTAACAACTTTTCTACAACATTAAAATTCTCTACAGACTCAGCCCCTATCTCAAGCACACCGACTGCTAGTCTATGTAACTTCTCGTACCTTTCCAAGACAGGGTTATGTTGTACATCATCTGTACAAGTGGAGACGTAAGTGTGTTTTCTTTTGATATTCTTTCTCCACCTGTCTAGTATATACCTGTCAGGAAGTATAGTCACACGTTGCTGGGAAAGCACAAATAAGGCATGCCTACATAATATCCCCCTAAACTCAAACATGCGACATACACAGCCAACCAAGCATTCAGAGCTATTGAATCTCACTTCAAAAAGCTTCCCTGGGCATGCTTCATCTTCAATCTTGTATTTGACTTCATCACTACCTCTAACAAGCTCATTTACTATACAACCTTGTCTCCCAGCAAATTCTAGTCGCACCCGCTTAAAAATCTCATGGGTGTAAGCTTCTTGGAACTGTTTCTCCATAGGAGATGATGATGAACACTCCAGCTTGCCTTTGAAACACTCAAAATCTGATAAAATCTCTTTTTCAACCTTATTCCGCATTGCTTTCTCGAATTGCTCCACAAATACTTTCAAAGTTGTAGAGCTATGTACATAACCATCAAAAAAGGCATTCATTGATTCCGAACGTTGGGTTGACGACATTCCCGCAAAGAAATTGGAATTGAGAAATGCGGGAACCCATCGCTCCCGTTCCTCATATAACTTGGCCAACCACTCATTCTCCTCAAGATGATGTAAAGTGATGGTATGATTCCATTTTTCTTCAAACTCTTCCACTGTCATTGAATCATGCACGGCTTTAAGCAAATAATGCTTTATATCTTGATAAGCTTCCAATCCAGCAAGCTTCACTGGCAACTTCATCGTAATATGCCAAATACACCAACGATGAACAGTTTCCGGAAAAACTATTTCAATGGCCCGCCGCATTGCTTGGCATTGGTCTGTGATAATGGCTTTTGGAGCAATGTCACACATACTTTGCAACCATTGCCTAAATACCCACACAAACGAATCCGTGTCTTCACTTGACAATAACCCACAACCAAGTATAATAGATTCACCATGATGATTAATTCCAATAAAAGGGGCGAATGGCATATCATACTTGTTTGTTAGATATGTGGTGTCGAACGTGATCACATCATTAAACGATTCGTATGCTGCCCTACTCCTCGCATCAACCCAAAATACATTTCGCACACGTAACTCATCATCCAAATCCAATGCATGGTAGAAGTTAGAATTTTTAGCTTGCATTCTAACGAAGTAATCGTGCAAGGCTTGTCCGTCACCCTCCTTACACTTTAAACGACGTTCCTTTTCAAGAAAGTTGCGAACATCTCTTTGATTATACGTCATATTTTCATAACCCCCTGCTTCAACGACGGAAGCCTTAATACTACTATTTATCCTAACACCAGCATTGTCATTAATCAAGAGTCTCCTTCTTGTATCCGTGCTTATATGCCGAAAAGCAGCAAAATGCCTAGATTTACTAGGACTCAACTCATGGTTATGATCCTCAATAAAACTCAATATCCTCCATTTTTTATCCGTAATATCCATCGAAGCTTTGATCCCAGCTTCACACGCATTTTTTATCGTCGACCTCTTCTTGGAAGGATCATCAATCGAACTACTGTATTTTCCCTCTCGGTTACACTTCAAGTTTACATAAGAAGTCTCACTAAAGCCCTTCTTTTTTCTTGAATTCCTTGTCATTGTTGCAAATCCTTTCGAATAAGCATAATGCTTATAAAATTCAATGACTTGTTGAAGTGAATCAAACTCCATTCCAACCCTTGGTTCAATCACTGAATTCCTCACACTCTCAGGTGTATCCTCCTGCATGTTTCCCTCAACAGGCTGTGGTAAATCCTCCACAAAACTATTACTCGCACCAAAGGATCTAACACCATCCATCTCTTGTGTACTCATGACTGCAACAACCTATAAGCCAAATACCAAAGTTAATTATAACATGTAGTGTAAATTCTACCAAATAATTTATCATGTACCAATAATGATATACAACCTAAACCTAAAGTATTACATTGTGACTAGTATCAATAACAAAAAACATTCAAACACACCAACACACACTCACTAAAATTATCATTAAAAAATAACATGAAAAAACCCATTAAACATCTATAGCCATAATACAATAATCATGAATATTTTGCTACACCTAAAACAAGCATAATTTTTTTTTGTTTTTTTTCATTTTTTATTACACAACAAAATATGTACAGATTATCACTAAAAATAAACTTAAATAATATACACAACTAACAAAAAAGAAAAAGAGCAAAAAAAAAAAAACATACCACGTGAACAGTGCAGTCAATGCACCAGTGCAATGGACCTCCAAAACTCCAAAACTCACGTTAAATGCTGCTCCAAATCTCAAATGTTGGTCTCTGTCTCTGCTCCAAATGGTGACTTTGTTTCAAGCTCAAGCTCAAGCTCAAGCTACAATGGCAGCAACACTGTTTTACAGAAAAAAGGTTTCTATGTTTAAGATTACTGTTTCATTATTATTGGCAAGAAATAATAAGCACCAAAACTTCAAAAATCCAACCTTAGAACTGGCTTGATCTTCTCGGCTAAGTTGTCTTTTTTTTTTTTTACTTGCTGCTTGCTATGGACGTGTGTTTCAGTTCAGGGAGTCAGAGTCATGCTGAAGAAGAAGAAGACAGGCGGGAAAAAAAAAGGGCAGTTGCTGTGGGCCTCTCTCACGTGCTTTGCCATGCCCCATTTTTAGCCAAATTTTTAGTGTGTTTGGCAACAAAGATAGTGCATTCTTCATTAAGATAGCTGACTTTGCACCTATGGGACCCGCAGCACTGCTTGCTGCCGTGGCCCAGTTATATGCTGCCACAACCATGGTGTGAAAACACTGTTTCACACCATGGTGTGAAAGCAGCAGCGCCCTAAACAATTTGCTCCTAGAATCTATCTTAAAGCTTTTGGGCCTAAGGTCAATGCCCATTATATAAATTGTTTGCCCCATCTATCTCACCCAGAGAGAAAAACAAGTGCCTTTCTGTAATGTACCCTACAATTTGATGCAATAGTGCAAATAGTGCAAGACGGTTTAAAAAATCATTGATAAAGCTCTTCGGCTCAACTAGGCCGTGACCCATAGTTTTAGTGGACTGCATGTATCCTTTCCTACATGATTCCTACATGATTGCATTAATCTTCCATAATTCAATATTCATCTTCATTAACCCAATCATCTTCTCAATTCTCTCTTTTTCTTTCTACAAGCACAAGATATATACATGAAAATACTAAAATTACTACCAATTTTACTATAAAAAATTTATAAATTAGCATAATAATGAATATGATTGATATCACATCAATAATATAGTAAACAAACTTCTTAATCATTTATATTTTTTGTTTTGTGATACTTTTAGATATAAATTGATAGGAGTACAAGATGAATCGAACTTGACATTGGTGGTTGCTGAAACAGTTTATTAATCAAAGTTGAAACCTACCATGGTTTTTTTTTTTTTTGGTCCTTTGAAAGTAACATACACAAAGAGGACGCTTCAAAGAATCATTTAATGTATTCTATTTATCCTCATTTAACGTGTTTTATTTATCTTCCTTCCATCAAGGAGTATGTCTATTCACCAAATGATATCTTAAGTGATTGTTCTCTAATCAATGTCTTTTCACTAAAAGAGTACTCTTAACACAGTAACACTACAATATTCTTTATTTATTAATCTTATTAAAAAAAAAAAATTCATAAAACCATCCAAAGAGAAGTATCATTTGTATTTATAGAATTTCTGGATTTTTTTTTTTTTTTGTTTGGTCGTTAGTTTTAAAAAATCTCCCATCAATTGTTTTCTTTTTTTCTCATTGAAGTATAAGAAGTGTTGGACTTCTTATAACGTAGCTTTTGCTTCTTCTTCTTTTTTTTTTCTTTTTTTCTTTTTTCTTTATTTTCATAGAAGTCTATTTTAAAAGGATAAAGTTTATAAAAAAAAAATTTGGTGTATATCATTAAATTGAACTAATTATTTTAAATTCTCTTAGAAAAGTATATTTTGTTAAGATATCTTTTAGTAATAGGAGATTTATTTAAGACTTTTTCAAAAAAAAATTGGTATTGACATTTTGAAAATGTCATTTTTATAATTTTATTAAATGTTTGACATAATTGTTTTAATTTTCTCTGACATATTTTATTAAGATATCTTTTAGTAGTAGGAAATTAATTTTAAAGAATTTGTGATTATATGTTTTTATTTAAAATGTTTTTGGCATGATTTGAAATTAATAAAAACATACAAACAAAAACTACACGTTCTTCAATATATTTTTTTTTAAGATATTCTGTGTTTATCGTTTGATAAATAAATTGTATTAAGTCAAATTATTTAAACAACGTATCACTTTGGGAAATCTAAACAATAGATAGGCATGCCACTTGTCATGATGTAAGACATTGTTGGTTTTAACGCTCATGTCTTCTGCTAGTATATATTATATAGATTAAAAATAAAATTGAGATTTTAATTTAACTAAATTAATTTTTTTCTTATCTTCAAATAAGAGAATTGAGTTTCATAAAACTCATTGATGTTGTAGACATTGCATTTTGTACCCCATACAACTTGTGCTCCTGGTCCCAATGATGAAAATACTAATCTCTATTAATATGATCAAAATCTTATGTTAAGAAAAAAATATAATCTTTAGTGACTAAGACCTACGAAATCAAGCCTATTTCAAAAGCCCAAAGAGTTAAGTCTATGTTTTGAAAGCCGAACAAACCAAAAAGGCCAAATTGTCAAATTCTGACATAAGTAGCAGACGCCACTTTAATACAAGCATATGCCAGTTAAATGCAAATGTACACCATTGTCATCAGAAACCTAATTTTTAAAGGTTCTAGCTAAAATTAGGGTTGCCTCCTGCAACCCTAATTACCCTCTTCTTTAAGAAACTCTAAATTTATCCCTTCTCCAAGAAACCCTAGTAGTTTCCTACCATTATATAAAAAAGTCTTCACCTTACATTCAAAACACACCGAGGAGCCCCCGAAACATTGAGAGAGAAAGTAGGCAAAAAATTTAGAACTCTAAGAGTTTTTTAGAGTTTAGAAATAGCGAAACTCTAGGCAAGGGAGTATAGGTAGAAGGAGAATTTAGTAGCGGCGAAACCCTAAGCATTTAGAAAGAAGAATGTTCTTCTCTGGTTCTTCATACTAGAAGGCTAATCTTTCTTCTCACAAGCTTCAAATCATCAACCTTAGTTCAACTAAGCTTTATTTTATTTTTCAACA
Organism: Fagus sylvatica; assembly: GCA_907173295.1. Taxonomy (NCBI): domain Eukaryota; kingdom Viridiplantae; phylum Streptophyta; class Magnoliopsida; order Fagales; family Fagaceae; genus Fagus; species Fagus sylvatica. The sequence goes on from OU015765.1 coordinate 15,231,004, forward strand.
CAAAGATCAACAAGATATTTGACTGAGGGACCGGTAAAATATTGTTATATTAGCTTAAAGGAAGAGGTACGGATCTTCTCAATAATCCTTACTAGCCTCCTTGAATTATTTCTTTGTTTGCTTGTTTATTTTATTTTAATCTATGAATTTGATCTTTCTTTCAAATTTATTTTTATCAAATTATTGTTTTAATGCTAAGTTTATTATTTAGACTTTCAAAATTCTTTTACCAAGTTCTTCATAAAAATAATACCATGATTCTTGTTTTCAAACATGTTTTTCTGTTTACTATTCACACACCTTTTCATTAAAATCATGTTATTTAAGATTGTTGAAATTGTTTTTCAATAATTGGTGATTGGCCAGCTTGGAGTTAGGTAAGAATTATTTTCTCTCTTATTTTTATTATATTATGCTTCACATTCTTTGATTGATATAGTTTCTAGGTTTAATTTGCTTTTGTATGTTTAGGTTTGATTTCCTTATTAAATATTTCTTTAGACATAGCCTAACAATATGAAAGAAGGCCAGCCATTGGTTGGGTGGGCTTAGGTGTCTAACATCTTTCCAACACGTACCCTAACTCCGAACTCAGATCAGACCAATAAACCTTAATTTTTATATAGAGTTTATAAATGGCTCCTAGACCTAAACCAGGTGACGACTCCCTTCCTTACCTTAACCTCAATGAGGATTTAGTGACCCTCCCAAGTCCCAATCTCGAGAGGTGCCTCGCAGGCAGCTCACAGATGTCTTGACTTAATAATATAGAACATACGTAAAGAGGAGGTAAATTTTGCCCTTTTCTAAAATGACTCAATTTTAAATTTCATGTGATAACAAGAATTTGAGATTTTGGTATAACTAAATTAATTTGCTCTTGTAGTTGAATAAGAAACTTAAGTTTGAATCCCACCTATACCACAACCAAAACAAAAAAAAAAAAAACCATAACATTGATCTCTCCCTTGACTTAAGAGGAAATCATATATTTCAAATTCTATGGTATCTTTAAAAAAAGTAAAAATAAATAAAAATAAAAATTAATTAATTAATTGACACGAAGCAAAGAAATCCACTTTTGATGTGATGTATTTGAGGTCCATATTATTTAGTGGCGCAAAACAAGGCCCAAAGAACTCCTCAAAGGCTGACAAACCCAAAACAAAAACAAAAAGAGAGGCCCAATCCATGGTTGGAAGAGAAGAGTAGAAGAGAAGAGAAGAGACGAGAGAAAAAGAGATCGGAAGGAATGTCGATACTGTGGGAGAAGAGCGGGACGTGGAGGTGGTTGGTGAAAAGGACGAAGGAATCGAAGCCTTTCTTCATAGGGTTCGCGACCATATGCGGCGTCGTTCCAGGAGTGATTGGGTACGGCGTGATGCAGTTCACAAACACACGAAATCCTGAGCTCGAAGCCCGTCTCCGCCAGAATGCCCGACCCGATTCCCTCGTACTCTTCTCTTCTCTTCATTTTTTATTTTATTTTTATTTTTTGCTTTGTCTGATTGTGATTTGTGGGATTATAATTGTTTGTTATCAACTCTATTTGTTTGTTTCTTAAATATTGTAAACATTTTTTGGACACCTTTTAAGTTTAGGATTTGGGATAAAAACTTAAATGGATCTTTTCATTACATGGATTTTTTTTATGCCTTGTAGTGTTAATTGTTTCATCTTTTGTTGATGTATATAAATTAGGAACACAAGCATTATAATCTACTATGATTTAAAAAATAATAATTTTTTAATAATATTGCAAAGACTAGATTTTTGTCTTCTTTTTAAGTAGTGTGTGTATGTGAGTGATTTTGTCTCAACTCATTACATGGATCATGTGACTAAAAAGTACATGTGGATAGTCTTATATATCGCCACATTGTGGGTTGGAGGAGAATTTCTCCAAATTAGTTTGGAGGTAAACTCTGTTATTTCTTAATTGGTGCCAATTCCTGCCTGCCTACATGTGTGTGCATTTGGATTAGCTTTTGCTGAAAAGTTTATTTGCTTAAAGTACAGTCATATCTAGAAAAAAATTGAGGCTTTAAAACAATGTAAATTAGCAAATAAGCGAATAAGCTAATGGAAAAAAGCTAATCCAAATGCATGTTAATATTAGATGTACATCGAGGATCGTCCATTGCTTAAGTTCCCACCGCAATTGTTTTGTCAGCAAATATTGTAACTTGTTTTGTGGAAGTGGCTTTCAATTTTGAGGTTGTTTCTTTGAAGCATTGTGGAAGAACATCATTACAGTTTGATTGCTTGAAATTGTGAACCAGATGATGGGGAAAGTAAATCAAGAGAGACTAGCGGAATACCTTGGAGAGCTGCAGAGGAAAGAGGATACAAACGACCGTTATGTTGCTGCTCTGAGAGGAGAAACATTGACTAGGAACCCATATGTGAGAATACAACCAATCCCAAATCAAAGTAACACCGAGGCTGCCCCAGAACAGAAGGCCAAGAAAGAAGTAAAGTAGATGGGGGGGTGGGGGGGGGAGTGAGTCCCTGCTCATGGATAATGGAAAGTTCACTGTTTTTGGATGTTATGTAGCATTTTCTGGGCTGTGTTATTTCAGTTTAAGATAGTGATTCCCTGCTTAGGAATAATTGTTCTAGCTAAATCTATTTATTGCTATTCAAATTTTGCATATCATCACACTTGGAAAGTTTTAATTCTAGGCTTGGGATAAGGAATGAAATTTAAAGTCACATTGCTCTTGGACACTGATGGAATTGATTACCTATCTGGTCAGACCTTAATGGAACTGTTATCTTGGTTTGATGCCAATTTATTTTATTTTATTTTTGATAGTCCAATTTATTTAATTATGCAGCAATAAGATGGTGGATGTCATTTGTTAAATCCTTCTGGTCAGGGAAGGAAACAAAATTGTAGTATTGGATGGCCCTTCTGTTAATTTGGAATTAGATATTGGAGACCATCTTTGATACACCCTCTTCATGCACAGGCTAGAACACAAGCTATAGCCTCTTTACTTTAGCATTCCCCTAACCAATTTGTGTGGTTTTTTCCCATTAAAATAAATCATCGGTGTATATTACATGCTATAAAATAAAATTAAAATCTATTAGTATGTAGATTGTACATTTGAATATGAAAAAGTGAAGGGAAATTTCTCTTTTTAGTCCTTAAAGTTTTTCCTATTTTCCAATTAATTCTTTATAATTTATAAAATGATCAATTTTATCCACACAACACACTAATCTTGATACTCATGTGTCATGTTATTAAATATATTTTATATGGCTATAAATTTATACATTAGCAGTCTAGGTGAATTAAGGTGACCTGCTTTCCAGATCTCCTCTATTCCAAAGTGATCAGTTGACAATAAGTTTGATGTTCGATCTTATTATGAGGAGCTCCGAGGTACAAATGATATTTCCTTTCCTTGGAAATCAAGGTGAGTATCATTTTTTGTTTGGACAAGAGATTGGGGGAACTTCTTACCCATGATAACCTCCTTAAGAGGGAATATGTGTCATCGCAGTGGGGAGAAAATGGATATCTACTACTCCATTGTAATGTTGCTTATAGTTTGTGGAGTGTTGCATTTGGCGCTATTGGGATTCACTAGGTATTACATAAGAAAGTGGTTTTGGGTGGTGGAATTGGTTTGGGAAGCACTTCTCGGATATTTGAACCTTGTGCCGGTATGCCTAACGTGGTTAGTGTGGAAGGAACGTGATAGTGGCATCTACCAAAATACAAAGTAAACAAAAACAGAGTTGGGATTTTGCTTTTCCATACCCTGTTTGCTTGGTCTCATGCGTGGGGTCTTACACATAGTGATTCTTTTATATTTCAAACTTTTTCTCAAATTTAATGCATAATTCTTTGTAATTCTTTTAGGCTATTTCAAGTTCATAATCATGCACAACCTATTTCTTCCAACTTCAATAAAGTATTACTCATAAAAATAAAAAAGTGCCATATATCACCATGATGACTCACTATATTCGGGAGTTTTGACAAAAAAAAAAATGCTTTTTTTTTTTGGTTAGAAAAACAATATTCAATTTTAAATTTAGTTTGCCCCAAACTTTTTTAGTTGGGGTCTAACTAGATCTACCATTAATCTTGTTTTTTTTTTAAACAAGTTTGCTAAAATTTTAAATGAGCAAAATTTGAAATTCCGCACAATACATGCGCGTGTGTGGTGGTTGTACAGAAATTTTTAAATGAATCTTGTCTTTTGAAAAGAGAAGTGAATTTTGTCTTTTGAAAAGACAAGATTCAACTTCAATTGAACAGTGCGTATTCAAAATATTTAGATGAATCTTGTCTCTTGTAAAAACAAGATTCATCTAAAATTACTTTTTTAAATGAATCTTGTCTTTAACAAAGACAAGAGTCAACTTAACTTTTCAAATTTCAGTATTCAAGATGAAACAGTATACTGCTCGTAACCGTACAGGAATCAAAATATTTAGATGAATCTTGTATTTTGTAATCCAGTCACTCTGGTTAGGTTGGGATAAGGGGTAAAATTTGTTTTACCAATCTTGTGTTTGTTAAATACAAGATTAGTGCTAATCTTATGTTTAGAAAAAACAAGATCAATTTTTCAAATTAAGTTCAGCTGGCAAATGTTTGGCAAAATAACATTAAAAAAAAAATGGCCCTCTATATTCCCATGTGGTATTGACATGGAATACAAATGGAATGAGATTTTTCAATTTTTTGAACTTGAATTTGTTGAATAATTCTCTATTTCAAGTTTGGCTAATAGGAAAATGTTGGAAAATACAAGGATAAAAAATAAAAGGCAAATATTTTATAAAATTTTGAAACTCTAGGGACCAAAATGAAAATTTGATCAATTTTTAATGGCAACATTGGATCATTTTACAAAGTTTTAAGAATTTGATTGCTTGCTTTTAAAACTATTGGGATCGAATTAAAGAAAATGTGCAAACATTGAGGACCAAAAGTGGTGTTACCCAAAAGGAAATTCTTACAACATGCTTTTATATGATGGAGCGTATGGCTCTTTCCGATTCGAAGAATACACGTGATAATTTATGAAGCTTATGAAAGGAATCTCATAACTCAATTTTCATTCTCTTAAAATTTGGGGGGAATTAGAGAGAATTGAATGAAGTTTAATGAAATTTTTATTAAATGCCCATAATACTCCTTTATATTTTACAAATTTCTTAAAATGGAGGTTATAAAAATAATGTTGTTATAAAATTATTTATTTCCATTCTTTCTCATAAACGAGAGCACTCATCTCAAACACCACTTGCATTGCCTTTTTGCAAATTTCTCAAACTATCTCCCTTGTCCTATTAACCTATTGGACAAATACGTAGGCGTTGCTCAGTTTTAAAATTATCCCATAGTTAAAAAAGGAAAGTGTAATTTAACTTCTTCTTTTTTGGGTTAAATAATCTTAAAAATTTGTGTATCCAATGATTGGATTTGGGGTTTATGCCAACAAATTTTAACAAAAGATAAAGAAAAAAGTGGTTTACAAACGGTCCCAATGCCAACAGTGGTTACTCTTGTGCTTTGCTTGAGGCCATCAATGGGTGGTTTACTGTAAGTCTGTAAGAAACCCAGAAGTCAATGCCCTTGAAATGGGTCTCTCTATAATCTATATATATCTTTGTAGTCTTTTGGTCTTTGGGACTTTCCTCCTACTTTAACTTCATGAAGTTCTCTTTGCGAGGGAGGTTCGGTGTTAAATGTATTTGGGGGTTGGACGCGGCAGCGAGAAGGTGAGAGAGATGGGGTTATTGATGGAAAGGCAAAGGGGTGATTTTCTTCTGAGTTGGAATTTAAAATGCTGACTTGATATTTTAATTATTTAGTTGGCATTTTATTATTGACTCATTTCAGAACATTGTAGGTTCGTAAATTGCAGCGGATATGCTTCCGTAAAAACCATTATTAAAAAAAAGGACAAAGTTTGGCTGCAACCCGAGTTGCAGCCATTCCTACAAACCAACCATTTATAATTGGACAAGTGTCTTAGTCATTGCACATGACTCGGTTAAGTTTCTTAACAGAGGTCTAACCCCGTTAACCTTAGTCTCCATTTTCTCTCTCTCCTCCTGTTCTGTCTCTTCACCATGGTTTCCCCAGCCCTCATGTCTCTGCCCATCCGCCTCTACCAGTAACAGTGTCCAAGAAGGCAAAACCCAGAAACCTTCACAAACCCATTTGATTACATGGTGGCCAAATGCATCCAAACCCAACACAACACAAACCAAACCTAGGAATTTTTTTTTCCAACAACCCACCAATACATCAAACCATAACCCAAAAATTATCCCAAATTCCCAGCAATAGCAACCACAACAACCACAGTCGAAGATACCTAAACAAATTCTATTATCCAACAACAACAAATTCACAGCAAAGACAAAAAAATTCAGAGAGAGAGAGAGAGGACAGAGAGAGGACTGAGAGAGGAACGGTTGACTGAGAGACCCACGACGAGATCCATTACCCACGGCGATTGGATGGAGCTGGAGCGAGCCGAATTGACCGAGATGGAGCGCGCCTCACCTCTTCGATGACTGGATCGAGTCGTCGGTCGTCGCCGTTGAGAAAAGAGAGAGAAACAACAACACTAGAGACAAAGGGAGAGAAAGAGAAAAGGGATCGGCGGGGATAAAGGGTGGGGGTGGGAGCGGCGGAGGCATGGGGAACCGGTGGAGAGAGAGAATGGGTAGCAAGAGAGGCGGCTGGTTTTTGGGAGGGTGAGAGAGAGAAAGCTAGTAGGTGAGATAGAGAGTAACGGGGTTAGGCTAAGTCATGTGCATAAGACACTTGTCCAATTATGAGTGGTAGGTTTGTAGGAATGGCTGCAAGCTTTGTCCAAAAAAAAAAACCCCGACCCGAATGTTTACTGGTTCTCAATCGGACATGTATGGGTTTCAAATTTTCAATTCTCGATAAGATAATTCTCCAGAGACCATTTCTTCTGTAAACATGGCCATGTCACTCGCTCAGGCCACTCTCTTCTCAAGAACCTCACTCTTTCTCTCTAGAAATGGCCTCAGAAGCTTCACCTTTTGCATTCCTTTCTCTTCTTCCTCTGTTGCTTCTACTTCTCTTCCTTCTGATAAGCTTCACCGCAACAAATGGAGGCAACCGGTGGCCTCAGTGCTCGAACTTGGTGGACTCAAGATTGGTCGAGAAGGTAACTTCGATACCCCACTTGCACTAATTTCTTTATTTTATCATCTGGGTTGCTCTCCTTTTTTTTTTTTTTTTTTCTAACAATGTTTTGTATTGTTGTGCCATTGAAATTATTCTACCTAATTTTGCATTCTTACAATTGGCTTGCCTCAAAATTATGAACTTTTTAGCTTAATTTATGATGGGTATTCTGTGCATTTTCAACTTCTTTGCTGGTTGGTCTTGTTTTTATTTATTTTTTTGTTTGTTTGTTCTGTTATACTTTCTCATTATGCTGTATTTTTTTTTTTTTTTACTTTATGTACTTGGTGAGCAATTTTACTACATGGGTTGGTTTTATTTTCCTCTTTTTATAGTGTTATGGGATTGCCATTGCAGTCTGGGGAAATTGAATTTTTCTGGTTTTGTTTTACATACTGCTGTCAGTATCCGTGAATTTAAGATTTGTTTATTGGGTTTTCTTAGTTTCTTTCATTGCTTTGATGGTTAGTATTTGGATTGTGGGGTTTTGTAAAGACTCTCAACAACGTTGTACCTATAAAATTTCAAATACGAAATTTTATTACTGTTGTGTTAGTCTAAATTTTTGTGAGACTGAATTTCTGTGGATTGCTTGCCTGGTTAATAATGTTGGAAATGCAAGTTCTTCAAAAATCAAACTTCAAATTTAAATCATTTGAGCTTTTATACTGTGCTGGACTTTCGGTTTTGAGGATTGTGGGGTATGTTTTGATGGTCTGTCAACCATTTCCCGAGTGCAACAATTTCTAAACAGTTAGATTCTCATGTCAGTGTACTTTTTTGGTTATCTATGCATATATACACCTTAGTTTCATAAATTGGTATAATGGATTTGTAGATGTGGTGAGGGATGATCCTACAAACAATGTCCCGGATACAATTTTCTCGAAACTTGGAATGCAACTTCATAGGAGGGATCAGCACCCAATTGGGATTCTGAAGAATGCTATACATGAGTACTTTGACACCAGTTATCCTAACAAGTTTGATAAATTTGATGACCTCTGCCCCATTGTATCTGTGAAACAGGTATCGGTGCAAGTTGTGTTTAACAATTTATTACAAATTGCATGTTTGTGTCCTTCTGATACCTTCCTCTTATTAACTAGTTTTGCTCATATGATGGCTAGATGCATTTGTTGCACATGCTACTATTTATCATTATACAGTTTGTATGCTGACTTGTTGTATTGGAGGATGAAATTACCTTCTGACAACTTCTGATATCATGTTTTATTAACCAGAGCAATGATCTAAGATTATTTCACTTTCAATTGTAACTACATTTGTATTACCTGAACCTAAATTTTTAGTGGAAGGCATTCAAATGATAAGATTCGAAATGTTTAATTCTGTTTATCATGATTTTATACTTTTATGTTCAATTATTTTGTTTGTTATCATGATTGCATGATTGCACGTTCTCATGTGTTATGCGTTGCCTCTCTCTCTCTCTCTCTCTCACTGCCTATCTTTATTGAGATTATGGTTACAGATGCATGTTTATTGTGATTATTTTAAATTTTTTGCACTTTCTTTTTTGTTTTGTCCATTTTTGTAATTGTAAGTGTACTTCTTGCAGAATTTTGATGATGTCTTGGTTCCTGCTGATCATGTAAGCAGGAGTTATAATGATACATACTATATTGACGCTCAAACTGTTTTGAGGTGTCATACCAGTGCTCATCAGGCAGAGCTTTTGAGAAGAGGACACACTCATTTTCTTGTAGCAGGAGATGTGTACCGCAGGGATTCCATAGATTCAACTCATTACCCTGTGTTTCATCAGGTTTCTACTCTCTGATTCTAACAATCCGGATTTTATCTGGATTACCTTCTTGAAGTTTCTTTTCTTCATTTTGTTTGATGAATCTGTTTCATTAATATTTAGATGGAAGGTGTTCGTGTATTTTCACCAGATGATTGGGAGGCATCTGGTGTAGATGCCACATCTTATGCAGCTGAGGACTTGAAGAAATGTCTTGAGGGCTTGGCACATCACCTATTTGGTAAACTTAGAGCAAAAACCTTGCTGAGAAAATGCACTCTAGTAACCAGAAAATATTCCAAGTTGTAAAAACGTAGAATGAGTTTGTATTTATAAGGAAAAAGCTGTTAATTTTAGGTGGGGAAAAAAAAACTCAGCATGGATTTATCTTTTGGGAGCTAAATTAAGATGATACAGGAAAACTGAAAGGGGGACTAATATACATTTCCAAAAGAATAGTATACAAATCACCTAATTTGATTTTAGAAGTATTTAATTTATTAAACTTCTGATGATTTTTTCATAGTCTTGTTCTTAGGCTTTATGTTTACCTTGTAGAATATACTCTCTCTTTTAATGGAATGAGTTACAATTTGCTAAAATTATCAGGTGCTGTGGAAATGCGCTGGATTGATACATATTTCCCATTCACCAATCCATCATTTGAACTTGAGATATATTTTCAGGTATGCCATTGATCTTGGTATATATATATATATGTAGCATTGCATGTATAACCTTTCTTCAACTTTATACTACCCTCTATAAAGAATTCTGCTCCTTTCATTTTGTCAAAAGATTTTCATTTTTGATTCAAAAATGCTAACAAAATTAAAATTCATAAAAAGAGGTGACATAAACTCTTGTTTTATTCAGGAGCCTGTCAAATTCCTTTTATTGGAAAAGCATGTGTATTGCGCCCCTTTTCTATGGATTAATGGGGCTTGTTGTGAAAAATTATCATTTTCATTTATTTTAATGTATATTACTTACAATGTTTGCATGCTTTCTAGTTCCAGCTGAAAGCAGATGCATGTAGACTCAAAGACATCTAGATGTGCGTGAGCATGTTATACACAGTAATTTTGAAACACATAAATATCCGTGCCCCTTTTTCAGTTTGGTGATTCAGAAGACTTGTGTTTATGTTGGGGCATAAATGTCCATTTCTGCATATTAAAGATTCTTCACTAGTGATACTCTAAAGATTTCATCATTTTTTCTTTTCTTTCATCCTAATAAAAAAAGTAGGCTGAGTTTATGTGGCACAGTATGGTTAATGTGAGACCAATAATATAATTCTTGCACTTAAACTAAATGAGCCTTTTTTTTTTTTTTTTTTTTTTTTCTTTTATAAGTAGAATACTTTTATTAACAAGGCATTATACAATGAATACAAAGGAAAATAAATGGAGTATACTAGCTATATACTCTAAAGTTTCCCTAAAAGATCAAGAGTATGACGAATCTAGAAAATCACACATGTTGGAAGATCTACTCCCGTCCAAGGCCATTCAATGAAACAGAGTTCTAGTATAGTGGGACTTCAATCTCTCTACAAAAAGGTCGCGTCCTTATAGATCCTCCTATTTCTCTCCCTCTATATATGCCACTTTAAGCAAGATCAAACTATATTCCATACTCTATTCTTAAATGAATAGGGTCTCCACCTTTAGCATTGAAGCAATACATGCATTGATTTAGACATGCATTTGACTTCAAAATCCACTTAATCAAATGCACATAAATTCATGACAATTGGACAATGTAGTAGTAAATGATCAACATCCCCACCACTTTGTGTGCACATACAACACCAATCCACCGATCAACACACCATACATCATGCAAAAACTCTCTTCTACCATTTAAGTATTGAAATCTTGTATTGGTCAACACACCATAAATCATGAAAATACATCATGCAAAGATGTCACGTTGACACGACCTAAATCCAAGTATTGAAATCTTGTAGTCACTGTACAATGTTTTGCACTTTCCTTACTTGCTGCTTAATGTAGTGAGTTATTTCCATGCTTTATTTATTCTTAACTCAAATCAAATCAAGCACTCAACTAATCCTCAATCTCAATTAAATTGGAGTCGGCTCTATGTCTAAGCTATATTTATTGATTTGGAAAATAATTATGTAGCCATGATATGTTTTGTGAAACCAATGACTATTTTTTGTATATAATTTGCCATGTTTTCTGTGTAGTATATATATACTGCATTTTTAAAATTTGAAGATGCATGTGATTCATTATCCAATGCTCAATATCATGTCAGGATAAATGGTTGGAGGTTTTGGGTTGTGGTGTGACAGAGCAAGAAATATTAATCAGAAGTGGCAAAATGAATAATGTTGCCTGGGCGTTTGGTCTTGGATTGGAGCGGTTAGCAATGGTTCTATTTGACATACCAGATATTCGGCTTTTCTGGTCAAACGATGAGCGATTTACCTCACAGGTCATGAATTCATCAAATGATAATTCTTAATTGGTTTTTTCTCTTCTGCTGGGCTATTTGTGTGTTGATTTATTTACATCCTTGGTATTCATCACATGATCCAGTGGACCTGAATATCTGATCTACAGTGTTTTGTATAACAGTTTTCCAAGGGTCAGCTGGGAGTCAAATTCAAGCCATTTTCTAAGGTATCATTGACTTCTTTCCCTCTGAAATTTTTGTATAGAAATCTCCATGTTTAAAGGGAATGACGTTACACTATCTAGTTTTGTTTTGTTATGCCCTGTACATTTTGTTCATGGATTTCTCTCATCAAATAAATTTAACTTATTTATGTGTCAAAAGAACCAAAAGAAAACCCCCTTGATACAAGTTTTTTGTTTTTGTTTTTTATTTAAATCTTTGTAGGATTGATATGTGCCCCTTTTGTTTATGATTGTCTTCACAGAATGGGCTTCTTTATATACCTATTAAAGATTCTAATCATCCAACTGCTACTTGTAAATGCTTTTTGAAATTTGAAATTATTGTATTGTGTTGCAGTATCCCCCTTGTTACAAAGATATAAGTTTTTGGATCAATGAATCATTCACTGAAAACAATTTATGTGAAGTTGTTAGAGGAATTGCTGGAGATCTTGCTGAGGAGGTATGTCTTTAAATGTTATTCCTAGCGAATATTTTATAGAACTGTTGTCTTGTTTAATCATTCAATAGATTGACCTATTTATTCCTGTTATATATAGTAACTTTATGCATTGTGATTTGCTGATTGAGGGAAGGGTGTGCCTGGAGGCCCTGGACATTTTAGTGGAAATGAATGCATTTAAATGAGTGTTTCTTGTTTTGATCTTTATATATGAGTTATTATGTTGATAAATTGCTTTTGATTCTGTGTATCGATATCATTATTTACAATCATTTATGTTGTCTATATATATTCTTTTTACCTGATTGCTCCCTTATAAGAGATGGATTTGTGCATTTGTATTTTTTTTTTATAAGTAAAACATTATATCAAAATTTGTGAGTTAGTATGTTATGAACAACTAAATAAATATATGTGCATCTAATCATGCTTAGACTATGTCAACTAGTAGAAGAAAGGGGTCATTAAGTGATTGCAAATACTGAGGCAGTGATTATTCTTGATGTGATCTGAAGCTTGGTTCTGAACTATCCTATTTTTGTGTTATCATTGTTGTTGTTATTCGCTTGGTAGAATTTACATACACTCAAGGGCATTTAAACTCCGGAGTTCTGACCATGGCCATCACCCTATACTTATGGGGGCTGAAGGCATCATTTGTCTGAAAATCCATTGGCACTTTTCTGGATTTAGTTAACTTCCAAGAAATGATTCATCTACTCATACTACTAGGGCAGTTCTATAAAGTTTTTCCTTGTGTCAGTAGGCTTCAATACTCTACCCCATGTCAGCATGGAGTGGTCGAATAAATCTCTAGCAGCTTTTGTTTAGGGGTGAATTAGTCACCAACGCAATCTCTTTTGGCAAATGATTGTTTGGGAGATTGTGAGAAGTTCAGCAAGGTATGTTGTCAATGCATTGTAAGTCCCTTGGTCATTATTGCTACTTAAGTAAATCACTCGATGCATGGTGAAGGATCTGAGAGTGATTGTTGGAAATAAATTAAAGGATATCTTTCATGGTTACCTTTGTGAGCTTTGTCATTCTTACCAATGAAGTATCTAGGACCTGATTTGGTTCATCTAAAGGCACTTTAGGAATTTTCCCTCCTCTTTCCTCTCTATCAGCAATGCTAATACTTAAGTTGAGGGGAATATTTGATCTATGGGCTTCAGTGTGGTTAAAATTTATCCTATCTAAAATTGGAGAGAAATTCTTTTGATAAGATCATATAAGATCGAATTGAGGATCATAAGATTTTATAGGCTATACAGGAAATGGAGAGTTGTTGGTTTCTCATCTCTTGCTTGCGGATGATACTTTATGGGCTAATCAAGAGAGGTTATTGCTCAGATGCACCTTGTTATGTTTTGAAGCAATTTCAGGCTTAAAAGTGAATTTTGCTAAGAGTGAACTGGTTCCAGTTGGGGAGGTGCAGGGTGTGGTAGAGCTAACACATATAGTTAGTTGTAAGGTTAGTTCTTTTACATTGTCTTGTTAAGCTCTGCCTCTTGGTTCGCCTTGAGAGCCTAAATTTGCTTGAGATGTGTTATTGGAGAGGACGGAAAGAAGGTTGGTGGGATGGGAAGAGAATTATACCTTTCTAAAGGAAATTATGAGTTCTCTTTCCTATCTGCCAACCTATTATGTCAATATTTCCAATGCTTGTAAGTGTAACCAGAAGGCTTGAGAAATTGCGAAGAGAGTTTTTATGAGGGGCTTAGGAAATGAAGGAAAATATCATTTAGTAAATTGGGAGACAGTTTGTTCCCCATTCAATCTAGTGGTTGGGTCTTAGGAAAGTTTGGTGTTTTTAACAAGCTTTATTGAAAATGGTTATGGAGAAATGCTATGAAGAGGGATCTTCTTTGGAGAAGGGTGGTAGGGGCTGAATACGGGAGGAGTTGGGATCTTGTTGCGTTTGATTTGATGGTTGTTCTTCGTTTTGGGATTTATTGTGTTATGCTGTAGTTGGTGGCGGGTTTATTGTGGCATATGAAAAATTGTTTTAGTAGGCATCGAAGTAACATTTTTTGGAAAGCCATTCTGCTTTGTCTTGTATGGTGTATTTGGAAGGAGTGGAATGCTTGTACTTTTGAAGGAAATGAGCTTACACTGAAGGGATTAAGTCTTTATTTCTCAGTTTTCCTTCGATTAGATGAGGGCCATAGTGCTCCACAATCTAGAAAATTCCTAGAACTATTAAATCTGGTACATCTAAATATCAGAGTGGATGAGCCATTACCCTTGTTAACTAATGCCAGAAAATTTCAAACCTTTGCCAAAGTTTCTCTTTGCTTATAATTGTAACAAGGGGACAAAAACACCAAATTTTTCCACCGTGTGGCTAATTCGAACCGTAGATTCAATTCCATCGATCATCTAATGGTTAATGGGGCAGTTTCTACGGATCAATCTGAGATTGGTAAGGGCTTGGTCGACTTTTATAAGGGTCTTTTTTCTGATAATGAGGTGCGTAGACCTTTGTTGGATGGGGTGGCCTTTTCTTCTATTGATGAAGCTGATAGGGACATGCTTGACCGGTCTTTTACTGAGGATGAGGTTTGGGGAGTTGTGCGGAATATGGCTGGGGACAAAGCTCCAGGTCCGGATGGGTTCTCTTTAGCTTTCTTCCAAAGCTGTTGGGACATTATCAAGCAGGATGTGATGAATGTCTTTCACGATTTCCATGTCTCCAGGAATTTTGTGAAGAGTCTCAATGTGACTTTTTTGGCCTTGATCCCCAAAAAGCCTGGAGCTCAGGAGTGTAAGGACTTTCGCCCCATTAGTCTGGTCACAGGGATGTACAAAATCATAGCGAAAGTTCTGGCTAATCGATTATCTGGGGTGTTGCCAAAGCTCATATCGGCTTCCCAGAATGCCTTTGTAGGGGGGAGGCAAATTCTTGACTCGGTATTGGTTGCTAATGAAAGCCTGGATAGTCGCTTGAAATCTGGTTTCCCAGGGGTGTTATGCAAGTTAGATATTGAAAAGGCATATGACCATGTGAACTGGAATTTCTTGCTATACATGTTAAGGCGGTGTGGTTTTAGTGAGAGATGGCGCCAATGGATATACTCGTGTATTTCGACAGTCCGTTTCTCAGTCCTAGTTAATGGTAGTGCTCATGGTTTTTTCTCCACCTCACGTGGATTGCGCCAGGGTGATCCCTTATCTCCTATGTTGTTTATTATTGTGATGGAGGCCTTGAGTAGGATGTTGGAGAGGGCGGTGGCAGGAGGTTACATCTCTGGTTTTTCAGTGGGTAACTCAACCGGGGTTGAGCTGAGCATATCTCATTCCTTATTTGCAGATGACACGCTGATTTTTTGTGGGGCTAACTCAGAGCAAGCTTGGTATTTGAGAGGTGTTTTTATATGGTTTCAGGCAATATCAGGTTTAAAGATTAATTTGAGCAAATCCGAATTAGTTCCTGTGGGTCAAGTCATTAATGTCCCTGAGTTGGCAGGAATATTGGGATGTCGTGTGGCATCATTACCCCTCACATATTTGGGTCTTCCTCTTGGGGCTTCTTACAAATCGAAATCTATTTGGGTTGGGGTGGTGGAGAAGATGGAGAAACGGTTAGCGGGCTGGAAAAGATTATATCTATCAAAGGGGGGGCGTGTGACTCTTATTAAGAGCACGCTCTCTAGTATTCCAACATATTTCTTATCTCTGTTCCCCATTCCAATGAGCATTGCTCGTCGTATTGAGAAGCTGCAGAGGGATTTTTTATGGGGTGGTTTGGAGGAGGAGCACAAGTTTCACTTGGTTAATTGGCATCAAACCTGCTCTCCTCTCCATAGTGGAGGTTTGGGTATTCGGGATGTGGCTATTTTTAACAAGGCGCTGTTAGGGAAATGGTTGTGGAGATATTCCATGGAATCCCACTTCCTTATGGCGGCAAGTTATTGATAGTAAGTATGGTAGTCAAGGAAATTTTTGGTGTTCAAACAGAGTCAATTCTCCGCATGGGGTCAGTTTATGGAAGCATATAAGGGCAGGTTGGGATGTTTTTTCTCAGCATATCTCTTACACAGTTGGGGATGGTTCTCGGCTTCGTTTTTGGCATGATGTGTGGTGCGGGGATCTTCCTTTGAGGTCTCAGTTTCCATCTCTTTTTCAGCTAGCCCGAGCTCCCGAGGCTACAGTGGCTGACCTTTGTCACTTCCAAGGTATGAATTGCGTTTGGGACATTGCCTTCATTAGATCTGTCCAGGATTGGGAATTGGAGATGATTGACTCCTTCATGACCCTTCTCTATTCTAGTAGAATCCGGCAAGGAGTGGCAGACTCCCTTTGCTGGACTCCTTCAAGTCGGGGGCTGTTTGAGGTTCGTTCTTTTTACTCAACTCTGATTCACCCATTTTCCCAAGACTCTTTTCCTTGGAAAGGTGTGTGGAAAGCTAAAGTTCCTCCAAGGGTGGCTTTTTTTGTTTGGACTTCAGCTTTGGGCAAGATTCTCACCACGGATAATCTCAGAAAAAGGAGGGTAATCATTCAGGATTGGTGCTGCATGTGTAAGTCGAGTGGTGAGACGGTTAATCATTTACTCTTGCATTGCCCGGTAGCTTGGGAGTTATGGTCTATGGTTTGGATTCTTTTTGGCATTACCTGGGTTATGCCTCGAGGTGTGGTTGATCTTTTCAATTGTTGGCATGGTCCTCGTAGTAAGTCGGAGGCTGGCAAGATCTGGAAAATGACCCCTCACTGTCTCATGTGGTGTATTTGGCAGGAGCGTAATGATAGAACATTCAATGGGGTGGAGAAATCTATCCCAGCCCTCAAGTTTCACCTGCTGCACATCCTCCTTAGTTGGGCTAAGGCTGCTCACTTAGTTTCTTCATGTTCATTGTCTGACATGATTGATTATTGTTCTGTTTGTCCTTAATTTTTGCTGGTTTCATTCAGGTTCACTGCCTGTGTACTTGTTTTGTCTCCTTTCTTTTCTCTTTAATGAAATTCTTATTTATCAAAAAAAAAAAACAAAATCCAATACCATGATTAATTTGGAATATGCATATAAACACCTCATCCCAAAAGATAATCCTTTTTTTTTATGCTCATTCTAAATTTAAAATAATTAAATGATCTCTGCATCTCGTAAGTCCCTTATATATACCTCACTAGAAAACAGTTCAATAACTAGTCCGTACAATCTAAACTGTGTTCTATTGGGATTCTTATTATCTAACTGTGTTCTAGATGTGATTTTAAAAGCCATGATCAGCCATTTTTTGCTCTGTCCCAAAATCTTTCTGAAAGTTAGTGCCTGAAGGTATCTCACTTTCCCAAATAATCTCTACTGCTGCAGCTCCTTTATGTTATCCCTCATTCTGAGTTAAAGCAAAAAGTCACAATGTAGGATAATTAGAGTTGAATATTTACACATCAAGAACAGTTCCCTTTAAATGTTGAAATTTTAGAAGGGAAATTCACACTAAATTTAACATGTTCACTGACACATGTACATAAAACAAGGATGTTTGTGTTTACTCCATTTTTGGACAATATTTAGTGGGTCATTACAAAAAAGATTGTTTTTATGATCAAAGGTGATATGTTATAAGACAACCTAATATATATAATTTATCTAGACTTTCACAAACACGTTACAGCTATACATATTCATAGCTGCACTTTGCCTTTACACTTCTTTTTTGATTATCATCACCTTCTTTGACAAGAATGGATAATTCTGAATTGTGAATTTGCATTATGGAGGTGAAACATCTTGTTTCTACAAGCCTCAAATAACAATCACAATTACCTTAAAACTCTTGCATTCTTTGAGCTCATCTATGTTGAAAGATTGACCATGAGAGTGTCGGTGGGAATAAATCTTGAGTTTAGGATTGGTTGTTTGTAGTTACCAAGTCTTCACCTGTGGCTTTGTTTTGGCTAACATTTGGGTTGCTGCATTGTAGTTCAAATTGTTCTACAAGCGACCAACTAAGTATTTTACTTGGAATGAAATTTCAGGGTTTAGGGAGGAAAAGACGGATCATTGAGTAATACAGGATGAAGTTTGTTGTCTCAAAACTAATGGTGTTTTGAGTGTGTTACTTATGTTAAGGCTTTGGAAGTCTCCTAAATAATCGAATATTTTTTAGCAAATATGTTGTCAAGAAAATTGAATACACATAGACTTGTTGGGATAACAATTTAGCCTTTACACGTGCATAGGTCTCCCTGAATATATTACTTTATTTTTTCCTCAAGTCATATTAAATTTCCAGTACCATACTTTTGGAAAAGATTCTATTTTGAAGTAGAAATTTCGATCTATTTTATTGATTTCAGTTTGGCAGGTTTCTTTATGTATCTGTAGTTTTTTCAGTAAATTGCTATAAAGGGCTAAACACTAGTTGAATTTACAGCAATATGAAAAATCAATCCATTACATATCATGGGCAAGTTGGGAATTATTTTGTGTATGGTCATCTATGTCCTAGTTTTTGAAATTGCTAAATATAATAATTCCATTTGTTTTTCTACCTTGTTTCCAAATATTTAACTAGAACATAGCTTAAGATTGGTCTCTTAAGCAATGGATCCTATACCTCAGGCTCTTGGCAATATATCTTCTCACCCAAATTGAAATTTGCCTCTGAAGCTTGTCTAAAACTGAACTTGTTTGACTCTCAGGTGCTACTGATAGACAATTTCACCAACAAGAAAGGAATGACCAGTCACTGTTATAGAATTGCATATCGGTCGATGGAACGTTCACTCACAGATGAGGAAATTAATGGGTTGCAGGTATTTCATATGATAGGATTTTGAAGATGTATCATTTGTTGAGTATGTTTTTGGTGAAGATGATTAAGAATTTCAAATTTGTTTCTTTACTTGTGGTATGCAGTGGAATGTAAGAGAGCAGGTGCAGAGCAAGCTGAAGGTTGTTCTAAGATGAGGGTTTCTGGGGCAGTCTGCAATTTATATCATGTAAAGTTCTCCACACTATATTGCTAATTTACAGTTTTCACTTTGTTTGCTGTGGACCTAAGTTATTTTATTTGATACACAGAAAAGCATCCCTAAGATTGAAGGGGACACATAAAATTGCTGTACAATAAGGTGATCCTACAGTTGTGTCCTGTAGTATCTTTGATCTTCATGGTTCTACATACTTTTTGATGAGTTTGATAGCAATCATATTTTTCAAGAATAAAGCACTTGCCCAAATTTTACCTCAGGAGATTTTGTATGACCCCTATAAATTCCAATGCAATGTTACAAATTTGTGGTTATGAACCATCACAACCCTCTAATGGTAGCAATTTCCAAACTTTTTTCTTTTAACATACTAATAATAGTTTTTCGAACTGGATATGGGGTTTACTAATCCATAATCGGACTGATTTTAGTTGTGCTACTGTGGATTATGGATTTCTGACTTTCTGTTGTTAAACCAGATCTGATTACATTATTTCTTGATATGTGGTATCATTTGAATTCATAAATTGGAGTTATTAGCTACTAGGAAGATCTCACTTGTGATATTATACCTTGGACAAGGGACACTGTAAGAAATCGATTTGAAAATTTTGGTTGACATGATTATAATAGATGGGAATTTTTTTATTCCATGGAATTTTAACTTGAGCAGCCCCTCTCTCCTTGTGAGGGAAAACAGAAAATGGTCACTTCTATCAAACAACTTAACTACAGCTCTTTTGTTATGGATCTCATGAAGTTTATAACGGAAACTGGGAAAGTCTGAAAGGCCCCTCACAATGTGCTTAATTGGTTAAACAACATAATGTTTTAATGGGTCAGTTACCACACAAGACAATAAATTCAACTAATATGCCTAATCAAACGACTTGAAACTCAAGTAATTTAGAGGACATGCTGAAAGGTTCGGTTTCATCTGCTAATGTCTAATTTTAATCAACAACCATTTAGCTACTGTAGTGTCAGATAGATTCTTGCAAAGTATTCTCATTCAGAAGGAGATCAGTAAGTACAAAAAATAAAATAATAATAATAATAATACAAAGACTAAGCATCTTTATTTAAATTACAAGTCATAAAGTGTTTTTCCCCTTTATTGTTTGAGATTATTGTTAGGAATAAGATTGGTATATACTACATTACTACGTGTTTATTAAAATTTTATGAATGCCAATTCGTTTAAGTGATTGGTGTATTTAACTTATCACTAATAAGATTGTGATTCTATTTAAATAGATATAAATAATGTTTAACTTTCATATAAAAATTTAAAAAAAAGTTACCATTTTTTTGCTTTCTCACTCTCTTCTTCCCGTGCTCTCTCTCTCTTCTCTCAAGGTTTCCTTCTTCTTCTCCCTCTCTCGATCTCGATCTTGATCTCATTACAAAGTGGGCAACTTCTGTTGCCTTTTTGCCAAAGACATAGCTCGCCAGAACATCTTCCATTTCTACATCACAGTATTCACATTACAATATTCAAAACATACATACATACATAATCAAGAATAGTAACCATATGCCTACAGTTTTATACCAATTATGCTTGATTTTAAGAAAAGTTCAGAAATTCACTACAAGACCCAGATTTTCCAAGTATAGAGCATCATGCAGAAATCAATCAGCATAGAAGCAAATATTGAATTTTAGCACAAAACTAAAATGGCTAACCACCACCAATACTCTGTTCTTGAGAAAATGATAGACAATGGGGAAAAAAAAAATCATTTTTGACATGACCCTTAAAAATTAAAGCTTCCACTAAACTAGACTCCAAAAACTTCATTCACAGTCAATCTTCCAGCCAACCATGTCTCCGGCGAGAGGTGGACTACTTGGTCTACCAGGGCCATGAGTCTGGACTCCAGGGCCATGTGTTGCAAGAGAAAATGAGAAAAAGATAGTGGGGAATTGTTAGAGAGAAAATGAAGACAGATGAGTATCTAGGAATAGGTGTAATCGGGTGGGTAGGTGAATGGGCATAAATGGGTGGGTGAAGGGTGTAAATAGGTTATGGTATGACACATCAACTGCCTACGTGTAAAATGAAAAAATTGTCATGTCATTAATTTGTTAGTCGTGTATACACAGACCTAACGAAGATAGATGAAAGGATCAATGGTACACAATTTTGAACGTTAAGAACCAATTGTGCGTGTTATAAATATAAGGTACCAAATGTGCAATTTATGTAAACGTTAAGGACCATTAGTGTATTTAACCTAACATTTATTGATATAAATATTATTGATTCTTATTCTCCGTCTTTTCTTTTATTCTTAACACAAACAAATCACACATTTTGTAATGCTGCTGCCTCACGCAATTGCATAGATCATCTACAATCTTTGAGACTCGCCAGCTTCCATTTTCCAACAGATTGAGTGAGCTTTCTTCCTCTTAAACCACATAATGCAGTAAAGAAACAAACAAAAAATATGGAAGAGCAAAGTATATGGCTATGTACCCTAGATCCCTTGTAACACATAAGAAAGAAAGTCTTTGGTACATTAAAAAGAGCTAAAAATCCTCAACAAAATATTACTCATAAACTCAAATCAAGTACTTCTGTTTATATAAAATTCATGAACACAAAATAACATAATGCGAAACAAGGTGGAACAATTCATAACAAGACAATTAACCAGAACTAGCAAAAAAAAATGTTTCTTTTTCATCTGGGAAAACAAACTAATATCTAAAGATACTGGCTGTTGCCTTAAAAACTTCTGTTGATTCCACTATTCAAGGGTAAAGCCTATGCTTTAATGGCTGAAAGAGAAACCTAGACCAATATGTTGAGCGGATTGTATCAGCCCAGAGGTTGAAAATGTTGCCAAGCGAATAATGTAACTGGAAACACAGGCAAGAACCGCAATAACGCTATGAATCCAAACAAATTTATGATCATAGATCATAAACGATGGCTGTACCAAAGGCTAATTACCATTGTCGCAATGGAGATGAACAGTGTCAAGAGTCCAAACATCAACCTTGGCGGGTAGTGATATAAGAAAATCATTTTCAGCATAACGCGATGTAAGAATGGACAAGAACATTATTATTGAAGCTGAGGAAGAGAATAGCGCTACTGAATCCGATATCACAAAAATCAAAAACCACTTCTTTCTTAGAAATGTAGGAACACCCGTTTCATTATTCCTGTCCTCCTGGTAGTGTAAAGACTGCAGTGAAATACCACAGTGGCAATGAGTGTTGCAACAAGCATGCATGAAGTTGCAGTGCTCTTCATCCATTTCTCCCCTTACTTTTAACAAGTCCTTGTGCTTCCTCAGTAAACAGATCTTTGGGTGTCTTCCCATCTGAATTCTTCATCTTAAGTATATGAAGGTGGCACAATTTTTTCCACCTACCTGTAACAGTCATTGAATTAAAGTTATAGAAATACAACATAATCAACAGAAAGGTCCAATTCAAACTTAACAAAATTTTTATGAATCATGGTGAAGCAACGAAATTATTACTTGGAAACACTGCTGTTTGCAATTAACCCGAATAAATGGAATGAAATATACTAGTAAATATAAAGAAAGAAAGAAAGAAAGAAAATCCAATAACTATATATTGATTACTGTTATTATTTACCTTAAACCACAACAGCTCTCTTTGCATTTGGAGTGCAGCTCCTGATACAATTTGGAGTCGACATTATGAGGTGCCAAGTTTCCAGCTAGATGCAGGATGTTATTTTTTCGTCATCCTTATATGCTGCTATCAAATCTTTAATTGCTCCAATCTCATATATTAGATTAAAGATGGTCTCATGACGATATAGAACCGCAATATGAAACAAACTTCGATTATTCTTATCAACTTTCCATATCAGATCAGGATATGAGCGAATAAGGATAATCAGAAACTCAAGACTGCCTAATTCTGCAGCATCAAAGAGTAGTCTCGAAGGTTCTCTAATTAGTTTTGAAATCTCCGAATCTTGCTGTTTTAGAACATGTTCCCAAAGTTTTTCGACTAGTTGATGGGCTAACGTCTGCATCAAATCCTTATGATAGATCCTTTTGAAGCCTAACAGGTAGAATTAATAATAATATCAGGTATAGAATTACACAGAAATGATACAAAATAAATGAGATGCCTATTCTAAAATAGCAATTAACTTATTTATAGCATCCTCTTCAATATATATTGAGAACAATTGAAATTGCATATTGATCCTAGAGACTTCAGGGGAAACACAAATCAGCCCCTGGAAATGAAAATAGAACATTTTATACCCTTGAACTTTCCAAGGCATGTAGCATGATCTCAATGCCTACGGAAACATGTATAAATGGATTTTCAAGGTGTAGAGTGGCATACTAATAAAGTGTATTTGCCTATATGAAGTAGCACCCTGATGAAATATATTTGCCCAACACTTTCAAGGGTCAGCACATAGTATTTGCTGAGAGTTTTGAGTGGGCTCAAGAAACTAACATGAATTTATGCATCTTTTCCAGATTCCCAGCTGACGTTTGTTGGCAATTGTTGAAGGCTTTCGAGCCAAAACATGTAAGGCTGTCTCACCATTTGCATCTCGAGTCAAGGCTAATCTTGGTTCCCTTTCCAATATTTTTAAAGCTAGATCTGTACACAAATCACAATGGTTCACTATTAGAGTCTCTTAACTCTTAGAGATATTCAGGTGTAATGGCAACTTAGCAGAGAATGCAAAGCATGTTGAAGCTGTCTTATATTCAAACCAGGTGTGCCAATTTAATTCAAGTACTTTAGGGGTGGGGAGTTTGCTAGCTAGCTTATGACTCCAATGTTTACATGCTAGTTCAAGAAATCAGGTGTGACATAACCCAGTTGGATTAATAGGATTTAATGCTTTAAGCTATTTGTGGTAGCTTTCACACAAAATGAAGGTGCTTCTTAAAGCAATACATTAATATTTGATAAATGACTAAATTTTCCACCTTTGGTTACATATCTTCAACAATTGTTTTTGAAAAAAAAAACTTTCTTGGAGGACATTTTGGAGAAAAATCCATTCCAAACTAGAGAATCAAGTTGCAATGCACAAATGTTACCGCTTTTCTAATAGTTATTAGAATTACACTTAGTGGCCCAAATAATTTTATCCTGCACAATGAGCAAAGATTCATATCCTTATTATCACTAAATAAGCACCATCAGCCTGGTACTTACAAAGTGAGAACCCTCTAAAGGTCAACAACTAGCAAGAAGCCACAGCATGAAAATCATTTCCAAAATGCAATAAAGGTGAGGCTATTGTGGAAGGTTATTTTATGCCATACAAAAATCTAGTAATAGGGCATCGTACCGTAAAAATCAGCTGAGATAGTACTAAGAAGGAGGCTAATTTGTTCATCACGAGATAGTTCTTCAAAAGGAGTAACTCCATAGAGATATGACACCATATTCCTGTGTCCAAACATAGCTGCCATGTTTAAGGGTGTCACATTCATTTTACCTCGAATCAGAGGAAGGCTCTTCATTTCTTCTCCACCATCACCATCAGCAATTTCCTTGATTCCTGATGCAGCAGCAAAACAAAGAGCAGTGTTTTCATCTTTATTTATCAAGGCTAGGTCCTCTTTAGTCATATAGTTAACCAGTTCCATTACAAAAGCAGTGCGTTTTGCAGCAGCAGCAATGTGCAGAGCTGTCTCCCTTTTTTTGTTTATCCCAACGCGAACAACACCACTATCTTTGGCAATGAGAGCTTTAGCAGCATTCCAGTCACCTTTGATGGCTGCTTGATATAAAGGTACACATAGGGAGAGGTGATCCTCTCTTCTTTCCCCTGAAAATTTTCAAGCATGAGGAAATGTATTGTAATTTTATCAAACTATATCTACCCAATAGCCATACGTCCCAAATCTTTTCCCCTGCATGAGGAAAATGTATTGTAATTTTATCAAACTCAACATTGGAAGATTTACATTTATCTTGCTCCTAATAAGTTAGTCAAAGCACCTTTAAAATTATACATTTGTTCCTGAAATGTGTTGTGTTCATTCCCTCTTAAGGGCTAAGTTGTTTTTGTCTTGTTTTAGCTAATTAGCTTCTAAACGAAACCACTAAGGCCAATCCATCTCACCGGTGTGGTGTTTGGATCAAACCAAATATTGATTGAGAAACAGTCATCAAATAAAGATTAATACATTTGACAGTGACAGTCAATAGAATGGAATACATCTAACAATGACAGTCAAAGCAACTGCAAAGAAGATTGTAAATTTTAAAGATTAATATATACATCAAAAATTGAAATGAAATGCAAAACCATGACAGTTTTAGTCATAAATATGAGTAGTAATCTTATTCTAGAATTTTATAGCAACGCATAAAGCTAAGGCCCTAGGTTAGTAGCTAATCATTTGGCAAACCAATGGAGTTAGTGATGCAGCAGAGGGTTGCAAAGGGCTTGTGTATAGGGATTTATGGAGAAAGAGCAGAAAAAACCCTAGGGTTCACCACATGGAGCTTGTTTGAACCCCAGGCTTCACCACCTAAGACTGCTTGGAATTACCATCAAGCTAGAGAGTGAAAAAAAAAAAGATTAATTCAAGATGTCCCACAATATTATTCATCAAATTCAAGATGTCCCACGATATTTTTTGGAGCCTTTACGTAGAGGTTCCAAGTTTAAAACAAGTTAGGAAAAAAAAATGTAATCAAATACATTAAATTCATATATAAAATCAAAATAAAATTCAATCCAAATAAAATCCATAAGCATTAATTCTGGTTGCGCTCCCTGCATCAGTTGGCATGCATAAGATACCATATTTATGTTAACCCACATCCAAGAAATAACCAAATATTTAGAATGAGGATGATCATCAAGAAACTCTATCTTTGTGTTTCTAACGGAGACATCCAAAGTTCAAATCTTCCCTCCCCCAACTATTGAACTATCAAAAAAGAACAAAAACTCTCTCTCTCTCTCTCAACTGGAAAAAATAAATTGTCTAGTTCTCATCTCACATCTTGTCACAAAAACGAGAGCTAACATTTTCAATTTACTATTTAAAATTGAAGGCTACATTATTTACATTATTGTCTATTAAAGCATGCAAGTTCTTCACATTTCCTCTGCTTCTTTGATACCTATAAAGGTTTGCAGTTGAAACTTTAGAGGGCATTTAAAAAATTATTCTAATCCTTCCTGTACATTTCCATTTATTATTGTTTCAGAATTAGTTCATATGTTTCATAGAAACTTTAAATGTGTGAAATACCCATGTCAATGGGAACAACAAATGTGCCCAACAATATACACTGCTGAACACATGGCTAACATGAGTGTCTGACAAAGCAGCAAAGGCACCTAATCAGATAATCCTAGCAGATGAAATGTTTTGGCAGAATAAATTACATATGTTTGACAAGACATCTTAGCAATGTAATGATATAACCATGTCCCTGTACAAAACAGCAAACCCAATACATTTCATAGAGCATTTTGTGCTAATTAAGGTAAGACATCAATAAGGTTGGCCTTTTATCAACTTTAAAGCTAAGGGAGCCAATGTAATACCCTAGAATCTCATTTAGGGACCTTCATTCTGAGAAACACACACATGTGAATAACCTATTCATGTGCACAACTTGGGCCTATAGGGAACACTTCTACATTTCTAGCAAGCAGAACTAAACAAGTTTCCTAGTCTATAAATAATGCCTCAGTGTAGATTCAAGTAGCAGTGACTACAATAAACTAGTTTTTCACAGATATAAAGGTCCTGAGTTTAAGCTAACTTTATACATGAAGATGGCACAATGTGAGCCCAAATAAATACTACATGCTTGGCTGCCTGAAATTGCATACTAAGTAAATGATGTGATGTCATATTCATAAGAGTTATACAGCACCTTGCAATTATTGAAGATTTTCTGCAAAACACATATGCTTGTATATGTTATAGATATGTAAACTGAAATGACTTAAGTACCTAAGAGACTATCCACATGATCCAAAAAAGTGTTCACAAGCAAGTGCCATCAAAGTTCCCTAGCTGGAGAAAAAATGCCTGTAAAGTTTGGGCTGGTCTAGATCCTCCAAAAACAATTGGGTATGTGATTAGTATTGAGGTGCAATATAGGACTGTCGTGTCTTGTCGGGCAAAAACCCAGATCGATCTAGCAAGCTCAATTTGAGCAAATACCCTAGCAAAGCATACAGACCTTTCTGCAAATAATACTACTACACACAAGCAGTGATACTTACCGTCATAAAGAATGGCTTTTGGACGTTCAGTTTGAGATCTACTATGTGTTTGAGTGCTCGGTCCAGAACCATTCATTGGCATGGCTCCATCCAAAGTAACAATCACAGACATCTTGGTTTAACTGTGTTATAAAAATCAAATCATATGAGGAGCAAATCAAGCACGTGTGTGTGAGTGTGTGCAGCTTGTGCATGCACATTTGATTTGGATCTAACTTCTTTCATATGACACAGAATTATAGTGAGTCCAGAGGTAAAAGGATGACTTTCGTAGCTTAATCTTGGTAAATATGTTTTATCTGTGATAGAACAAAATTATATCAGAAGTAAATTATACATTCACTGGTGACTATATCTAGGCTACATTACAACCAAGTAATTGTTTTGAGAGCTAATTCTCATTTCTTACAATAAAACAACCTCAGGACTTGGGCTTAAATTTTCTTGATGCATTAAGCAATGAACAAATGGTTGAATCTAATTATCCTTCAAAAAAATAACACGGGTTTGCTGCATTGATCAATACAACCATTCAATTGAGGAATATGACTACATAAGTTACAACACCTAATTAACTCTAGCTAAGTGTTGCCCTCAAGTTAAAGTTGATTAAAAAATTATTCCATTTCTTCTGTGACCACATGCAGCATGAAACATATTTATATTTCTTCTGAAAATACTTTATTATTTTCCAAATTTATTTCTTCTATTTATTCAGCATATCTAGGGTAAATTGCATAATCACTCCTGGGGTTTGGGTTATTTGCAAACTGGCCCTTGAGGTTTCAATTTTGCAATATAACCATTGGGGTTTTTAAATTGGTGAAATTGATCCCTCTAAATATATTTTTTGTCAATTTTGCCAATAGAAATTTGTCACATGCATTGCACTTGGGTTTATAATAATAAATTTTTGTTATAATAAAGTGGTCACATGCAATGCACATGACAAATTTCTATTAGCAAAATCGATAAAAAAATGTACTTAAAAAGTCAATTTTACCAATTTAAAAACTCCAAGTGATTATATTGAAAAATCGAAACCTCAAGGTTCAGTTTGCAACTTATCCAAACCCCTGGGTGATTATGTAATTTGGCCACATATCTAACAGAAGAGTAAATAAAGAGTTGCCAACAAATCATAAAACAAAAAGAAAAAATATTCAAAAAAGAAGAAAAGAGCTCATCATAGTCTTGGACAAAATTACAAGGAACTTATAACTTACCGGTGAAAAAGGGTGTTGGAAACTCTTGGTCTCTTGTGCAGCTAGACAAAAGCAGGATCTTGGTTGTTAAGCATGACGAGTGCTTCGACAGAGACCGGATTGCATTGGCCTGAGTAGTGAGGCAGTATGTGAATTTTACAACACAACAATGTAGTTGCAGAATGCGCGGAGCTAAAGCAAGACTGAAGAAGACTATATTATTTTTATATATATATTACAAATCAAAAAGTAAGTCATTGATTAAAGCAATTTGGATTTTGGACTAGTCTCCGTGATTTTTTCTGAGAAGTAACCTTGGTCCTTCCTTCCTAGTTCCTACCCGAACGTGGAGAAAGTACCGTGTTTTATTCAGCATCTCTCTCAAGTCGCTGAATTCCCCTTTCCCCTGAACCTTCCAAATTCTTATAAATTATTCTTCACTTTCAGAATATCTACATCAATACCAACACACCATCTGCGGGCTCACAGACACCACGGCTTCAGTTAAGAGCTTTGAAACACGGGTACTTAAAAAATAAAGCCGTACCGTATCAGATACTTTTTAAATATTTGTATTCTTGCAATATTTTTGTATGTGTACTCTAACGTACCCAAATTTAAAAAAAAAAAATTATTTTCTTTCATTTTTTTTTTCTTTTGAATATTACAAAAATAGATAAAAGTAATTAAAGCATAAACTTTAAGTATAACTATATAGATGTATATTTTTTTTATTTATTCTTTTAAATCTTGATTTGTAATTTAAAAGATTATGGATATACTTTATTATCCATAATTACTTTTAAATTCAAATATATTTATCAATATATGAAAAATATATGCATAATAATATATAAAAATTTTTAATAAAACATATATTTCTCCGTTATCCATATCTAGAATGTACCGTGCTTCTTTTGTTAAGAGTCTAGTCGACTTGTAACTGGTTATCCATTCCCTAAAACGTACCGTGCTTCTTTGGTTAAGAGTCCACTGGACTTGTAACTGGTTACTGTTAATTATTTGGATTTCGACTGCGGTAAATCAAAGAATCAATTGTTTGTCCAAGATTGGTCGGCGGAAGCTCCTAGTTGATCCAAATTCTAGTCAGTTTCAAAGAATTTTTAGGTGACAATTTTTTCACAAACTGAATAAATGCAATTTATCGTTTCGTATTTAATGTATTTTTTTTGTTAAATGTGTTTTGTAGATAGGAAAGACCTATTTATCATGCTGCGAATTCGATTAAAAGGAGAAATTTCAAGAAATGGAAAATCTCTTAAAGAATCAATTGCTCCAGCCAGCAACTGTGACTCCGGTAGGCAAGTTAGTGAAGAAAGAAGTCCATCTTTTAGTCCGTCATATTTCCCAGCAGCTGAGTCGGATTCTGGCAGTTGCGTATCAAATCGAACAAATCCAGACTTCTCTCCTTCCATTACATCAGTCTTCCCTGCCACCAACTCTGAGACTGATTGTAGGTCAGTATTTCATGGAACACCTCCAAAATACCCTCAATCCAATTCTATACCATTATCCTTTCCAGCAGCCAAGTCACAAACATACAGTTCCGAAAATGATGAAATATTTCAAAATCCTTCCCAAGCAACAGCGACTCATCCATACTTTACTATGTCAGTGTCTTATAATGGACCAACTCCAGACTTCTCTCTTTCGATACCATTATTCTTCCCACCCAACATGTCTGAGACTGAAACAGGTAGTTCAGAATCTAACGAAACACCTCAACCATTCTCCAATTCCATACTCTCATTCTTCCCACCGGCCAGGTCTCAAACAAACAGTTCCGAAAATGATGAAATAATTCAAAATCTTCCATAGCCTCGGTTTTCGATGGTTACGTTTTTCATACTTTTTGGAGGTCTCTGTTCATACTCCACCTTTCATCTGAATCGAATTTTGAATCTGATCTCCCATCTCCCTCTGAATCGAGGACTCTGTCCATACTCTACCTTTCATCTGAATCGAATTTTGAATCTGATCTCCCATCTCCCTCTGAACCGAGGACTCTGTCCATACTCCACCTTTTATCTGTGCCGCGTCGGGGTCAACTCAAAAATCAAATCATAAAAGGTCTCATTGCCAAGTTTTCATCACAGTTGCTAGACTATTTGGTGTTAAAAGGTTTTTTGTACTAAAAGGGCAAACTGAATATTTTCGAAAAATCTTTGTAGTTTATGTTATTACCTCAAATCTCAGGTTAAGTTTATGTTTGGGGTGACAATATGACCCCTTCACTGGATAAACAAAAAGAAGATTCGGGATTTGCCCTTGTTTTCTTTGTGGGTTATGGCAATGGTATCTTTTTCAAGACATGTTAACATGCACACTGGCATTCTTGGTGGATTTACAGATTGGGCAGATGTGGAGCCACAAACAATACATAGACAGAGGTGACAGTAATGTTTGTATGTGGGTTTGAGTATTTTCATGTGTAAAGGGGTTAAGTGTTAATGGAGGGTGTAAAAGTGAGATTTATACATAGTCTAAATTGAATTTATTCTGTTTTCAAATGCAATTGTGCATCAGGTTTATCATATTGGCTTGTCTGCAACTTATATCATGTAAAGTTCTCCACACTATATTGCTAATTTACAGTTTTTACTTTGTTTGCTGTGGACCTAAGTTATTTTATTTGATACACAGTTCAAAGCCAGTAATGACAAAAAAGCATCCCTAAGATTGAAGGGGACACATAAAATTGCTGAACAGTAAGGTGATCCTACAGTTGTGTCCTGTAGTATCTTTGATCTTCATGGTTCTACATACTCTTTGATGAGTTTGATAGCAATCACATTTTTTTTTTTTTTTTTTTTTTTTATAAAAAAAAGAAAAGAAAAGAAAAAAGCACTTGCCCAATTTTTACCAAAGGAGATTTTGTATGACCTCTATAAATTCCAATGGAATGTTACAAATTTGTGGTAATGAACCATCACAACCCTCTAGTGGTAGCAATCACCAAACTTTTTTCTTTTAACATACAACTAATAGTTGTTCGAACTGGATATGGGGTTTACTAATCCATAATCGGACTGATTTTAGTTGTGCTACTGTGGATTATGGATTTCTGACTTTCTGTTGTTAAACCAGATCTGATTACATTATTTCTTGATATGTGGTATCATTTGAATTCCTAAATTGGAGTTATTAGCTACTATGAAGATCTCACTTGTGATATTATACCTTGGACGGGACACTGTAAGAAATTGATTTGAAAATTTTGATTGACACGATTATAATAGATGGGAATTTTTTTATTCCATGGAATTTTAACTTGAGCAGCCCCTCCCTCTCCTTGTGAGGGAAAACAGAAAATGGTCACTTCTATCAAACAACTTAACTACAGCTCTTTTGTTATGGATCTCATGAAGTTTATAAGGGAAACTGGGAAAGTCTGAAAGGCCCCTCACAATGTGCTTAATTGGTTAAACAACATAATGTTTTAATGGGTCAGTTACCACACAAGACAATAAATTCAACTAATATGCCTAATCAAACGACTTGAAACTCAAGTAATTTAGAGGACATGCTGAAAGGTTCGGTTTCATCTGCTAATGTCTAATTTTAATCAACAACCATTTAGCTACTGTAGTGTCAGATAGATTCTTGCAAAGTATTCTCATTCAGAAGGAGATCAATAAGTACAAAAAAATAATAATAATAATAATACAAAGACTAAGCATCTTTATTTAAATTACAAGTCATAAAGTGTTTTTCCCCTTTATTGTTTGAGATTATTGTTAAGAATAAGATTGGTATATACTACGTTACTACGTGTTTATTAAAATTTTATGAATGCCAATTCGTTTAAGTGATTGGTGTATATAACTTATCACTAATAAGATTGTGATTCTATTTAAATAGATATAAATAATGTTACTTTCATATAAAAATTAGGGCAACTTACTAAAATACACAAACTTCCCTGGAGGTTTGACGAAATAACATTGACTCCCTCCTAGTTTGAAAAAATGACATTTCGTCCCTGTGGAGTTAGGGAAATGACACTAACCCCATGGGAAACTAACATTGTTAGAGTCTGTTAACTTTTTTTATTAAAAAAAAAAAAAAAAAAAAAAACTATTTTTTTCTTTCTCACTCTCTTCTTCCCGTGCTCTCTCTCTCTTCTCTCAAGGTTTCCTTCTTCTCCCTCTCTTGATCTCGATCTTGATCTCGTTACAAAGTGGGCGATTTCTATTGCCTTCTTGCCAAAGACATAGCTCACCAGAACATCTTCAATTTCTACATCATAGTATTCACATTACAATATTCAAAACATACATACATACATACATAATCAAGAATAGTAACCATATGCCTACAGTTTTATACCAATTATGCTTGATTTTAAGATAAGTTCAAAAATTCACTACAAGACCCAGATTTTCTAAGTATAGAGTATCATGCAGAAATCAATCAACATAGAAGCAAATATTGAATTTTAGCACAAAACTAAAATGGTTAACCACCACCAATACTCTGTTCTTGAAAAAATGATAGACAAAGGGGGGAAAAAATCATTTTTGACATGACCCTTAAAAATTAAAGCTTCAACTAAACTAGACTCCAAGAACTTCATTCACAGTCAATCTTCCAGCCAACCATATCTCCAGTGAGAAGTGGACTACCTAGCCTACCAGGGCCATGAGTTTGGACTCCAGGGCCATGTGTTGTGAGAGAAAATAAGAAAAAGATAGTGGGGAATTGTTGGAGAGAAAATGAAGACAAATGAGTATCTGGGAAAGGGTGTAATCGGGTGGGTAAGTGAATGGGCGTAAATGGGTGGGTGAAGGGTGTAAACAGGTTATGGTATGACACGTCAACTGCCTACGTGTAAAATAAAAATAATACCAACTCAATTAAAAAATTGTCATGTCATTAATTCATTAGTCGTGTACACACAGACCTAACGAAGATATATGAAAGGATCAATGGTACACAATTTTGAACCTTAAGAACCAATTGTACGTGTTTTAAATACAAGGTACCAAACGTGCAATTTATGTAAACGTTAAGGACCATCAGTGTATTTAACCTAAGATTTATTGATATAAATATTATTGATTCTTATTCTCCATCTTTTCTTTTATTCTTAACACAAAAAAATCACACATTTTGTAATGCTGCTGCCTCATGCAATTGCATAGATCATCTACAATCTTTGAGATTCGCCAGCTTCCATTTTCCAACAGATTGAGTGAGCTTTCTTCCTCTTAAACCACATAATGCAGTAAAGAAACAAACAAAAAATATGGAAGAGCAAAATATATGGCTATATACCCTAGATCCCTTGTAACACATAAGAAAGAAAGTCTTTGGTACATTAAAAAGAGCTAAAAATCCTCGACAAAATATTACTCATCAGCTCAAATCAAGTACTTCTGTTTATATAAAATTCATGAACACAAAATTACATAATGCGAAACAAGGTGGAACAATTCATAATAAGACAATTAACCAGAACTAGGAAAAAAAAAATGTTTCTTTTTCATCTGGGAAAACAAACTAATATCTAAAGATACTGGCTGTTGCCTTAAGAACTTCTGTTGATTCCACTATTCAAGGGTAAAGCCTATGCTTAAAAGGCTGAAAGAGAAACCTAGACCAATATGTTGAGCGGATTGTATCAGCCCAGAGTTGAAAATGTTGCCAAGCGAATAATGTAACTGAAACACAGGCAAGAACCGCAATAACGCTATGAATCCAAACAAATTTATGATCATAGATCATATTGATGGCTGTACCAAAGGCTATTACCATTGTCGCAATGGAGATGAACAGTGTCAAGAGTCCAAACATCAACCTGGCGGGTAGTGATATAAGAAAATCATTTTCAGCATAACGCGATGTAAGAATGGACAAGAACATTATTATTGAAGCTGAGGAAGAGAATAGCGCTACTGAATCCGATATCACAAAAATCAAAAACCACTTCTTTCTTAGAAATGTAGGAACACCCGTTTCATTATTCTGTCCTCCTGGTAGAGTAAAGACTGCAGTGAAAACCACAGTGGCAATGAGTGTTGCAACAAGCATGCATGAAGATGCAGTGCTCTTCATCCACTTCTCCCCTACTTTTAATAACTCATTGTGCTCCTCAGTAAACAGATCCTTGGGTGTCTTCCCATTTGAATTCTTCATCTTAGTATATGAAGGTGGCACAATTTTTTCCACTGCCTGTAACAGTCATTGAATTAAAGTTATAGAAATACAACATAATCAACAGAAAGGTCCAATTCAAACTAACAAAAATTTTATGAATCATGGTGAAGCAACGAAATATTACTCGAAACACTGTTGTTTGCAATTAACCCGAATAAATGGATGAATATACTAGTAAATATAAAGAAAGAAAGAAAGAAAATCCAATAACTATATATTGATTTCTGTTATAACCTTAAACCATAATAGCTCCCTTTGCATTTGGAGTGCAGCACCTGATACAATGTGGAGTCGACAAGGAGGTGCCAAGTTTCCAGCTAGATGCAGGATGTTATTTTTTTTGTCATCCTTATATGCTGCTATCAAATCTTTAATTGCTCCAATCTCATATATTAGATTAAAGATGGTCTCATGACGATATAGAACCGCAATATGAAACAAACTTCGAGTATTCTTATCAACTTTCCATATCAAATCAGGATATGAGCGAATAAGGATAATCAGAAACTCAAGATTGCCTAATTCTGCAGCATCAAAGAGTAGTTTTGAAGGTTCTCTAATTAGTTCTGAAATCTCCGAATCTTGCTGTTGTAGAACATGTTCCCAAAGTTTTTCGACTAGTTGATGGGCTAACGTCCGCATCAAATCCTTATGATAGATCCCTTTGAAGCCTACAGGTAGGATTGATATGATATCAAATATAGAATTACACAGAAATGATACAAAATAAATGAGATGCCTATTCTAAAATAGCAATTAACTTATTTATAGCATCCTATTCAATATATATTGAGAACAATTGAAATTGCAAATTGACCCTAGAGACTTCAGGGGAAACACAAATCAGCCCCTGGAAATGAAAATAGAACATTTTATACCCTTGAACTTTCTAAGGCATGTAGCATGATCTCAATGCCTACAAAAAAATGTATAAATGGATTTTCAAGGTGTAGAGTGGCATACTAATAAAGTGTATTTGCCTATATGAAGTAGCACCCTGATGAAATATATTTGCCCAACACTTTCAAGGGTCAGCACATAGTATTTGCTGTGAGTTTTGAGTGGGCTCAAGAAACTTACATGAATTAATGCATCTTTTCCAGATTCCCAGCTGACGTTTGTTGGCAATTGTTGAAGGCTTTCGAGCCAAAACATGTAAGGCTGTATCACCATTTGCATCTCGAGTCAAGGCTAATGATGGTTTCCTTTCCAATATTTTTAAAGCTAGATCTGTACACAAATCACAATGGTTCACTATCAGAGTCTCTTAACTCTTAGAGATATTCAAGTGCAATGGCAACTTAGCAGAGAATGCAAAGCATGTTGAAGCTGTCTTATATCCAAACCAAGTGTGCCAATTTAATTCAAGTACTTTAGGGGTGGGGAGTTTGCCAGATAGCTTATGACTCCAATGTTTACATGCTAGTTCAAGAAATCAGGTGTGACATAACCCAGTTGGATTAATAGGATTTAATGCTTTAAGCTATTTATGGTAGCTTTCACACAAAATGAAGGTGCTTCTTAAAGCAATACATTAATATTTGATAAATGACTAAATTTTCCACCTTTGGTTACATATCTCCAACAATTGTTTTTGAAAAAAAAAAAAACTTTCTTGGAGGACATTTTGGAGAAAAATCCATTCCAAACTAGAGAATCAAGTTGCAATGCACAAATGTTACCGCTTTTCTAATAGTTATTAGAATTACACTTAGTGGCCCAAATAATTTTATCCTGCACAATGAGCAAAGATTCATATCCTTATTATCACTAAATAAGCACCATCAGCCTGGTACTTACAAAGTGAGAACCCTCTAAAGTCAACAACTAGCAAGAAGCCACAGTATGAAAATCATTTCCAAAATGAAATAAAGGTGAGGCTATTGTGGAAGGTTATTTTATGCCACACAAAAATCTAGTAATAGGGCATCGTACCGTATAAATCAGCTGAGATAGTACTAAGAAGGAGGCTAATTTGTTCATCAGGAGATAGTTCTTCAAAAGGAGTAACTCCATAGAGATATGACACCATATTCCTGTGTCCAAACATAGCTGCCATGTTTAAGGGTGTCACATTCATTTTACCTCGAATCAGAGGAAGCTCTTCATTTCTTCTCACCATCACCTCAGCAATTTCCTTGATTCCTGATGCAGCAGCAAAACAAAGAGCAGTGTTGTCATCTTTATTTATCAAGGCTAGGTCCTCCTTAGTCATATGGTTAACCAGTTCCATTACAAAACCAGTGCGTTTTGCAGCAGCAGCAATGTGCAGAGCTGTCTCCCTTTTTTTGTTTATCCCAACGCGAACAACACCACTATCTTTGGCAATGATAGCTTTAGCAGCATTCCAGTCACCTTTGATGGCTGCTTGATATAAAGGTACACATAGGGAGAGGTGATCCTTTCTTCTTTCCCCTGAAAATTTTCAAGCACGAGGAAATGTATTGTAATTTTATCAAACTCAACATTGGAAGATTTACATTTATCTTGCACCTTTAAAATTATACATTTGTTCCTGAAATGTGTTGTGTTCATTCCCTCTTAAGGGCTAAGTTGTTTTTGTCTTGTTTTTGCTAATTCTCTTCTAAAAGAAACAACTAAGGCCAATCCATCTCACCAGTGTGGTGTTTGGATCAAACCAAATATTGATTGAGAAACAGTCATCAAATAAAGATTAATAAATCTGACAGTGACAGTCAATAGAATGGAATACATCTAACGGTAATAGTCAAAGCAACTGCAAAGAAGATTGTAAATTTTAAAGATTAATATATACATCGAAAATTGAAATGAAATGCAAAACCGTGACAGTTTTAGTCATAAATATGAGTAGTAATCTTATTCTAGAATTTTATAGCAACGCATAAAGCTGAGGCCCTAGGTTAGTAGCTAATCTTTTGGCGAACCAATGGAGTTAGTGATGCAGCAGAGGGATGCAAAGGGCATGTGTATAGGGATTTAGGGAGAAAGAGCAGAAAAAACCCTAGGGTTCACCACATGGAGCTTGTTTGAACCCCAGGCTTCACCACCTAAGACTTTTTGGAATTACCATCAAGCTAGAGAGTGAAAAAAAAAACAAAGATTAATTCAAGATGTCCCACAATATTATTCATCAAATTCAAGATGTCCCACAATATTTTTTGGAGCCTTTACGTAGAGCTTCCAAGTTTAAAACAAGTTAGGAAAAAAAAATGTAATCAAATACATTAAATTCATATATAAAATCAAAATAAAATTCAATCCAAATAAAATCCATAAGCATTAATTCTGGTTGCGCTCCCTGCATCAGTTGGCATGCATAAGATATCATATTTATGTTAACCCACATCCAAGAAATAACCAAATATTTAGAATGAGGATGATCATCAAGAAACTCTATCTTTGTGTTTCTAACGGAGACATCCAAAGTTCAAATCTTCCCTCCCCCAACTATTGAACTATCAAAAAAGAACAAAAACTCTCTCCCTCTCTCAACTGGAAAAAATAAATTGTCTAGTTCTCATTTCACATCTTGTCACAAAAACGAGAGCTAACATTTTCAATTTACTATTTAAAATTGAAGGCTACATTATTTACATTATTGTCTATTAAAGCATGCAAGTTCTTCACATTTCCTCTGCTTCTTTGATAGCTATAAAGGTTTGCAGTTGAAACTTTAAAGGGCATTTAAAAAATTATTCTAATCCTTCTTGTACATTTCCATTTATTATTGTTTCAAAATTAGTTCATATGTTTCATAGAAACTTCAAATGTGTGAAATACCCATGTCAATGGAAACAACAAATGTGCCCAACAATATACACTGCCGAACACATATCTAACATGAGTGTCTGACAAAGCAGCAAAGGCACCTAATCAGATAATCCCTAGCAGATGAAATGTTTTGGCAGAATAAATTACATATGTTTGACAAGACATCTTAGCAGTGTAATGATATAACCATGTCCCTGTACAAAACAGCAAACCCAATACATTTCATAGAGCATTTTGTGCTAATTAAGGTAAGAAATCAATAAGGTTGGCCTTTTGTCAACTTTAAAGCTAAGGGAGCCAATCTAATACCCTAGAATCTCATTTAGGGACCTTCATTCTGAGAAACACACACATGTGAATAACCTATTCATGTGCAAATCTTGGGCCTATAGGGAACACTTCTACATTTCTAGCGAGAAAAACTAAACAAGTTTCCTAGTCTATAAATAATGCCTCAGTGTAGATTCACAGATATAAAGGTCCTGAGTTTAAGCTAACTTTATACATGAAGATGGCACAATGTGAGCCCAAATAAATACTACATGCTTGGCTGCCTGAAATTGCATACTAAGTATATGATGTGATGTCATATTCATAAGAGTTATACAGCACCTTGCAATTATTTAAGATTTTCTGCAAAACACATATGCTTGTATATGTTATAGATATGTAAACTGAAATGACTTAAGTACCTAAGAGACTATCCACATGATCCAAAAAAGTGTTCACAAGCAAGTGCCATCAAAGTTCCCTACCTGGAGAAAAAATGCCTGTAAAGTTTGGGCTGGTCTAGATCCTCCAAAAACAATTGGGTATGTGATTAGTATTGAGGTGCAATATAGGACTGTCGTGTCTCGTTAGGCAAAAAACCAGATCGATCTAGCAAGCTCAATTTGAGCAAATACCCTAGCAAAGCATACAGACCTTTCTGCAAATAATACTACTACACACAAGCAGTGATACTTACCGTCATAAAGAATGGCTTTTGGACGTTCAGTTTGAGATCTACTATGTGTTTGAGTACTCGGTCCAGCACCATTCATTGGCACGGCTCCATCCAAAGTAACAATCACAGACATCTTGGTTTAACTGTGTTATAAAAATCAAATCATATGAGGAGCAAATCAAGCACATGTGTGTGTGAGTGTGTGCAGCTTGTGCATGCACATTTGATTTGGATCTAACTTTTTTCATATGACACAGAATTATAGTGAGTCCAGAGGTAAAAGGATGACTTTCGTAGCTTAATCTTGGTAAATAAGTTTTATCTGTGATAGAACAAAATTATATCACAAGTAAATTATACATTCACTGGTGACTATATCTGGGCTACATTACAACCAAGTAATCGTTTTGAGAGCTAATTCTCATTTCTTACAATAAAACAACCACAGGACTTGGGCTTAAATTTTCTTGATGCATTAAGCAATGAACAAATGGTTGAATCTAATTATCCTTCAAAAAAATAACATGGGTTTGCTGCATTGATCAATACAACCATTCAATTGAGGAATATGACTACATAAGTTACAACACCTAATTAACTCCAGCTAGGTGTTGCCCTCAAATTAAAGTTGATTAAAAAAATTCTTCCATTTCTTCTGTGACCACATGCAGCATGAAACATATTTATATTTCTTCTGAAAATACTTTATTATTTTCCAAATTTATTTCTTCTATTTATTCAGCATATCTAGGGTAAATTGCATAATCACTCCAGGGGTTTAGGTCATTTGCAAACTGGCTCCTAAGGTTTCAATTTTGCAATATAACCATTGGGGTTTTTCAATTAGTGAAATTGATCCCTCTAAGTATATTTTTTGTCGATTTTGCTAATAGAAATTTGTCGCATGTATTGCACTTGGGTTTATAATAATAAATTCTTTTTATTATAAAGTGGTCACATGTAATGCACGTGACAAATTTCTACTAGTAAAATCGACAAAAAAAAAGGTACTTAGAAAGTCAATTTTACCGATTTTTTAAACTTCAAAGGATTATATTGCAAAATCGAAACCTTAAAGACTTTGCAACTAACCCAACCCGCAGGGGTGATTATGTAATTTGGCCATATATCCAACAGAAGAGTAAATAAAGAGTTGCCAACAAGCCCACTAGGCATTTGGCCTAGTGGTGCAAGGGAAAATTCCCCCCCCATTTGGCAGAGGTTCGAATCCCCTCTGCCCTCCCCAAACAATGTGTGCGTGTGTGTAGTATAGATTGCTATCGTCAAATCAAAAAAAAAAAGAGTTGCCAACAAATCATAAAATAAAAAGAAAAAATATTCAAAAAAGTAGAAAAGAGCTCATCATATTCTTGGACAAAATTACGAGGAACTTAAAACTTACCGGTGAAAAAGGGTGTTGGAAACTCTTAGTTTCTTGTGCAGCTAGACAAAAGCAGGATCTTGGTTGTTAAGCATGACGAGCGCTTCGACAGAGACCGGATTGCACTGGCCTGAGTAGTGAGGTAGTATGTGAATTTTACAACACAACAATGTAGTTGCAGACTGCGCGGAGCTAAAGCAAGACTAAAGAAGACTATATATTATTATTTATATATATATATATATACAAATCAAAAAGTAAGTCATTGATTAAAGTAATTAGTCTCGTGATTTTTTCTGAAAAGTAACCTTGGTCCTTCCTTCCTAGTTCTTACCCGAACGCGGAGAAAGTACCTTGTTTCTGGATCCATCGTAAATAATTTGAAAACATGGGGGTCCTACAGGACCCACCATTAATAAATAAAAAAAAAGATTCGGGATTTGCCCCTGTTTTCTTTGTGGGTTATGGTAATGGTATCTTTTTC
This sequence comes from Fagus sylvatica, assembly GCA_907173295.1. NCBI lineage: Eukaryota > Viridiplantae > Streptophyta > Magnoliopsida > Fagales > Fagaceae > Fagus > Fagus sylvatica. The sequence goes on from OU015765.1 coordinate 15,272,223, forward strand.
AAGACATGTTAACATGCACACTGGCATTCTTGGTGGATTTACAGATTGGGCAGATGTGGAGCCACAAACAATACATAGACAGAGGTGACAGTAATGTTTGTATGTGGGTTTGAGTATTTTCATGTGTAAAAGGGTTAGGTGTTAATGGAGGGTGTAAAAGTGAGATTTATACCTAGTCTAAATTGAATTTATTCTGTTTTCAAATGCAATTGTGCATCAGGTTTATCATATTGGATTGTCTATATTAAGGGGAAATATTTTTTCACATCATCTATACCTTACACCATCCAAATATGAATGATATTGTTCATAAATAATGGACATCATTATCTATAAATTTAAACATACTCACAAATTCTGAAAAATATTGTTTACATTTTAAGTGATGTTAAATAGTATATAAAATGGTGATGTGAAATATCAAAGTCCATAATTTCAATATTGGCTTTTTTTTCACCTTGTGGGACATAGCTAATGGAAAAAGTTGGTCTTAAACGTTGGATTCTTTGCATGTTTTAAGATTTATGTATGATTTGTTGTTTTGGGCAAAAGACTAATTGGAAATTACAACCTTAAAATTTGGGATCATTTTAATTTTATTCCCTAACATGTAAGAATTTGGATTTCTATTCCTAACGTCAAGTACAGTTTTGAAACCAGCCCTTCTATTCATGTATGATGTTATTGTGTCCTTTAAGTGCCAAATAAGCTTATAATCTTAATAGTTAATCCAATTAAAACATACCATCTCTCTCTCTCTCTCTCTCTCTCTCTCTCTCTCTCTCTCTCTCTCTCTCTCCATCGAAATTCTCCCAAAGATTGGCCTCGGCCCCCATTGAGCTCGATGGCTCGTGCGCGAATAGGCAACACATGCCACAACACTCGTTTGCGTAGCATGGTGCAATGTGTGTGTATATGTTCCAGACATACCCTTGGACATGCAATGGGGAGGAGAAAACACAAGACTTGGATTTGCTACCAATCATTGGGAAATTCGTGGTGTGATTGGTCACCTATATCTAACAGGTTTTAATTATCTTATTTAAATATGTAAAACCGAATCTTTAATCAGAAATGGATGCGAGGATTTGGTTAGCGTAGGGAAGGTGTTAGGCACTCCACGACATCCATCCGAAGATGGTTACCTCCCTCCAAATGTTCATGTACTCAAACTGTTGTTTTTTATTATGTACAAATGTCCTGACGTTGTCGTGCGCACATCAATGGTGATGCATGCAAATTGACACAATCGGTTTTTGTTGCACTCTTTGTTCTACTTGATTAGTTATCTTTGTAGTTTTTATAATTTCTGATGAAGCCATGGAAGGGTACACTTTAAATACTAACATTGATCACTGAAACAACATTTGGTTTGTTTGGTCATGATCGAGATCTCTTTGCCCTTGGGTTGCAAGGGAAAAATGGTCCATCGTATGACAGTTTTGGATTAACCATTTTCTCTTTTTGGGCTATTCCCCTTGGTTGTTTGTTACCCAAACACATCCCAAGTTCCCTATCCACGTTTACACGCAATTCGTCGTAGGTACAACCGAGGATGATAACGTTTTTGCATTTTTTTTTCATCTTTTTTATAGTGCTTTTAGGATATCGGGATGCTAGAAATCCTTCACATGTGCTTATGGCCCGGCCATCTCAACATGCAAAGAAAATTGATGTCATGACACCCCAACTCGAGGCATCCGCGTGAACGCCGCTCATTTTACATCACGATATTCTAAGATCACTTTGTGGGTGTGTGTGTGTGTGTGTGCACGCACGCGCGCGCGCTTAAACTCTGTCAAAGGCAAAGAGGTCTTGATCATGGCCGAATAAACCAATATTGTTCTGGTGATAAATGTTAGGGTTTCAAGTGTACCATGTCACTGTTTCACCGAAAATCCTAAAAAATGCAAAGATAAGTAAAAGTTGAACAAAGAGGGCAACAAAACCGATTGCGTCAAATTGCATGCATCACCATGATGCATGCATGATAGGACATTTGTACCTAACCTAAAAACCAACAGTTGATTAAACAAATATGAATATTTGGAGGGAGGTAACCATCTTTGGATGGATGTCATGGGGTGCCTAACACCTTCCCCATGCATAACCAAATCCTTGAATTTATTTCTTGTTCAAGACCTGGTTTTACATGTCTTAAATAATATAATTAAAATACGTTAGTGTTGACATCCCATTTTGCAACCATTAATTTTATTTTTTTATACTTTAGCACATAAAGGGTAAAATGGTAATTTCACATACCTAAAAATTCAAAGTTGTTCCATAAATTTAAAATCATATTTTAAGTGATCAAAATTGAATTAAGAATATTTTATTAAAAAAATTAAAAAATTTGATTGGTTGAAATGATATTTACCATAAAGCTCACATGCATAGGATTACTTGTTAATTAATTTGATTGGTCCTCTAAAGGATTAAATTAAAATCAATTAATAAATAATTTCTATTGGTTTAGAACACCTTAAAATGGTAAGTATTCATGCACAAGATATTCATCAAATGATAATTCTTAAACTAATTTATTTTTAACTAATGAGATAATTCTTTTGACCAATAATTATCATATTAATTACCAATAAATTAATTAAAATTAAGGAATCTCGAATTCAGCCAAGAAATGACTTCTAAATTCACTAGGAGTTGACCAAAAGTAAAAAAAAAAACACCCGGAGTTATCCAAAGCCAAATTCGAAGTTGGATTCCAGCCTATGCATTGCTCAATATTTTGACCATAATTTTTTACACCATTATCCGATTGAGTTTATTCAAGTTGAGTTGGAAAGCTGACATGATAAGATACAACTATGCATTTCACGAAGAGGTCCTAATTCAAGCATTTAGAGAGTAAAAAAGGGCTCGTAATCAGAGCCTAAAAATTAGTTGCATGATTTCAGGATTTTCATAAAGTATATCCGATTTACCAAACCCTAAGGCACTCCCACGGGTCTAGAACGTGGGTAGGTTCACTTTTTGCGTCTCGTATAAATAGAAAAGGTTCTCATTTTTAACGGAAGGTTGGAATTTTAATTGCTGACAATCCCAAACAAAATTCAAGTGAATTTTTCGTGAGGGATTAGGGTTGCTAATAAGAATACAAATTATTCTTCTTTTGGACCCTAGAGATTACAAGAAACGAATCTTGTAATCTCATTCCAATCTTTTTCAATTTCAATTTAGAATATATTTGAATGGTATATAATAAAATGCAATAAGTGGTGGATCTAGATTAAAACTAATAAAAACCTGTTAATTCAACATTATTGTGAAATTGTTGTTAAAATATTGTGTATGTAGCATTGTTCATAATAAAAATAATAATAAAAAAAAAAAAATCAAACTCTTAGAATATATTTGAAAGGTTTACTCTAATATATATTATATATATATTTGAAAGGTGGACAAGAATTGGCCATGTGGGTGGGGCTTGGTAAGTGAGAATGCAAAATATCTCTGGAGAGAGAGATAGAAGATGAAGAAAATGTACAACAAAAGTGGCTTTTAAAGTTGTCAGCTCACGTGGGTCTAGCATAGAAATAGAACTAAAGAGAGAGAGAGAGATAGAAGAATAGAAGAAGAAGAAAAAGTGGAGAAGGAGAACCACTGTGGAGCCAAGAAGCTAAGCAGTAATACGAAGCATACAAAGTGAGTGAATGGAAGCTTAAGAAAGAAAGACGTGGGTTCAGTTTTTTTTTTTTTTTCTTTCTTTTTCTTTACCCAAAATTCCTTTGAACTGAGGCTTCATGGTCTTTCTCTTTTTATAATTCAGGGCCTTGTTTGAGAGTGGTGTTTTTTTAAATTTGTTGGGGGACTCAAGCGATGGCTTAACTCGCTTAGGGGTTGGGCCAGCCCTGTGTCCCAAATATTTTTCCCTGCATGAGGAAAATGTATTGTAATTTTATCAAACTCAACATTGGAAAATTTATATTTATCTTGCTCCTAATAAGTTAGTCAAAGCACCTTTAAAATTACATGTGTTCCTGAAATGTGTTGTGTTCATTCCCTCTTAAGGGCTAGGTTGTTTTGGTCTTGTTCTTTCTAATTAGCTTCTAAACGAAACAACTAAGGGCAATCCATCTCACCGGTGTGATGTTTGGATCAAACCAAATATTGATTGAGAAACAGTCATCAAATAAAGATTAATACATCTGACAGTAACAGTCAATAGAATGGACAGGGGTGGCCCTGGACAAGGACGAGGTGGGCGACCGCCCTAAGTCTCACCTTAAAATTAGGCCTCATCCCAAAAATTTTTAAGGCCCTTATTGAAAGCTCTCTCTCTCTCTCTCTCTCTCTCTCTCTATATATATATATATATATATATATACAAAAATTAAAAAGGCCCATATATTTAAAAACAAGCTTTTAAATTAAGCGTAATAATAATTTATTTCTCTAACCCAAGTATGAATGAGATCAATTTTTGGAATTTATTTGATGTGAAAAAGCTAACTTCACTAAATTATGATAATTTGAAAAAGTATTATGTTAATCTTGAAGGGTTTTTAAAACTTTATTATTTTTTTGATCTTGATGGTATTGATTTATTTTCAAACTTAAAAGTCTTACAAGAAATTTTGCCAAAAGAAAAAAAGACAACGACAAATATACTTAATTTTATCAAGGAATTAAATTGTTCTAAATGCATCTATTACATATAGAATATTATTGACTATACTTGTCACAGTCGCATCCGTTGAAAGAAGTTTTTCAAAGTTAAAATAATAAAAATCTTACTTGCGATCAACTATGTCACAAGAAAGATTAAATGGATTAACCATATTATTTATTGAACAAGATTTGTTAGAAAATATTGAATATAAAAGTTTAATTAGTAATTTTTTAACAAAAACCGTATGTAGAGTAATTTTTCAATGATTTTTTCTTTTTAAAAGATAGAAGGCCTCATTTTTTTTATACCGCCTCAAGCCTCATAATTCCCAGGACCGGCCCTGAGTGGAATACATCTAAAAGTGATAGTCAAAGCAACTGCAAAGAAAATAGAAGATTGTAAATTTTAAAGATTAATATAAACATCGAAAATTGAAATGAAATGCATGACCATGACAGTTTTAGTCATAAATATGAGTAGTAATCTTATTCTAGAATTTTATAGCAACGCATAAAGCTGAGGCCCTAGGTCAGTAGCTAATCTTTTGGCAAACCAATGGAGTTAGTGATGCAGCAGAGGTTTGCAAAGGGCATGTGTATAGGGATTTAGGGAGAAAGAGCAAAAAAAACCCTAGGGTTCACCACATGGAGCTTGTTTGAACCCCAGGCTTCACCACCTAAGACTGCTTGGAATTACCATCAAGCTAGAGAGTGAAAAGAAAGATTAATTCAAGATGTCCCACAATATTTTTTGGAGCCTTTACGTAGAGCTTCCAAGTTTAAAACAAGTAAGGAAAAAAAATTGTAATCAAATACATTAAATTCATATATAAAATCAAAATAAAATTCAAGCCAAATAAAATCCATAAGCATTAATTCTGGTTGCGCTCCCTGCATCAGTTGGCATGCATAAGATACCATATTTATGTTAACCCACATCCAAGAAATAACCAAATATTTAGAATGAGGATGACCATCGAGAAACTCTATCTTTGTGTTTCTAACGGAGATATCCAAAGTTCAAATCTTCGCTCCCCCAATTATTGAATTATCAAAAAAGAACAAAAACTCTCTCTCTCAACTGGAAAAAATAAATTGTCTAGTTCTCATCTCACATCTTGTCACAAAAACGAGAGCTAACATTTTCAATTTACTATTTAAAATTGAAGGCTACATTATTTACATTATTGTCTATTAAAGCATGCAAGTTCTTCACATTTCCTCTGCTTCTTTGATAGCCATAAAGGTTTGCAGTTGAAACTTTAAAGGGCATTTAAAAAATTATTCTAATCCTTCTTGTACATTTCCATTTATTATTGCTTCAAAATTAGTTCATATGTTTCATAGAAACTTCAAATGTGTGAAATACCCATGTCAATGGGAACAACAAATGTGCCCAACAATATACACGGCTGAACACATGTCTAACATTAGTGTCTGACAAAGTAGCAAAGGCACCTAATCAGCTAATCCTAACAGATGAAATGTTTGGGCAGAATAAATTACATATGTTTGACAAGACATCTTAGCAGTGTAATGATATAACCATGTCCCTGTAAAAAACAGCGAACCCAATATATTTCATAGAGCGTTTTGTGCTAATTAAGGTAAGAAATCAATAAGGTTGGCCTTTTATCAACTTTAAAGCTAAGGGAGCCAATCTAATACCCTAGAATCTCATTTAGAGACCTTCATTCTGAGAAACACACACATGTGAATAACCTATTCATGTGCACAACTTGGGCCTACAGGGAACACTTCTACATTTCTAGCGAGCAACACTAAACAAGTTTCCTAGGCTATAAATAATGCCACAGTGTAGATTCAAGTACTGCAGTAACTACAATAAACTTGTTTTTCACACAACAGGCAGAGCTTCAGATATAAAGGTCCTGAGTTTAAGCTAACTATATACATGAAGATGGCACAATGTGAGCCCAAATAAATACTACATGCTTGGCTGCCTGAAATTGCATACAAAGTACATGATGTGATGTCATTCATAAGAGTTATACAGCACCTTGCAATTATTTAAGATTTTCTGCAAAACACATATGCTTATATATGTTATAGATATGTAAACTGAAATGACTCAAGTACCTATGAGACTCTCCACATGATCCAAAAAAGTGTTCACAAACAAGTGCCATCAAAGTTCCCTAGCTGGAGAAAAAATGCCTGTAAAGTTAGGGCTGGTCTAGATCCTCCAAAAACAATTGGGTGTGTGATTAGTATTGAGGTGTGATATAGGACTGTCTTGTCTTGTCAGGCAAAAACCTAGATCGATCTAGCAAGCTCATTTTGAGCAAATTCCCTAGCATGGCATACAGACCTTTCTGCAAATAATACTACTACACACAAGCAGTGATATACTTACCGTCATAAAGAATGGCTTTTGGACGTTCAGTTTGAGATCTACTATGTGTTTCGAGTACTCAGTCCAGCACCATTCATTGGCACGGCTCCATCCAAATATCGATCACAGACATCTTGGTTTAACTGTGTTATAAAAATCAAATCATATGAAAAGCAAATCAAACACGTGTGTGTGAGTGTGTGCAGCTTGTGCATGCACATTTGATTTGGATTTAACATTTTTCATATGACACAGAATTATAGCAAACAAGTTCATAAAAATGAGTCCAGAGGTAAAAGGATGACTTTCGTATCTTAATCTTGGTAAATAAATTTCATCTGTGATAGAACAAAATTATATCAAAAGTAAATTATACATTCACTGGTGACTATATCTGGGCTACATTACAATCAAATAATTGTTTTGAGAGCTAATTCTCATTTCTTACAATAAAACAATCTCAGGACTTGGGCTTAAATTTTCTTGATGCATTAACCAATGCATGGCCGGCCCAACCTATAAGCCATTTAACCAATGGCTTGAGACCCCCAAATTGGAAAGGCCCCAAATTTTTGATAATTCCATATGTAATATATATATAATATAATATATATATAAATAAAAAAGCCTAATTTTTTTTTTTTTTTCTTTCCCGAACAACTCTTTTTTTCTCTCTCTCCCCATTTCTTTCTCACTCCACATCTATTACTCCCTCAACATACCGTGAGTCTACTTCTTTTTCAATTCTTTTCTTTTTTCTCTTCACAATCTTCTTTTCAGTTTTTTTGTAAGAGCTCTGTGAGCCGTGCTAAATGAAAATATCTAATTGTTGGTTGTGGCCAACATCAAGCCACGTGTAATTTCATTTTTTTTTCTTCTTTTCTAATTTTTATATCATGAACCAATAGTTAGATTAAGTCCTTTGCATTTATTTGTTTGATGGGTGAAGCATGGAAGCCATGTGAGTTATTGTGATGACTTTGAAGAAAATCAAATATTCTATTTGATGGGTATAGGACCTTTTTTTTTTTTTTTTAATTGTGATTAATAATTTTGAATAAAATTCCAATAAAAAAATTCATAAATATTAATTTAATTTAGCATTGAATGGTTAAAAAAAAAAAAAAAAAAAAAAAAAAAAAGGCCTCAATTTAATATTTGGCTTGAGGCCACCAAAAAGTTTGGACCGGCCCTGAACCAATGAACACATGGTTGAATTCAATTATCCTTGGAAAAAATAACATTGGTTTTGCTGCATTGGTCAATACAACTATATGGTTGAATTCAATTGAGGAATAAAAGTTACAACACCCAAGTAACTCTACATAAGTGTTGCCCTCAAGTTAAAGTCGATTAAAAAAATTCTTCCATTTCTTCTGTGATCACCTGCAGCATGAAACATATTTATATTTCTTCTGAAAATACTTTATTTTTTATTCCAAATTTATTTGCACACGTGCATTAGTTTTCTCAACATATCAAACAGAAGAGTAATAAAGAGTTGCCAACAAATCATAGAATAAAAAGAAAAAATATTCAAAAAGAGCCCATCATAGTCTTGGACAAAATTACAAGGAACTTATAACTTGCTGGTGAAAAAGGGTGTTGTGAAATTGGAAACTCTTACTTTCTTAGTTTCTTGGGCAGCAAGACAAAAGCAGGATCTTGGTGGTTAAGTATGCCGAGTGCTTGGACAGAGACCGGACTGCATTGGCCAGAGTAGTGAGGTAGTATGTGAATTCCACAGCACAACAATGTAGTTGCAGACTGAGCAGAGCTAAAGCAAGACTGAAGAAGACACTTCAGTCAATAAAGCTTCCCATTAACATCTCTTAACGTCTGCAAATCCCTAAAAAAAAAGTCAATTAATAATAACAATAACAAAAATTGCCTAAATAACTACAACTAATTATCAATGTTTCATTTCTTTAATCGGCCCAATCAGATCTCATTTAAAAAAAACCTAAATTTACTTATCTTATAGCATCCACATTGTCATAGCAAAAACCCAATTTCAGCCAAAATATGCTTACTATACCTATAAAAAACCTATATTGGATTATTAATAGTCAATTCAGTTGTTTATTATTTTTCTCAAACCAAGCTAGAGGCTCTCTGTCCTTTTCTTTGTTTTCCTCAATTTTTTCCCTGTTGCTCTCTTTGTAATTGAAAACATTTTCCTCTATGACTTCTCCCACAAAGCAAATGTAGTTCCGATGAGACCTAAGAAACATAGATCGAAGCAAAAATCTCTAAGAAAAACCCTCACAGTTTTTTTTCAATCTTTGAACTGTTTAATTCTTATGAGAAAATTTTCCAATTTGTTTTATGGGGTAGGCATTGGTCATTTTTTTTTATGAGATAAGTGTTTTTTTTTTAAATAAAAGGTAAGTGCTTCTTTTCTTAAGAGCATTTTTAAATAAAAGGTAACGTGCTTCTTTTCTTATGAGAAAGTTTAATGAGAAAAATTCAGATTTTTGACCCATTGAAGTTCTACCCTTAGCATGTCCTTAAGGATTTTTTTTTTTTTTTTTGGTGATGATGATATATTTAAGTTTTTTAATGAACCCTCTGCAAAAAATTCCTGCAGCCGCCACTACTTGTTTCATCTTGTGCAAACAGATGGCTACATTATTCTGTATAAGTTTAAAAATAATAGACATTTTTGTCATTCAAATTTTGCGTTTTTTTATCAAATTCGATTCACAAAATTTAAATATGATTTACCTCTTGTAACACTATAATATTGTTGTATACTTGTATTTGGACAAAAAAAGAGAGTATAAAATAAAGCCATGACTTTGATCGTCCTTATATTATAACCACGTGGGCGGCCAATTATGTCTATTATGAACCTTAGTCTATGATTGAATTGAGGTGAAGCATATATATAGATTTAGAATTGAAGTTTGAAGGCCCGAGTTTACCTTTATAAGTTCATGTTCATTTACTCTGCTTAAATTTTGTTGGTTTCTTCTGGTACGATTAATATTGTCTATTCCCTTTTGGTTTGGTTTGTTTACTAAAACAAATATTTCGGTACCGTCTATTCCAGCTTATCGTTTATATTAATAATATGAAATAAATATATCTAATTATTTACCAAGTTTATAACATATCAACACAAAAATAAATATTAAAAGTTTTTAATACAATCATTTTATAACAGAACTACTCAAAACCAAGAATGGATACCATTAGTTTAATAGTTGACTTGGGGAGTACATCAAAAGGTTAACAAATACCCAAATTTGGATATATATATATTATATATATATATATATATATATATATATATATATATATATATATATATATATATATATATATATATATATATCCTCGACAATGTTGGTACGTCTTGGAGTTGAAATATTATAGAACAGTGTATAAGTTGACAGTTGGCTAAGGTGACGGTTGCATAATCACAAGTGAGGCTGGATCTACGACAAGATAAAGAGTGCAATAAATTCTAAATAGGTTAACATAGTTTACATTACAAACAGAATACCTTTCAGCGAAAAAAATAAAATAAACGTTACAAACAGATTACACACATCACGGGAGATGTTTTCTCCTCTCACGTAATAATGGACTTATCATTTATGTGAAAAAAGAGAGCATTACTCCAAGAGTACGAATAATTTTTCCTAATACAATATCCAAATATACATCTAATTTATGTTTGGATGGGGCAGATGAGGTGGGAGTGACTGAGAGAGGAAAACTACCCCCATCCAAACATACTTCATTAGTTCTCTGTCACCCGGTAAACACCCTGAGACGGTTTCTGATTGGTTGACGGCATATCGGACAGTCAGACAATCTTGCCCCACAGTCTCTACAAGTCTGCAATGAAATAATTTACTCAAAATAATTGAAATACCATGTAAATGACAGAGATGACAATAGCAAAATATCAATGAGCTCAGCTCACCAGGTGCCCACAACCAAAGGCCAAGTCCTTTGCATTCGTTAAACAAATCGGGCAGACCTATATGCAAATTGGGCAGAAAATAAATAAGTGAAATCTCAAACTGATTAGACCCAGTAAGGAATACTGATGTGGACAAAAAACAAGATTGGACTAGTTGACATAAGAGGAGAAGATATCCGCATCCAATATATGCATAATTTCTCTTACAATGTATGAATCCCTACAATCGTGTGAAAGCTACACACTATGAAAGGGAGAATGTATATATCAGATGCATAAGATAATTATTGTTGTAAGAGACCTAAACCATCATGCAATGTGTTACATATAACTTATCCGGACTTAGAACCCCAAAATGTTTGAAAAGTTGGCAGGTTTTGACTGGGCAGCTAACGAGGTAAACCATTTGTTCAGTCTTATTTCTAATCATTTCATAATTTCTTAGCAACCTTGCTTGGCCACCTTCATTGCAATGATATTTAAACAGTGTGACATGCTCACGTTCAATGCAAAACACACTATAATCATACCGCCTGGTTTCGTTCATCTGCCACGGATGATGAAAGGTTGCTTGGCACACGAGTTGGCTGTGGACGAGTGTAAGGAACTGGAGGAGGGCGTGGAACGATTTTCTTTGCTCTTCCTGTTACACGTCTTTTTGTCCAATAGAGTAAATGCAGATTAGAAATCATTCACAAACTAGTTCAAGTTCAATTATATGAGATTTCTGTTTCATCCACAATTGTGTTTGGAACAAACAGGAACCATTAGCAGCTAATATGGAAAAAGGATAAGCAACCCTACCCCATTATCTTATATTCAACTGCTGCTTTGTACTGGAAGGGGATCTCCATTAGGGCAGCTAGAGCAAAAGCTGTTTCTTTCTCTGTGGATGACGCATTTGTAGACATAATTCCAGTGAAGTTAACAAACTACATACAAAGAAAAAATATATTTTAAAAGTCAATGCAAGTTGAATTATATTCAAGTTATGTGGCATTCAAAGTTAATTGTGTGCTATTACTGGAATACCTGAAAATTATCAAATTCACGTGCAGGGATCTTGTCATCAAAGTTCTTCATGTCATCCCAAGGCCCATCACCAACTCCGACAAGAACAATTGAGAGTGGATATGAACTGGATGTTAAAATTAAAAGGTAAAATTGTTTAGTTCAACACCACTGCTTTTACTTTAGCAATTGTGTCTTTAATGTCTGTTTGTTGATACTTTGATGTCAGTGTCTCCACCAAACCCACTTGTTTCTCAGTTACAAATAAGCTTGTAAATTATTGTACAACATTTATTGAAATAAAGGAGACAAAATATAAACATTCAAAATTTTGAATCTTAATGTTAGGACTTAGGAAAGCACATTAGCTTATTTAACTCTTTGAAATTGTTTCAGTGCAAATTTACAGTGTTTTCCTCCTCTGATATACTATGACGAATATTAGGTTAGGTTGAGAGTGTTGACGAACAAGTTTTTGAAACAGTTGATAATAGTCTAGCCGACAATTCATGGTACTAGGAAAAAACTTGGTGGTTGTACAAGGCAAAGAAATCGTTTCTCTTTTCCTCTTTCATATGTGTAAAACAAATTATCAGCCAAGTCACTCAAACTCTTGAACAGACCTTGCCCATCACAACTTATAAACTAACATGACCAACAATAAACTGCTGCACATGTACCTTACTTGTGGCACATTCTTCAAGAGTATCCAAATACCCATATGTCGAACAGAAAAGTTAAGCCTTACAACAGATTCATTACCATTTCTATTGGTACCACTATCAGTGTGTTCTTTTTTCTTTTTTCTTTTGATGAATTAATCAGTGTGTACATAGTGGTATGCTGTTATTTCTCTCCCTCCACAAATGATAATTTTTACTCTTGTTAGACATTGTAGCCACAAATTTATGTCTCATAGTTGCAGCTGCCCATTTAACAACATTACTCAAACCTGAGGCTGACATATTTAAACATGACTTTTGAGCAGCCCATTTCCAAACTCCATTGATGAAAGCAGACAGGACTAAATGGTGCATACAACAAAAACCCAGGGATATTTTCTTAACTAGGCTTGCCCTGTGTACTCAATTTACTCTTCACTGCCAACAGCAAATCAATTATGTTTGGGAATGACTTTGGGCTACCAAACTACTCAATACCAGGGAACTTCAAGTAAGGGGGATTTTTAAATTTTGGCATGCTATAGATAGTGCATTGCTGTTGAATGTTGATAGGAATCCAATTCACCTCATGCTCCCTAGAAAAATTGAGATCAAAAGTAGGAGGAACCATAGTCCTTAGCTGAAGCAGGTCTTCGGATTAGAAGCCAGTAAGCCACAATTGGCCAATTTCAATTGCTATCAAATATACTGGCAGAAACTTTATCAAATCCTTTTGCATGCCAGCACCATGAAGAATCTTCTCCTCAATTGTAGACATAATGGCCTCCAAAGGATGGCAATTTCATACCAAAAGGAGGTGCTTTTGCCATCACCCACGACATTTTAAAACCAGAACTTACACCTTTTTGATAATTTGATAATTGGGGGAGGGGGGGATTTGAACCCTGGATGTCTTCATTGGAAACACAAGGAAGTACCGGTTGAGCTACAAGGCTCTTGGCAAACCAAAACTTACACCTTTGATCTCAATAGAAGAAGAAACCAAGAATTATCAGTGAGAAAATTAATTGACCAAAAGTTCCTAACTAAGCAAATTTTGATGAACCCCATGTGGCCCAATAGACTTTTTGTATGTACACTTTGTCCAAAGATGCTTTATGAAAAAAGCATATTACAAGTCAGCAAGTCTCCTCAGCCCTAGCCCACCATCCTTGGGATTGCAAACAGCACCTTAAGCGACTTTTGCAGCACCCTTTATTACATTAGCACCATTCCAAAGAAATTTTTTGAGAAAAATTGTCAATGGCTGTCAGGACTCTTTAAGGAATCACATTGCCCCCAATTAAACCTGTATAGTAACCATAACAGATTGAATAACTGACAAAAAACATTCTACATTAGGACCAAGGTATCCACTACATCCCTCACTGCAAATCCACAACAAAACACATAACTGGCACTTCTGGCTCATACTAATCTATAATAGCGATTTCAACATATCATATACGAGAATTAGTATAAAATTATAGCTTTGAATTCATCTTCCAGTAATAATTTCTAATGACTCCAATCTCCAGTATTTTGTCTTGTTATGGGACAGAAGAATGCCTATAGCGTTCGAAAGAATAACACGCAAAAAGGATATCAAAATAGGTCCCCCAAGCCTTAGTAATGTAATAATAGAAAGTTGAAGATAAACTATAAGATCAAGGAGTTGGGGGGGTGGGGGGGGGGGGGGGGGGGGGGGGGGGGAGATTCAACAGAAGCTAAAAACAAGAAATTTAAATCATCAATCTGCAAGTTCTACCTCGCATTGACAATTGATTGGATTGTTTGTTCTTCTTGTGGACTTAGTTCTTTAGCACTTGTATTGACGCTTCTTGTAACCTTCACAATAAAAGAAATCGCTCTAAATAATAAAGATTGTGTGCATGCAACCATGTGTCAGTTCAAAGAGAGAGAAAAGACTTTGAATTCAACCTGGCCATCGACAATGAGAAGCAATACATGGTACTGGCCACCACTTTTCTCTACAATGTCGATTGCAGCCTCAACTACCGGTGCATATGAAGTTGGCCCTTAAACATAATTACACACATCAATGAAGCCATGTCTCTTGAGATAAGCAAAATATTATAGACAGGGATTTTCTGATGTCAAACTAGAAAATAGACCATGAATTTGGAATCAGAAAGCAAATTCCAATTAATGAAAATACCAAGCTTTCAAATAAAGGAAGATAAAACCAACCTGCAAGTCGCAAGCTGGGAACTATTTTTCTGTAACAGGACAAAACTTCTTCAAAACCATGGCAAGGCGTATGGTCACTGTGAAAGCTAAATACTTCCTGATCATGAGTTGTCGCTATAACAGAAAATAAATCCAGTGATTATATTAGAAAATGAGAGAAACTCATCCAGATGTTCAACTTTAGGGGACTAGACATACCGTCACCAAAACCATAACAAGGAATTAAGTTGTCTTCGTCGAAAGGGGCTAAAGTCTTTCCAATGATAGAGATGGCCTTCTCGTATGGATTAGGTGTATCTCCAATGGCATGCAGGCTCCGGTTATTGAATGAGACTTTGCCTTCAATAACAAAACCGATGCATTGGCTTCTCAGATATACAAATCAAATACAAACTAGCTTGAAAAATATATGATATGACAAAGACAACTGATGCATTGCCTCCAATTTAGATTCTTGACTATGTGATCACTGCATATTAACAAAGTATAGGGAGGTGGGAAGAACAGCCAATTATATGTTACAGAGGGCTTACCAAAGATGTGATGAACTTCACTATAATTCCTTCTACAACTAAACTATCTAATGTCAAGTCTAATAATGCATGGCCCTTACGAATCGGGAAGATAATAAAGAATATTTTCATTGTTTCCCATACAAGTTAGATGAAACCCCAGGGTTTTGTAAAGGCATATATTAACTAGGGGATCTCAATTTCTGCTCCATGAATAACTCATACAATAATGAATGAAACTGTAGCACGTTTCAACAAAAAGAGTTTGTTTTCTCTACTTCCACAAACCTGTCCATTCATTGCTTTTAGTGAAATCAATTCCAACAATGAGATTGGATGATTCTAGGCCTTCCTTTCTCAATGCTGCAGTAACCTGTTAAAGAAGAAAGCCCATTCAAACTTCATAATTTCAACTTCGCATAAAACTTCTACATATGCCAAGCATTAGATGATTTTGCAATGTTATTCTGTGGCATGCACATCATTGCCAATGATTGCCAATGAGTCAATGACCAATATTTTGGATTCTAAAAAATCCATAATGCAATGATTTGCCAGACAGGAAATATGCGAACTGTCATCAATGGTTTTAAAATCTAGCCTTCTGCTACAAGCCATAGTTTTGTAGCATAATTGGGCAATTACCAGACTGTTGCTATTAGTTTTGACATGTTTCTTTATAAGAAATATAGGAAACGACTTTACTCAAAATCATAGTTTGCATGTCAAAATTACATTACAACCAACAGCGGACGCAATTGTTAAAATAAAAGATTTAGATAGAGAATGAGAGAGCAGAAGTAAAGTTTTACGCGGTTCGGCTTGATGACTTACATCCACAACGGGAAACCCTTAGTGGCTATAGTTTTACTATTCTATATTGTGTATTAAAATGACCCAATACAGGGTATATATACACACAATGGTTGACCTATAGAGGCCATTAATTATACCTGAATTAATGATAATTAATACACCTTGATTTAGGGAATATAAAGGGCCATGACCATGGTACATGGTAAAACATAGATGGCAGATACATTAAGTGATATAAAACATGTGCATATACGAACATCCCCCCTCAATTTAATCTCGTGAAGGAAACCATGACCATGAATGACCGGATTGGATGTAGAATGGACTAGGCACAATATGGAATGAATTCGTGCAAAATGTTGACGATAGCAACAAACAATGGCAACTGGCGACTGGAGAACAGCTACACTAATGACCAAAGAGTGGCTACTATGGCTAGAGGACAGTTACATTAATGACTTGAGGATAAATCGAACGAGGACGATGTTCGTGGTGAAACACATAAGTGACTTGGCGGATTTCGCATAAATTGAACCTAAAAAGAATAAGCGATGCACTAATTAGTGTGACTTGTGAGCCTCAAATGGGAAAACATACTCCATAATTGGAATCTACGAAAAAAAAAAAAATAAAAAATAGGTAAGTACCCTACATGGAGAGAAGTAGTTATGAAAGATGTGGGATGGGCCGACAATGACTGATTCAAACGATAGTCAGCAGTACTAGCCCAAACTATGGTCAATAGTGACTGAGCCGAGCGATGGTTGGTGATGGGCTGCTTGAATCCTATTGAAGGTTACGGAAAAGTGGCTCTAATACCATGTAAATTAAAGGCAAAATATAAAAGAAAGGGTTTTCATGGTTCCACCTAATGGCCTACGTCTACAATGGAAATCTATTAGTGGCTACATTTTTACAATTTTGAATTGTGTATCACAAGAACCCAATATAGGGTACATATACACACAATGATTGATACGGGCCATTGATTATGCTGGAATCAAAGATAATTGATATGTCTTGATTCAAGGCATAATAAGGGGTCATGACTAAGATATATACACAATAATATATAAAGAGCTGTTACATTAAGTTATATAAAACATGTACATATACTAACAATGGTGAAAAAAAAAAAAACTATCCTCAATGCTTATCTTTAAAGATTACACCAAGCCAGAAGGATATCAAAATTGGTGTCTTTTGTGGCATATTCAGTAAATTCAACATTAAGATTAGCATACAGATTAAGATTTTGATTAAAGAAATATAGAGGACAAACAAATGGACCTAACTCCACTTAAAAGAGCTGTTTTAAGTGGAGGATTGCTCATGACTTATAAAATTCACAACCTACAAGCACCTCCCCCCCCAACCCAACGCCGGAACTAAACTGGGCCAACCCAAAAACCCAGGGGTACACATGCTTCTGATACCAAAAAGAAAGACAAATAGATCTAACTCCACTGAAAATAGTCCATTGAAAGTAAAGGATTACCCATAACTTTTAAACTACACGACCCAGGGGCATCCAGACGATGTGGGACTTGACACAAATATATGTCATAAGTCATAAATATTTTGTGCTAAATCATTAAATCGGTTTGGATGAGAATGATATTAAGTTACTAACATATAAAAATAGGTCTTGTTAACAGGTCGTAAGTTCACAAATTAAATGGACAATTATGAGTTGTGTTGCATGTTCTTTTTGGAGAAAAAAATCACTTGTAAATGATTCGTTGGCACAAATGCACAAATTCAAGCTAGTTGTGTGCATTTCTTGATGTTTGTACATTTTGACTTTCTATTCTTAAAAAAAATAAATCATTTAATGAAATATTAAATAAACCTTAACATGTACTCTTAGGGAACCTATTTACAAAATCCATAAAAATAAATGGTTTTTACAAGTATCAACTTTGGATTTGGACTAGGGTCAAATCAAATCAAGGTTGGGGGTAAACTGTCACTCGACCTGTGGATGTCGGATTAATGGGTTGGAGCCCATTATCCACCCAAAGATTTCGTCGAAACGGTCAAGATCGGGTCATCAGATCAGCGGTCAGATACCTTTGGATTGACGAGTCCGGACGACAGTCGTTTAGAATATCTAAAGCTTACTCTCCATTCTTTAACAAATCAACACACCACACCAATAACAAATCAAAATACCTTTAACAAATCAACACACCACACCGGTTCAAATTGCACAGCATCATCTCCCTCACAACACTGGCACACCATCGCCTCCTTTGATTTGCATCACAAACTCTCGATGGAACAGTCAATCAGAAAGCAAACAACTCTCTCTCTCTCTCTGCCGTGGAGGAGATCAAGAGATCTCTATCAAATCCAGCGAAGATCTCACCGGATTTTACATGGATCTCTTGATCTCTCAGACAGCAAACAACTCTCTCTCTCTCTCTCTCTCTCTCTCTCTCTCTCTCTCTCTCTCTCGTGGAGGAGATCAAGAGATCTCTATCAAATCCAGCGAAGATCTCACCAAATTTTACATGGATCTCTTGATCTCCTCCACAGTCCCACCATCGACAAGCTCGAAGCCCAGGAAGTGATGGATGAAGTAGCAAGGGTTAGGTTGGAATCGGGGTTTGGGATGGAAACCCCGCCACTTGATCCCACACAATTGGGTTTCGAAGTCCAAGAACCGTCGTCAACCCATATAGCACTCAGATTAGACAGTCTTTAAATCGAGTGCCTCCATGTCGAACGGTTTTCGTCGAGTTCAGATATGGTTGGACAACCTTAATTTGGACGTTAGTGTCAATTTGATCTTTGAACCTTTAATTTGAACAATTTTTGTTAATATTTTTTTGTTAAAACCTAACAAATTTAATCATATGATATGCACATAATTTCTATCATATTATAAATAATTTTGAAAATGTTATTATTATCATGTGCATATCACGCGATTAAATTTGTTTTACTTTAACAAAAAATATAAATAGAATGTTTTATTTATCGCAAACTTAATTTAAAGACTTTTAAATAGAACAAAGGACCAAATGGATACTCGTCAAAATTCAAAGTTTAAAGGTGTTATTTTTTAAAATCCCTATAAATAAAGTAAGAAACTTGTAAAAGGTTTGATTTAACTCCCCAAATCATTAGTTCAAAACCCTTGTTTTACTATGTAAGAACTTACTCCTCCAAGGAGGGATGTTGAATCAATATAATTATGTTGAAATAGCAATTCCCTAATTATAACCATTGGAACTACAAAAAATACAAACCAAAAAACAATAGTGAGGATTTATATGTTTGGGTAAAACTTAGGTACAATTCCTTAGGTTAGGTACATTAGGTTCCCCAATTGAATTCAAACACATGGTGGCATTAACCAATGAAATATAAACAATGTTATCTTTTCCAAAAATATTTAAATTTAATGTATTTGAATTCAACTAGAAACCTAATGTACTTGACCTAAAGAAATGTACCTAAGTTTTACCCTATATGTTTTATCATATTAACCTTTATTTTAGTCGAGAACCTTGTAACTAGGGGTGTAAACTTCACCGACACAACCGAAAAAACCGCAAGAACCACATCTAACCGAACCGCACCACGCCAAAACCGATCTAAATAGGTGCAAGTGCAGTGCGTGTAATAGGAAAACCGCACTATAAGGTGTAGGTTCATAAATCTGGAGAAAACCACATCACACCTCACCGATTACATCCCTAGTATATTATACTTATATGCTAATGGTATATGCAAGTGATGTTTCTGTTATATTTGTATGCTAATGGTATGTGAAGGTTGAGATTGAGTTATATTTGTATAAGGATGGTATATATGTGCAATCTGAGATTGGAAATTATGATTCATCGAGATATGTATGTTATAATTTTTTTTCTTCTTAAATATTCAGTTGAGATTGAAAACTATGATTTATATTTGTATGCTATAGTTAGCAAAATTTTTGAATTATTGAAAATGTGGATTTTTTAGATTAAAATTGACATTTGGGCTGGCCCAATCCGACCTAAATAAGTCCAGCCCAAACCGCAAGACTGCACCTACACCGCACCGCACCAAAACCGATCTTAATAGGTACAAGTACAAGTGCGTGTAATAGAAAAACCGCACTATAAGGTATAGATGCATAAATTCGGAGAAAACCGCACCGCACCTCACCGATTACACACTTACTTGTAACTCAATTATATAGAAGAACCAATATTTAAGTTCCCCTATCCCCCTATCCCCTCCCTATTATTGTAACTTTCTATTAAAAAAAAAACCTTTATTCAATACTATATTATTCTCTATTTTTTTTTGGGTGGGCCTCATATATATTCATGGACAATAATTGCAGTTGTACATGAGGGGACCACGTGAGAAAGAAAAGCAAAACCCACTGTCTTCTTAAGTGGACGTGCATTATACGATAAGAGAAAAAGATGGTTCCTTTAGCTTTTTCAATTTTTGTTCACTTTTTAAATAAAGCAAAAGATACCTCTTTATCCAATGGAATAAACCGCGTTGACGTCATGACCTAACAGTCTTTCTCAAATGATGTTAAAGCTGATACCGCGTGGTACACGTGGAATCGTGTTCCTCACAGTTCAGTTTATCATTGCAGGACTTATGGATTCTGTTCGGACATCACCATCACGAGAACTGTCCTCACAGTTACAGTTATCCTATTTAATTGGATTTGAATAATTCATAGAAGTGGGTCTAGAGATCATCATCATCATCATCATCATCAACAAGTATCCCATGTAACATGTTGGAAGTAACATCCCTATTTCAGATCCCACAAGTAAAAAACTCACGAAAGGGATATTACATATAACCATTACACATAATACATCATCATCTTGAAAGGATATGTAATTTAATGTAATTTCACCAAATAAAATGCGTATCCCTAAATTATTGTTCATTTGAAAATGTTAAGAGCCTTATAACTCAACTCAAACTTCCTCGTATTTCCAACGGAGAAATCTAGAGTTCATATTCCTCCTCCCCAATTATCGAATTATAAAATATTTTATTTGAAAATGTATTAAATATTTTTATAAAATAGATATGTTTAACCTCCACCTTGCTCTTATAATAAGAAGGTGTGTCATTTAAATTAGAGTTCATTGGAAACAATTCATGACTAAAGACTTGTAAAAAGAGATTTGCCAATTTTAAGCAGCTATGACACTTCTCTCGTAATTGCTTTTTACCATTAAGTCAATACACTAATGAGTTTCTTTTTTGTATAGACAAAATTTCAATCTAAAATTCTTTATGGAACAACAAGAAATTTTATCAATTGAACTAATTATAACACACTCCAACAAAAGGTATAATGTTTCTTCATTTCATCATTATTAGTAAGTATATTGGGAAAATTACATTTTTAACTCTATAGTTTAAAAGCTGATTCCAAATTAAACCTCACAGTTTAAGAAAGTTATAAATTAAACCATACATCTTCAAAAATGTTTAAATTCAAGTTAAACACCAACTTACGGACGCAATTAATGGCAAATGATTAAACAAAACAAAGTACCTTTTTTATTCAAGGTATCACATGTAATGAGTTTATGGTTTAAATTAAAAGGAAATTTAAAATTGTACGTTTAATTTGAAATTTATAAAAGTGTAGGATTTAATTTGAAATCCCTCCTAAATTATAACATTTAAAATATAATTTCCACTAACATTTTTAATAATAAATATATGAGTGAGAATTTACACAAATAGTTCACCGATTAATTTTTAAATAGAAAAATGACTTCAATTAAAAGATTTTATATGTTAATATTGACTCATTGAGTAAAACAAGCAAACTGCTCTAGTAATGGCAACATGTCATGTATGGGGTGGAAGAAGCATTTTCAAACCCAAACCTTCGAAATATTTTACATATCAAACCTTATTAAATTTTAGGAATTTCATCTCACACCCTTCTCATTTATATTTTTAAAATCCAAACTCACATGTTTATCTTGTCCATCGAAATTTTCTTTTGATCAAATAAATCTCTAATATCACCATTATTCCTCTTCGCACACCCTTGCAAATGATTATACAAGTGTGTTGTGTCGTACTGCCTGATAGCCTTAAGTTTGTTATTGCAATGATTACAAATAGCTCATGGTATTCCATTTATAGTCTTCTGCTCAAAATCATTAACTACTAAAGTCAGTTTGTGTTTTTTATTAGATTGGGTTGCACTAGTAAGATCTATAACTGGGGATGGAGGTTTTAGGTGGACAAGGAGTTAGAATTGGATTCTCTACTTGATTAGACATTGCTCATCCTTGAGGGAGAGAGAGGAATTGTTTTTTGTTGACAGAGAAAGATAGGCACACCAACCTTTTATTATAAAACCTTTGTTTTTGTGTAAATAAAATTAATAATAAGAGTATTTTAATAATTTAAATACATAATCGTGTCAGGTTTGAGTTTTAAGGTGTAAAACCCAAACCTTAACGAATTTAGAAATTTGAAACCAAATCCTCCCCAAATCCATTTTAAAACAATACCAAGCACTTACCATGAGGGTTGGGTGGAGCTAAAAAACCCTCCTAACAAAACCCATTGCTATCCCTAAAGTGCTCAATTCCACAACCACCAGGGAAAAAGAATACGTGGCCCCACTTTCAACCCATCCCATAATCTCCTCCAAGTCATTGTCTCTAACAAACAATCATTTTGATTGGATATGCCTCACCCTTTCCTCCAAGAACTAATTAGTGAATCACACTACTCCATTCAAATTTCTCTGCCTTTTGGCTAAGACAGAGTGCAGTATTATATTCAAATATAATGGGTGAAAACATTATAGTATTATAGATCATTGACTTCGAGGTCATGTACCCGTTGGTCCACTCTGTAATTTACAGGAAGGTTTGGCTTAGGAGGAGAGGAGATAAGTACACATCACGTGTTCCAAAATGATCACGGAATCCCAACAAGTGTACAGAAACACAGAGGGGAGCCAAAAAAAAAAGGCTCCCCCCCCCCTCTAGTGCTCATGTGTACGTGTTACACTCATCATGTCATTTGAATTTTGTGTCACTTAGCCCAAGAAATAATTAGTAAAAAAAATATGTTTTCAGTTTTTTTTTTTTTTTTTTAGTAAAAGAAATAAATAAATAAAAGTCATTGTAAATTATCTGCTTCACACAAAGAAGAGACAAAGAAGAAAAGGCCAAAGAAAGAAAGGGGAACAAACCTGTTCAAGGGTAGAGAAGTTATCAGGGATGTAGCCATACTTCTTCTTCCCTGGAGAGTTGGAAGTTTGTCCTTGAATTGCTTTTTTGCTCATTGATGGTGTTGGTCTACTCAAGTCTGGCTGATGCAACCCCGACTCACTTGTACTTCTACGAACACTTCTGGAATTATTTGAACTTTTCCTATGAAATATGGAGAATAGGCTACCCATTTCATCTTCTTCAATACAAAGAAAAGAGGGAATACGTAAAACAAAGTGATTATATAGACTAGTACCTGTCAAATAAAAATATATAAGGAAAATTATTTACATAGAGATTCTGATTCAGAAGAAGAAAGACAGAAGTAAGGAATTAGATGCCATTCGTTGCGTTTTGATTTTGGTGATGACGAACAAAGGAAGCAACCAGTACAGAGGCTTTATGAAGCGTAAAGAGTCTATATTGCTTATATATTACAACTTGACTCTTAACATATTCTTTTCTCTTCTCTTTGAAACCTTTCAGGTTTTAAAACTTTCACAGGTACCCGATGTCAATCGGGTAAAATGGGCTTCGTGCAATTTTTACTGGGACAAAAGTTTTCCCTTATCCGAGAAATTATATCAACCCATTACATGATAAATAAATAATTATCCACTATTTCCTTTTTACTGTAGACAACAACTAAGAATATTCAGTACAACTCATAAAAATATTTTGGCGTATTATTTCGTTAAATAAATCATATGAGTAAAAATATATATAAATGATCTATTCAATCGCCATCAGTTAAAGAAATTTAACTTCAAATTGGTTTTTAAGGCAAACTCTATCTCTAATAAATCCAAATCGCATACCCCACTTGATGTAAGAAGGAAAAAGAAAAGTCCATTGTTTATTATATTATAAAATAGATCAATTTGATAATTCCGTATAATATTTTTTATGTTGGTGTTCAAGACTTTAGACAACTCGACTAATCTCTAATATTCATACAAGAATTTTTTTTTTTTTTATAGGTCATTAAAGAAGTTATTTTGTACATAAGAGAGAAATAATACATATGGTAAATGCATGAAATATTAATATATTTCATCTGCGAGTAATTACAAAGAGAAAGTAATATAAAAATCTTGGCTAAGAGACTTCAAGAACTCTTCAATTTTTAGGTGTTAGTTACGCCATTAATGAACTATTGGTGCAAAGTAATTTGAAAGGGAAAGTTAGGTGTTTTAGCAAAGAAAAAGAAGGGAAAGTTTGGTGAGATGTACTGCTTAATTAATTACCTCTTCGCTTGCACTCCTTTTTTAACCCCAGATGGGACCGAACGGTGTAGCAGACTCTAAAACAGTCTTATAGACTCCTAGAACTGCTAAAACTCCGCATAAAAGCTGGTGAGATTCTTGGGTTCAGACACCTTTGGTTTGTGTATGTGGGGAAGTGATACAAGAAGCTTCTCTCTCGCTCTCTCACGCCCTGTTCAAATCAACTCAGCTCAAAATCATAGCTCTTTCTCTCTAACACTCTTTCTCTCTGGAGAAATTATTAAGTAACACTAGTAAAGGGTATTTAGGTATTTTAATTTTAAACAGTTAAATTAAACACAAGCTCTCTCTTTCTGTTTCTGTGTTTGAGACTTTGAGGTGTTCTGCTCAATTCAGTACTTCAGTTGTCTTGGTCAATGGTCATTATTAGGCTCTACTCTCTAGGCATGCGTGTTTATTGAAACCAAATTATTTGATGTACTGGTTACAAATTTATAGTCAAGACAACGAGCCAGTTAATACGACACCTGTACATCAATTTAATTCTTTAACGGAATGTTAACCCCGTTATCTTTTCTCTCTCTCCCAAAACTCACGCACGCCTGCCTCTCTGTCTCTCTTCCATTCCCAAAACCCACACACGATTGCCCCTCTATCTCTCTTCATCGTTCTTCCATACCCAAAACCCATGCCTCTTTTTCTCTCTCTCTCTCTCTCTTCATCTTCCTTCCATTCCCAAAACCCACCTGAGCAATCACATCGAATTACTCTCTGTATGTCGTTGTTAATCATCCAACCACAAATTTAATTTTGCAATTTCTTTCTTGCTTTTGTTAAAAAAGCCCCATGGGATGTGATTCTTCTTTTTCTATATATGAAAAAGGAAATCCCCCAAATCAAATTGAATTAAAGATGGTAGCTAATGACTCTAATGAGCTCCTCCGGAATTTCTAATTGCTGCATGTTCTTCAATAAACAATTGGATCTTTTAAAAACAAATGGTTTTGTAGAATACTTGATCTGTGATGGTTTATGGTTGTGCAAGAGTGGGCAAGTCATGTCTTCTTCTTCAGTCCGGTGGGAGGGCTGGGACTGGTGGAGACACGAGGTGGGGCATCTGATACTGGCGGAGAAATGGGAAAGAGAGAAAGCGATGTGGAAGGAGCCAAAAAGAGAGAGAGAGGCATCTGGAATCTCACGAAGTGAGAGAGAGAGACATCGATGGTGGGTTTTGGGGTTGTTAGAGAGAGAATGGTGGGATGTGAGAGATGGAGGGTAACGGGGTTAACTAGTCTGTTAAGTAATTAAATTAGTCATGTGAGTCACGTGACTGTACAGGTGTTGTATTTTAATTTGGCCACATAATTAGTTTATAAACTAATTTATAAACAAACTCTGTCCTTATTTGTATTTTGCTGAATATTTGTTAAAGGAAATTTGTATGTCAAGAAATAATTTTGGATAGTGTTATTTTCACCCCACTTTTTTATATTTTTATATTATTAAAAAATGAGTGATTTTGTGCATTATTTTTTAATATTTTCGTACAATTAATGTGAAAATATAAAAAAATGATATGAAAATATCATTTGCCATGATTTTTGCTCAAAATGTATTTAGTATATTTTTATTTTTAAAATAGTGAAACTAAAAAGCTAATCACAAACCGACAAATATTTCAAAAAGTTTGGAATCATGACTCTTGTTTTATATTTTTAAAAGACTAAATTGAGGCAAAAGTGCTAAACTAAAAGCTAATCACTAACCCACAAATATTTCAAAAAGTTTGGATGCATGACTCTTGTTTTATTTTCTTGAAAGAATAAGTTAGGATAGGTGAAAAGTAATAAATAATTCTACCAAAAAATAATAATAAGAAGAAAAATAATAAATGCACGGTAAAGATCGATTGTTTCAAAGGTCACAATTTTTTCTTTGAGTAATGTTAAGGTAGAGACACAATATTTTTCTTAATTATTGAAATGCTTTGTTGTGATTGGAATAGCATTACATTCACCTAGATTTATCATTAATACATTTTTATTATACATCAATCAAAAAAAAAAAAAATCAATTACAATACCAATAACAATCACCGAGATCCTTCTCTATATCGTTAAAGAGAAGAATCTAAAATTATAGCTTTGAATTCATCTTCCAGTAATAATTTCTAATGACTCCAATCTCCAGTATTTTGTCTTGTTATGGGACAGAAGAATGCCTATAGCGTTCTAAAGAATAACACGCAAAAAGGATATCAAAATAGGTCCCCCAAGCCTTAGTAATGTAATAATAGAAAGTTGAAGATAAACTATAGGATCAAGGAGTTGGGGGGGTGGGGGGGATTCAACAGAAGCTAAAAACAAGAAATTTAAATCATCAATCTGCAAGTTCTACCTCGCATTGACAATTGATTGGATTGTTTGTTCTTCTTGTGGACTTAGTTCTTTAGCACTTGTATTGACGCTTCTTGTAACCTTCACAATAAAAGAAATTGCTCGAAATAATAAAGATTGTGTGCATGCAACCATGTGTCAGTTCAAGAGAGAGAAAAGACTTTGAATTCAACCTGGCCATCGACAATGAGAAGCAATACATGGTACTGGCCACCACTTTTCTCTACAATGTCGATTGCAGCCTTAACTACCGAAGCATATGAAGTTGGCCCTTAAACATAATTATACACATCAATGAAGCCATGTCTCTGGAGATAAGCAAAATATTATAGACAGGATTTTCTGATGTCAAACTAGAAAATAGACCATGAATTTGGAATCAGAAAGCAAATTTCAATTAATGGAAATACCAACTTTCAAATAAAGGAAGATAAAACCAACCTGCAAGTCGCAAGCTGGGAACTATTTTTCTGTAACAGGACAAAACTTCTTCAAAACCATGGCAAGGTGTATGGTCACTGTGAATCATGAGTTGTCGCTATAACAAAAAATAAATCCAGTGATCATATTAGAAAATGAGAGAAACTTATCCAGATGTTCAACTTTAGGGGACTAGACATACCGTCACCAAAACCATAACAAGGAATTAAGTTGTCTTCGTTGAAAGGGGCTAAAGTCTTTCCAATGATAGAGATGGCCTTCTCGTATGGATTAGGTGTGTAAATCATATTTCATATGACCGGGTTTGAGATACTTACTCGTTGCGGAAGACCCGGATCGATTTGGTTGGCTTGTTACACTGCTTTTCCTTTTGATCTTATGAATCCCTCTATGCTCTCGTGTTCGTCCTTGTTCTCGTGGGTTGAGGTTGGCTACTAGAGTTGCCCTTTCTTCCATGAACTAAATCCTAAGAGATTATTTGAGAGTTTCACACTTGTGAATTTGAGAGCTTTCTCTCTGTATAATATAAACTGTTCTCACTCTGTATTTGGTTTTCTCTACGTATAATAAATTATATTCACAGAGAATATAATATATTAGATAAGAGCACATCCCTTCTTTTAAGGGATTTGATAACCACTATCCCATGATTTGATCCAATTCAAATCATGGATAGTTATTCTTATCACATGACCAAATGGGACCCGCAACCCATAGTGGGCGGATCATGGGCTCGGGTCCATCCCGACCCATTAAATTATAACAGCTCCCACTCGCCCACACAGGGTGAGGCGTCCACCCACATAAGGTGAAGCAATCTCTCAATCTTTACAATAATCTCCTCATACTAGAAAATAGTTCGTGCGACCTCACGAGAAGAACGTACAGTCTCATGAGCAACAATTATCAAATCATCTCTTGACCAATAAAAGTGCATCATTCGAGAGCATCTCGATTATACCCTAGACGGTTTGACTATACCAGATTAAGCACTCTTCATCCCTCATGGTAAGCAGTGCTTTACCCCAAATATGTGATGTACTCATGTCCTATATTGCAAACACATTACAACATAGACGCTGGCCAGCAATGAGTTACATAACATGGTATATTATCAAACAGTCTTCCCTAAGTCCTCATGTCAATTAAATTGGGCTCAACCGCTTTCCCAGACATGCCCCGTCAGACCGAATCACTCATGGTCCTCGGTTTGCATGCTAAAGTAGCGACATTAAGCTTCCTCTTCATGACATAGTCTTAGGTCGACAAAGGGTAAAAATAGGATCATTGATCCTTGTGGCTCACACAGTGACGAAGCAGGGATCATTCATCACTCCCACTGTCGGTCGGCATAAAGCACATACAGTATGAATTGTATGCTATGGCGTTATCTCATATAAATGAGCATGTCACTATGAATGGGTAGAAACGCCATACGAATCTGAGTCTAGTCGCTATGCAAGCGCCTAACCTGAGTTTTTAGCCCAGTCACTCTCCAAGTGCCTGCCTGAAAAACTCACATTCGGCTATAATTCAGGCTACATAGAGTCTTGGCATCACTCTATGTTCGACCTATCATGAGGTCTCATCTTAGCTCCATCTAAGGCGACATGTCACTAATAAGTATATATATCTTGCTCACCTTCTAGGCGCCAAAGATATAAATGTCTTAATTCGCTATCTTAGCGCTAAATGACATAAATGTCTCATCTTGCTCGCTATCTAAGCGCCAAGGTGAATCACCCGTGTGAGAGGGTTGATTCTTGCCTGGTGACATATTTCAAAGATGTGCTATCAACAATATTTCACATAAGAATAAAGCTGATAAAATGAATACTCATATCATAAAACAATAACAATAATGTCGATACAAAAACAAAGTATCTAAGCATATCATATCCTACGGAGTCCCATACTCTTAGTATGAGAGAAGAACAAATCTCTAGCAATAGGCTTGGTCAAAGGATCAGCCACCATGCTACTAGTAGATATATGCTGTAAGATCACTTCCCCTTGTGAAACCATATCTCGAATGTAGTGGTACCGAAGCTCAATGTGTTTGGCCTTCCCATGGTACTTAGGGTCTTTTGCATACGCTAGGGCTGATGTACTATCAGAATATAGTAATACAGCATCCTCTGCATGAGCTGTAACACCTAAACAATTCAAAAATCTCCTTAGCCAAACAAGCTTCCTGGACAGCTGCTGAACAAGCCACATATTCTGACTCCATGGTAGAGAGTGCAATGCATGACTGTTTCTTACTACACCAAGAAACAGCTCCACCTCCTAGTATGAATGCATAACCTGAGGTGGACTTGCGCTCATCCTTGTCACTGGCCCAATCAGCATCGCTGTAACCTGTCAATTTCAGGTCCCCTGCCATGATAACATAGAGCATGATCAATGGTTCCACGAAGGTACCGTAGAATCCTCTTGACCGCTCTCCAATGAGCAGGTCCAGGATTACTCTGATAGCGACTAACCATGCCAACTGCAAAGCATATGTTTGGACGTGTACACAACATCGCATACATCAGACTCCCAATTGCAGATGCATATGGCACTTTGGACATTTGATTCTTTTCCTCATCATTCTTAGGACACTGGTCTAGGCTGAGAGTGCATCCTTTTTCCATTGGAGTGTCAATGGGTTTGGAGTTATGCATATGAAAACGTTCAAGAATCTTCTTGATGTAAGTCCCTTGGGATAAACTAAGAAGTTTCTTTGAACGGTCTCTAGTAATCTTAACTCCCAGCACAAAATTTGCTTCACCCATGTCCTTCATCTCAAAAGTAGAGGACAACCACTTCTTAGTGGTGACAATGGAATCCATATCATTTCCAGCTAGCAAGATGTCATCAACATATAATGACAAGATTAGAATGCTTCTCTTGGATCGTTTAAGATACACGCAATGGTCTTCTTCAATCATCTCAAAACCAAAAGAGGTAATGGAATCATGAAATCTCAAATACCATTGCTTAGATGACTATTGAGACCATAAATGGAACGTTTGAGACGACACACTTTGCGCTCATGTCCCTTGGTTTCAAAACCCGCTGGTTGAGCCATATAGATCTCTTCATCTAGTTCTCCATTGAGAAATGCAGTCTTAACATCCATTTGGAAAAGCTCTAAATCCTGTTTTGCTACAATGGATAGGATCAGGCGTATAGAGGCAAATCTCACCACTGGGGAGAATGTATCCTCATAGTCAATACCCTCTCGTTGAGTATAGCCTTTCGCCACGAGGCGCGCCTTGTACCTGTCAATTGAACCATCTGCCTTGCGTTTGACCTTTAGAACCCATTTGTTTCCAATGGTCTTGCGCCCAGGCGGAAGATCAACTAACTCCCAGACATTATTCTTGTCCATGGAACTCATCTCTTCCTGCATAGCAGTCATCCACTCATCCCTATCTGGTGAATGGAGCGCTTCACTGAAAGAAGCAGGCTCATCCACATCTTTAGCATCGCATAGGAGAACATTCCCCTCAATCTCAAAATGACGACGAGGAATGTGGCCTCTGCTGCTAACTCGGCGGGCTTGAGAATCTTGATCTAGTGTAATACTGCCACTAGGTTGAAGATCACTCCCACTATCTTTAGCGATTACAAGACAAAGAACTAATCCCCCACCCTCGCTTGAAGATGGTAAGGTGCCTTCATCTTCCTCTAACTCATAGAGGTCAAGATCTCTGTTAGCATCGCCAATGCTAGGGAAATCAGTCTCGATGAAATCGATATCGCGCGACTCTATTTCAGTCATTCCTCCATTGGGATGTTCACCATACATGACATATCCTTTCGAGCTATCAGAATATCTTATGAAGATATGCTTCCTAGCTCTAGGGCCCAATTTTCCATACTTATGGGCGGTGCTGTGTACAAAACCAGCAGATCCCCAAGGGCGCAAATGCTCCAAATTGGGCTTTTGGCCTTTCCAAAGTTCGTATGGGGTGGAGGAAACTGACTGAGAAGGCACACGGTTAAGTATGTAGGCAGCAGTCAAAAGTGCATCCCCCCAAAAAGATATTGGGAGGTTAGCTTGCGCCATCATAGATCTAACCATGTCTAACAGTGTTCTATTCCTTCTCTCCGCTACACCATTTTGTTGCGGAGTGTTAGAAATAGTAAGTTGTCTGCGTATCCCCTTTTCTTCACATAGATCCTTAAATTGATCAGACAAGTACTCGCGCCCACGGTCAGTTCGAAGAGCTTTTAGGCTCTTTTCATGTTGATTCTCAACCTCTGCTACAAAGCGTTTGAAACAATCCAAAGCTTCATAGCGGTGAGCGATCAACTGAACATAACCATATCGCGTGTAGTCATCAATGAATGTGAGAAAATATGAGGCGCCATGACGTGCCTTTACATTCATAGGTCCGCAAATATCTGAGTGGATTAACTCAAGCGGTTGAGTAGCTCTCACAGCCTTACCAAAAGGCTTTCTACATGCCTTGCCTGCCAAACAAGGCTCACATATAGGTAGGTCGACCTTAGCGAGTGGGCCTAAAAGACCTTCTCTAGCTAACCTGGCCATCCTATCTTTCCCTATGTGCCCCAGTCGGGCATGCCATGTAGATGAACTGATAGTCATATTACAATCAATTACAAAAGTAAATGAGGTAGAAGATTCAAATAAGTCAATTTTAAATAAACTTTCACAAATTGACCCATGTCCAAAAATGACATCATCCAACAAAATATCCAGACCATTCCAACTTAAATGAAAATCATATCCTAACTACAACAATGTAAAAACAGATAAAAGATTATAAAGGACTCCAGGCACATAAAGGACGTCATGGAGAAGTAGTGTGCGCCCTGTGCGCAAGTGAAGTTGGTACGAACCCACTCCTAATGCTTCTTCATAACTTCCATTTCCCATGTACACAACATGGGTCCCAGCTGGAATCTTTCTATAATCTACGAACCCTGCTCGATCTCGAGCTACATGTCTTGTTGCTCCTGTATCTATAATCCAATCAGAAATAGATTTAGCAACAAATACATGTGAGCATACAAAAATGCTACTTGGATAGCATACATAAATGCTACTAAGATCGAGTGAAAGGGATACCTTTTTCGGCTCAGTGCAATCACGAGCGAAGTGTCCCAGTTTGTTGCAGTTGTAGCACTTCATTTTGGATATATTTTTCTTTGCACCGCGTTTGCGCTTGTGCTGATTTGCACCCTTGTTGACTTTGGGAGCATTAGTGCTAGGCCCACCCTGCCTTGCTGCCTTGCCCTTGTCTTTGCGCTTAAACCCATTTGGTTTGCGCTGCCCACCATGGGCGATAAGGGCTGCAGATTTGGTCGCCTCTTGGCGCTCCGCTTCCAATTCCACATGACGAGATATATCAGCAAAGTTTTTGATATTCTCATTATGGGTCATGATTTGTTTCATGCTAATCCATGAATCAGGAAGGGATCGTATTACAGCTTGCACTTGTTGCTCATCAGTAAGGACATTTCCAGCAGCCTTTAAGTCACGAATCATTCCAGACATCATTCTAAGATGTTCAGTCATCGTATGCTTTGGATCCTTACGGTACACCTCAAACTTGAGGACTAGGCTCCTTAGCCTAGTGGTAGATGTACCACCGAAGTCAAACTTGAGTTGGTCCCACATGTCCTTGGCATTTTGGAAAGTCTCATACTCTCCAATTCAGATCATCGTGCATGCTGCTTAGCATAGTAAAGCGCGTGCTTCGATCTTTTTTAAACCAAGACTGGTAGGCTTCCAAATCACGTCTGTGTTGGGCCGTATTCCCATCTTCAGGTCTGGTCATTTTACTGGACAAAGTTTCCAGGAGCTCTTGCTCATTAAGAAGATACTGAATCTTCCTATGCCAGATGTCATAATTGTTGCCAGTTAATTTGTCGCCCCTAGTTAGATCAGCTACTACATTTTTGGCTGCCATTATATCTACATTCAATTCACAAAAGGGTCGACTTATTAGTTATTTTGCACATCTTTATCTTATTTAATCGAAAATCCAATTAATAAATATTATCTTTCTACACATTTGAGATCGAAACTCTGCTAGGCTCGGAATCATCTCCCAAAATATGTGGAATAAGAATATATTTATTAATTAATTTTCGAGTAAATTTATATATTAGGGGTATAAGGACCTCGCCTAATATTTGCCATTTTATTATATTAACAAATAATATAATCATGCATAACATTGTATATTAACAGATAATATATAGTCATGCATCATTGGTTTGCGCCATACACCATTCATTGCGCAAGAATCCCATGTGGATTCTTAAATTGACAATTTAACTTATGTTAAGAATATTCCACGTATAATGTTGGCGTGAAACACATCCCCTTACAAGTTTTTCCCTTAAAATAATACAACCTTATAATTTAAATTACATTTCCAAAAATTAATCCCTACTACAAAAGGATCTAATTTACATTAAATTAAATGGGAAAATGGGGATGTCACGTTTCACATTATACCTCATGGAATATTCTTAAGCCATACACGCATACAAGAACATAAGCTTAAATAAATTGTCAATTTTGCCCATCCATTAATCCTAGAACTAATATGCTTGCACATCAACAAAAATATTGGTCTTTTAATGGATGGGACGGTCCAAAAAATTCTTTAGGGCAGCAAGCAATAGACAACACATATCATGCTTTCAATTAATACAAAAATATTGTAATTGCTACACTAAAATTTCCAGCTTTCAATCAATTTTCCATGATTTTTAATCACAATAAATCTTATAGAAAATTCTAGATTATAATATACTGTCACAAAGACAATTAATTTGAGCAATTCAAATTTTTATCATTTTGTAAAATCTTTCCAAAAGAATAAAAATTGGAGTAACTGATTGATTATAACATAGGTATTATTAACTTACAAAGTTACACTTACACCTACATTATTCTCCGTATATATTTTTCAAGTCAAAACCCAATGGGTTCCACGACCTAACCATAACAATACATATATTGCTAATTAATGGCCGCACAGCCTATTTAGAAAAATTAGCAGCAGTTTTAATGTAAATCTACATATAGGCCGTAGACCACTTCACATGCTTTCAACAATATATATTTCTTTTATTGAAATACTTTCAACGTATTAAAACATGCCCAGTTGTGATGTTCATTCAATTGTTTATTATATGTAGATTTTATAACCATTGTTTGTTACCGCAAGTAACTTTATAAGACCATCAGTATAAGCCTTATTTAACATATGGCGATTGTTTTACAAGATAATACTTGGACTCGTATAGTTCAAATATTCAAGCAGAATTTTTTTTTTTTTTCGATTCCTTAGTATCTTACATACTAGTATCCGTAATTTTGTTATCTTCACATGTTTAAATAAGCATTTCATGAAATCTTAACAAAACATATCATAAAATAACATCAAAGCATCACATAATAGTGAATCAAGCCAAACTATAGCTCTGATACCAATGTAAATCATATTTCATATGACCGGGTTTGAGATACTTACTCGTTGCGGAAGACCCGGATCGATTTGGTTGGCTTGTTACACTGCTTTTCCTTTTGATCTTATGAATCCCTCTATGCTCTCGTGTTCGTCCTTGTTCTCGTGGGTTGAGGTTGGCTACTAGAGTTGCCCTTTCTTCCACGAACTAAATCCTAAGAGATTATTTGAGAGTTTCACACTTGTGAATTTGAGAGCTTTCTCTCTGTATAATATAAACTGTTCTCACTCTGTATTTGGTTTTCTCTACGTATAATAAATTATATTCACAGAGAATATAATATATTAGATAAGAGCACATCCCTTCTTTTAAGGGATTTGATAACCACTATCCCATGATTTGATCCAATTCAAATCATGGATAGTTATTCTTATCACATGACCAAATGGGACCCGCAACCCATAGTGGGTGGATCATGGGCTCGAGTCCATCCCGACCCATTAAATTATAACAAGGTGTATCTCCAATGGCATGCAGGCTCCGGTTTATTGAATGAGACTTTGCCTTCAATAACAAAACCGATGCATTGACTTCTCAGATATACAAATCAAATACAAACTAGCTTGAAAAATATATGATATGACAAAGACAACTAATGCATTGCTAGATTCTTGACTATGTGATCACTGCATATTAACAAAGTATAGGGAGGTGGGAAGAACAGCCAATTATATGTTACAGAGGGCTTACTAAAGATGTGATGAACTTCACTATAATTCCTTCTACAACTAAACTATCTAATGTCAAGTCTAATAATGCATGGCCCTTACGAATCGGGAAGATAATAAAGAATATTTTCATTGCTTCCTATACAAGTTAG
This sequence comes from Fagus sylvatica, assembly GCA_907173295.1. Lineage (NCBI taxonomy): Eukaryota > Viridiplantae > Streptophyta > Magnoliopsida > Fagales > Fagaceae > Fagus > Fagus sylvatica. The sequence goes on from OU015765.1 coordinate 15,307,975, forward strand.
ATGAAACCCCAGGGTTTTGTAAAGGCATATATTAACTAGGGGAGATCTCAATTTCTGCTCCATGAATAACTCATACAATAATGAATGAAACTGTAGCACGTTTCAACAAAAAGAGTTTGTTTTCTCTACTTCCACAAACCTGTCCATTCATTGTTTTTAGTGAAATCAATTCCAACAATAAGATTGGATGATTCTAGGCCTTCCTTTCTCAATGCTACAGTAACCTGTTAAAGAAGAAAGCCCATTCAAACTTCATAATTTCAACTTCGTATAAAACTTCTACATATGCCAAGCATTAGATGATTTTGCAAAGTTATTCTGTGGCATGCACATCATTGCCAATGAGTCAATGACCAATATTTTGGATGATAAAAAATCCATAATGCAATGATTTGCTAGATAGGAAATATGCGAACTGTCATCAATGGTTTTAGAATCTAGCCTTCTGCCATAGTTTTGTAGCATAATTGGGCAAATACCAGACTGTTGCTATTAGTTTTGACATGTTTCTTTATAAGAAATATAGGAAACGACTTCACTCAAAATCATAATTTGCATGTCAAAATTACATTACGACCAACAGTGGACGCAGTTGTTAAAATAAACTAGTCGCAAACTCCGCGATGCACGGAAAATTTCCAATGACATGTAATGTTTTCAGACTAAATTACAAACATACCTATGGCCATATATAATTTTATTCACAATGACATACAACTTAAAGCTCATAGATGAATAAAACAACAAAAAATAAAGAAACTAAAGGAGAAAGAACACACCTTTGAAACTCAAACAACAATAGAACCATAGGAAGCACAGGGAAACTAAAAAAAAAATCCCACCACAGGATTTAAATAGGAAATTGGGGGTGCAATTAATTGGGGAGATGAAGAGGTCGGAAGTTCAAGAAGTGAGAGGGAGAAAGAGGTAAATGAAAAAGTGAGGTAATTAATTGAGGAGATGAAGAGGTCAGGGAGTTCAAGAGGTGAGAGGGAGAGAGAGGTAAATGAAGAGGTGAGGTAGAGGAATAGCCATGAGAGATAAATTTTTTTTTAAATAAAAGTGTGAGAGAGAATTAAATAGAGGGAATGGGAAGGTGGAAGTATATGGGAGCAGCAAATATGACATGGCGGTATTTGGGGAAGCTTAAAAATTCTCTCAGTTTCAACTTTTAGTTTATATTATAGTTCACAATGACATACAACTTAAAGTTAATAGGTGAATACAACAACAAAAAATAAACAAAGAAACCAAAGGAGAAAGAACGCACCTTTCAGACTCAAACAACAATAGAACCATAAGAAGTAAACTAAAAAAAAATCTCACCACAGGATTTAAATAGGAAATTGGTGATACAATTAATTGGGGAGATGAAGAGGTTGGGAGTTCAAGAGGTGAGAGGGAGAGAGAGGTAGATGAAAATGTGAGGTAATTAATTGAGGAGATGAAGAGGTCAGGGAGTTCAAGAGGTGAGAGGGAGAGAGAGGTAGATGAAGATGTGAGGTAGAGGAATAGCCATGAGAAAAAAATAATAAATAAATTTGAATAAAAGTGAGAGAATTAAATAGAGGGAAGGGAAAGGTGGAAGTGTGTGGAAGCAGCAAATATGACTTGACGATATTTGGGGAACAGTCATGAGAGAGAATTTTTTTTTTTTTGAATAAAAGTGTGAGAGAGAATTAAATAGAGGGAAAGGAAAGGTGAAAGTGTGTGGGAGCAGCAAATATGACGTGGCAGTATTTGGGGAAGCCTAAAAATTTTCTCTCAGCTTCAGTTTTTTTGCATGTCAAAATTACATTGCGACCAACAGCGGACGTAGTTGTTAAAATAAAAGATTTAGATAGAGAATGAGAGAGCAGAAGTAAAGTTTTACGCGGTTCGGCTTGATGACTTACATCCACAACGGGAAACCCTTAGTGGCTATAGTTTTACTATTATATATTGTGTATTAAAATACCCAAAATATATATATATATATTGTGTATTAAAATGACCCAATACAGGGTATATATACACACAATGGTTGACCTATAGAGGCCATTAATTATACCTGAATTAATGATAATTAATACACCTTGATTTAGGGAATATAAAGGGCCATGACCAAGGTACATGGTAAAACATAGATGGCAGATACATTAAGTGATATAAAACATGTGCATATACGAACATCCCCCCTCAATTTAATCTTGTGAAGGAAACCATGACCATGAATGACCGGATTGGATGTAGAATGGACTAGGGACAATATGGAATGAATCGTGTAAAATGTTGACAATAGCAACAAACAATGGCAACTGGCGACTGGAGAACAGCTACACTAATGACCAAAGAGTGGCTACTATGGCTAAAGGACAGTTACATTAATGACCTGAGGAATATCGAACGAGGACGATGTTGTGGTGAAACACATAAGTGACTTGGCAGATTTCGCATAAATTGAACCCAAAAAGAATAAGTGATGCACTAATTAGTGTGACTTGTGAGCCTCAAATGGGAAAACATACTCCATAATTGGAATCTACGCAAAAAAATAAAATAAAAAATAGGTAAGTACCCTGCATGGAGAGAAGTAGTTATGAAAGATGTGGGATGAGCCGATAATGACTAATTCAAACGATAGTTAGCAGTACTAGCCCAAATTATGGTCAATAGTGACTGAGCCGAGCAATGGTTGGCGATGGGCTACTTGAATCCTATTGAAGGTTACAGAAAAGTGGCTCAAATACCATGTAAATTAAAGGCAAAAAATAAAAGAAAAGGTTTACATGGTTCCACTTAATGGCCTACGTCTACAATGGAAATCTATTAGTGGCTACATTTTTACAATTTTGAATTGTGTATCACAAGAACCCAATATAGGGTACATATACACACAATGATTGATACGGGCCATTGATTATGCCTGAATCAAAGATAATTGATATGTCTTGATTCAAGGCATAATAAGGGGTCATGACTAAGATATATACACAATAATATATAAAGAGCTGTTACATTAAGTTATAAAAAACATGTACATATACTAACAATGGTGAAAAAAAAAAAAAAACTATCCTCAATGCTTATTAAAGATAAAAGATTACACCAAGTCAGAAGGATATCAAAATTTGTGTCTTTTGTGGCATATTCAGTAAATTCAACATTAAGATTAGCATACAGATTAAGATTTTGATTAAAGAAATATAGAGGACAAACAAATGGGCCTAACTCCACTCAAAAGAGCCGTTTTAAGTGGAGAATTGCTCATGACTTATAAAATTCACAACCTACAGGCACCCCCCCCCCCCCCCAACACCGGAACTAAACTGGGCCAACCCAACAACCCAGGGGCACACCTGCTTCTGATACCAAAAAGAAAGACAAATAAATTTAACTCCACTGAAAATAGTCCATTGAAAGTAGAGGATTACCTATAACTTTTAAACTGCACAACCCAAGGGCATCCAGACGATGTGGGACTTGACACAAATATATGTCATAAGTCATAAATATTTTGTGCTAAATCATTAAATCGGTTTGGATGAGAATGATATTAAGTTACTAACATATAAAAATAAGGTCTTGTTAATGGGTGTCGTAAGTTCACAAATTAAATGGACAATTATGAGTTGTCTTGCATGTTCTTTTTGGAGAAAAAAATCACTTGTAAATGATTCGTTGGCACAAATGCACAAATTCAAGCTAGTTGTGTGCATTTCTTGATGTTTGTACATTTTGACTTTATATTCTTAAAAAAAAAAATCATTTAATGAAATATTAAATAAACCTTAACATGTACCCTTAGGGAACCTATTTACAAAATCCATAAAAATAAATGGTTTTTACAAGTATCACCTTTGGATTTAGACTAGGGTCAAATCAAATCGGGGTTGGGGGTAAACTGTCACTTGACCTGTGGATGTCAGATTAATGGGTTGGAGCCCATTATCCACCCAAAGATTTCGTCGGAACGGTCAAGATCGGGTCATCAGATCAGCGGTTGGATACGTTTGGATTGACGAGTTCAGACGACAGTCGTTTAGAATATTTGAAGCTTACTCTCCGTTCTTTAACAAATCAACACACCACACCAATAACAAATCAAAATACCTTTAACAAATCAACACACCACACCGGTTCAAATTGCACAGCATCATCACCTTCACAACACTAGCACACCATCGCCTCCTTTGATTTGCATCACAAACTCTCGATGGAACAGTCAATCAGAAAGCAAACAACTCTCTCTCTCTCTCTCTCTCTCTCTCTCTCTCTCTCTCTGCCGTGGAGGAGATCAAGATATCTCTATCAAATCCAGCGAAGATCTCACTGGATTTTACATGGATCTCTTGATCTCCTCCACAGTGCCACCATCGACAAGCTCAAAGCCCAGGAAGTGATGAATGAAGTAGCAAGGGTTAGGTTGGAATCGGGGTTTGGGATGGAAACCCCGCCACTCGATCCCACACAATTGGGTTTCGAAGTCCAAGAACTGTCGTCATCCCATATAGCACTCAGATTAGACAGTCTTTAAATCAAGTGCCTACATGTCGGACGGTTTTCGTCGAGTTCAGATATGGTTGGACAACCTTAATTTGGACGTTAGTGTCAATTTGATCTTTGAACCTTTAATTTGAACAATTTTTGTTAATATTTTTTTGTTAAAACCTAACAAATTTAATCATATGATATGCACATGATTTCTATCACATTATAAATAATTTTGAAAATGTTATTATTATCATGTGTATATCACGCGATTAAATTTGTTTTACTTTAACAAAAAATATAAATAGAATGTTTTATTTATCGCAAACTTAATTTAAAGACTTTTAAATAGAACGAAGGACCAAATGGATACTCGTCAAAATTCAAAGTTTAAGGTGTTATTTTTTAAAATCCCTATAAATAAAGTAAGAAACTTGTAAAAGGTTTGATTTAACTCCCCAAATCATTAGTTCAAAACCCTTGTTTTACTATGTAAGACCTTACTCCTCCAAGGAGGGATGTTGAATCAATATAATTATGTTGAAATAGCAATTCCCTAATTATAACCATTGGAACTACAAAAAATACAAACCAAAAAACAATAGTGAGGATTTATATGTTTGGGTAAAACTTAGGTACAATTCCTTAGGTTAGGTACATTAGGTTCCTCCAATTGAATTCAAACACATGATGGCATTAACCAATGAAACATAAATCATGTTATCTTTTGTAAGAATATTTAAATTTAATGTATTTAAATTCAACTAAGAACCTAATGTATTTGATCTAAAAAATTGTACCTAAATTTTACTCTATATGTTTTACCATATTAACCTTTATTTTAGTCGAAAACCTTGTAACTCAATTATATAAAAGAACCAATATTTAAGCTCCCCTACCCTCCCTATCCCTATCCCTATCCCTCCTTATTATTGTAACTTTCTATTAAAAAAATAAAACTTTATTCAATACCATATTATTCTCTATTTTTTTTTGGGGTGGGCCTCATATATATTCATGGACAATAGTTGCAGTTGTACATGAGGGGACCACGTGGAAAAGAAAAGCTAAACCCACTGTCTTCTTAAGTGGACCATCATACGATAAGAGAAAAAGATATCTTATTTTTACTTTTTTAAATAAAGCACAAGATACCTCTTTATCTAATCTCTTTATCTAATGGAATAAACCGCGTTGACGTCATGACCTAAAAGTCTTTCTTAAATGATGGTAAAGCTTATACCGCGTGGTACACGTGGAATCGTCTTCCTCACAGTTGCAGTTATTCTATTTGAATGGATTTGAATAATTCATAGTAGGGTGGCCCGGATAAGTGCGAGTTGGGCAATCGTTTTAGACCTTACCTCAAAATTAGGTCTCATCTCAAAAAATTTTAAGGCCCTTATAATTTTGAAAGGCCTAAAAAAATTATAATATAACCTTATACAAAAAATTGAAAAAGCTATATATTTAAAACAAACCTTTAAAATAAATCCAACTAGTCGCAAACCTGTGCGATGCACAGGAAAATTATTGAAAATAAAATCTAAATTAATTTTGATTCCTTTTACTTTTTTTGTTGAATATGTTTTTTATATATATATATATATATATATATATATATTATATATATATATATATATATTATATATATATATATTTTTTTTTTTGTAGTTCAAAATGTTGTAGGCAAGATCGATAAAGAGACTTTACGAATCGGATTTAGGATAGATCCTACTTTTTT
>OU015765.1:15314288-15496710 GCA_907173295.1 Fagus sylvatica
GAAGTTAAGTTGCATTTGTTCATCCATCAGATTTCTAACATGGATCTCTCTGTCAAATCAGGAAACAAACAAGCTCAAGGGCTGGAAGAGCAGTTCTTGGGCACAAGTTTACAAACTTGATCCAAGTTAAGCCAATCTGAGATAGTAGAAAACAGCATTTGGCTCAGCTCACTCGCACCCCCTCTTCCAAGTATCAAGGACACTGGTAGATATATGCTGTAAGATCACTTCCCCTTGTGAAACCATATCTCGAATGTAGTGGTACCGAAGCTCAATGTGTTTGGCCTTCCCATGGTACTTAGGGTCTTTTCTTAGGGCTTGCGTTAGTTACGGCTGATGCTGATGTTCTATCAGAATATAGTAATACAACATCCTCTGCATGAGCTGTAAACAATTCATGAGCTGTGAACAAACAACACTCCTAAATGCATGCTGTTTCACTCAAAAATCTCCTGCATAGATCTATTCTCTTCTCTATTCCATTGATAGAGAAATTTATAAGCATACATGCTGAGATAGCGTTTTATCATGTATTGGCAGGACTCTTCACTGCTGGTACAGACACTAGTAGTTCAACAATTGAATGGGCAATGGCAGAACATAAAGAATCCAGAATCATGAAGAAAGTTCAAGAAGACTTGCGAGAAAAATCAAACAAGATGTGGTAAAGGAATTGCACCTGCCTCAGCTAAACTATCTAGATGCATGTGTTAAAGAAACCCTTAGGCTGCACCCTCCTGCACCACTACTCCTACCTCACTGCTCTTGAATCGTATGAAGTGACAAGCTACACTATTCCAAAGGATTCTCAGTTCTAGTGAATGTTTGGGCAATTGGACGGGACCCCATGAACTGGGAAGACCCTTTAGTGTTCAAACCAGAGCGGTTCCTCAACTAGCTCTGGTCAAAGGGAACGATTTTGAATTTTTACCCTTCATGCAGGAAGGAGAATCTGCCCTGGAAACCTGGCCGCAAAAGTAGTACCCTTGTTCTTGCTTCCTTAATTCACATTTTTTATTGGTCTCTGCCTCATGGAAATGATTCTGAGAAGCTAGACATGAGCGAGAAATTCGGTGTAACTTTGCAGAAAGAACAACCTTTACACCTCATTCCCAAAGAATTAGCATCGCTGTAACCTGTCAATTTCAAGTCCCTGCCATGATAACATAGAGCATGATCAATGGTTCCACGAAGGTACCGTAGAATCCTCTTGACCGCTCTCCAATGAGCAGGTCCAGGATTACTCTGATAGCGACTAACCATGCCAACTGCAAAGCATATGTTTGGACGTGTACACAACATCGCATACATCAGACTCCCAATTGCAGATGCATATGGCACTTTGGACATTTGATTCTTTTCCTCATCATTCTTAGGACACTGGTCTAGGCTGAGAGTGCATCCTTTTTCCATTGGAGTGTCAATGGGTTTGGAGTTATGCATATGAAAACGTTCAAGAATCTTCTTGATGTAAGTCCCTTGGGATAAACTAAGAAGTTTCTTTGAACGGTCTCTAGTAATCTTAACTCCCAGCACAAAATTTGCTTCACCCATGTCCTTCATCTCAAAAGTAGAGGACAACCACTTCTTAGTGGTGACAATGGAATCCATATCATTTCCAGCTAGCAAGATGTCATCAACATATAATGACAAGATTAGAATGCTTCTCTTGGATCGTTTAAGATACACGCAATGGTCTTCTTCAATCATCTCAAAACCAAAAGAGGTAATGGAATCATGAAATCTCAAATACCATTGCCTAGATGACTGTTTGAGACCATAAGATGGAACGTTTGAGACGACACACTTTGCGCTCATGTCCCTTGGCTTCAAAACCCGCTGGTTGAGCCATATAGATCTCTTCATCTAGTTCTCCATTGAGAAATGCAGTCTTAACATCCATTTGGAAAAGCTCTAAATCCTGTTTTGCTACAATGGATAGGATCAGGCGTATAGAGGCAAATCTCACCACTGGGGAGAATGTATCCTCATAGTCAATACCCTCTCGTTGAGTATAGCCTTTCGCCACGAGGCGCGCCTTGTACCTGTCAATTGAACCATCTGCCTTGCGTTTGACCTTTAGAACCCATTTGTTTCCAATGGTCTTGCGCCCAGGCGGAAGATCAACTAACTCCCAGACATTATTCTTGTCCATGGAACTCATCTCTTCCTGCATAGCAGTCATCCACTCATCCCTATCTGGTGAATGGAGCGCTTCACTGAAAGAAGCAGGCTCATCCACATCTTTAGCATCGCATAGGAGAACATTCCCCTCAATCTCAAAATGACGACGAGGAATGTGGCCTCTGCTGCTAACTCGGCGGGCTTGAGAATCTTGATCTAGTGTAATACTGCCACTAGGTTGAAGATCACTCCCACTATCTTCAGCGATTACAGGACGAAGAACTAATCCCCCACCCTCGCTTGAAGATGGTAAGGTGCCTTCATCTTCCTCTAACTCATAGAGGTCAAGATCTCTGTTAGCATCGCCAATGCTAGGAAAATCAGTCTCGATGAAATCGATATCGCGCGACTCTATTTCAGTCATTCCTCCATTGGGATGTTCACCATACATGACATATCCTTTCGAGCTATCAGAATATCTTATGAAGATATGCTTCCTAGCTCTAGGGCCCAATTTTCCATACTTATGGGCGGTGCTGTGTACAAAACCAGCAGATCCCCAAGGGCGCAAATGCTCCAAATTGGGCTTTTGGCCTTTCCAAAGTTCGTATGGGGTGGAGGAAACTGACTGAGAAGGCACACGGTTAAGTATGTAGGCAGCAGTCAAAAGTGCATCCCCCCAAAAAGATATTGGGAGGTTAGCTTGCGCCATCATAGATCTAACCATGTCTAACAGTGTTCTATTCCTTCTCTCCGCTACACCATTTTGTTGCGGAGTGTTAGAAATAGTAAGTTGTCTGCGTATCCCCTTTTCTTCACATAGATCCTTAAATTGATCAGACAAGTACTCGCGCCCACGGTCAGTTCGAAGAGCTTTTAGGCTCTTTTCATGTTGATTCTCAACCTCTGCTACAAAGCGTTTGAAACAATCCAAAGCTTCATAGCGGTGAGCGATCAACTGAACATAACCATATCGCGTGTAGTCATCAATGAATGTGAGAAAATATGAGGCGCCATGACGTGCCTTTACATTCATAGGTCCGTAAATATCTGAGTGGATTAACTCAAGCGGTTGAGTAGCTCTCACAGCCTTACCAAAAGGCTTTCTACATGCCTTGCCTGCCAAACAAGGCTCACATATAGGTAGGTCGACCTTAGCGAGTGGGCCTAAAAGACCTTCTCTAGCTAACCTGGCCATCCTATCTTTCCCTATGTGCCCCAGTCGGGCATGCCATGTAGATGAACTGATAGTCATATTACAATCAATTACAAAAGTAAATGAGGTAAAAGATTCAAATAAGTCAATTTTAAATAAACTTTCACAAATTGACCCATGTCCAAAAATGACATCATCCAACAAAATATCCAGACCATTCCAACTTAAATGAAAATCATATCCTAACTACAACAATGTAAAAACAGATAAAAGATTATAAAGGACTCCAGGCACATAAAGGATGTCATGGAGAAGTAGTGTGCGCCCTGTGCGCAAGTGAAGTTGGTACGAACCCACTCCTAATGCTTCTTCATAACTTCCATTTCCCATGTACACAACATGGGTCCCAGCTGGAATCTTTCTATAATCTACGAACCCTGCTCGATCTCGAGCTACATGTCTTGTTGCTCCTGTATCTATAATCCAATCAGAAATAGATTTAGCAACAAATACATGTGAGCATACAAAAATGCTACTTGGATAGCATACATAAATGCTACTAAGATCGAGTGAAAGGGATACCTTTTTCGGCTCAGTGCAATCACGAGCGAAGTGTCCCAGTTTGTCGCAGTTGTAGCACTTCATTTTGGATATATTTTTCTTTGCACCGCGTTTGCGCTTGTGCTGATTTGCACCCTTGTTGACTTTGGGAGCATTAGTGCTAGGCCCACCCTGCCTTGCTGCCTTGCCCTTGTCTTTGCGCTTAAACCCATTTGGTTTGCGCTGCCCACCATGGGCGATAAGGGCTGCAGATTTGGTCGCCTCTTGGCGCTCCGCTTCCAATTCCACATGACGAGATATATCAGCAAAGTTTTTGATATTCTCATTATGGGTCATGATTTGTTTCATGCTAATCCATGAATCAGGAAGGGATCGTATTACAGCTTGCACTTGTTGCTCATCAGTAAGGACATTTCCAGCAGCCTTTAAGTCACGAATCATTCCAGACATCATTCTAAGATGTTCAGTCATCGTATGCTTTGGATCCTTACGGTACACCTCAAACTTGAGGACTAGGCTCCTTAGCCTAGTGGTAGATGTACCACTGAAGTCAAACTTGAGTTGGTCCCACATATCCTTGACATTTTGGAAAGTCTCATACTCTCTAATCAGATCATCATGCATGCTGCTTAGCATAGTAAAGCGCGTGCTTCGATCTTTTTTAAACCAAGACTGGTAGGCTTCCAAATCACGTCTGTGTTGGGCCGTATTCCCATCTTCAGGTCTGGTCATTTTACTGGACAAAGTTTCCAGGAGCTCTTGCTCATTAAGAAGATACTGAATCTTCCTATGCCAGATGTCATAATTGTTGCCAGTTAATTTGTCGCCCCTAGTTAGATCAGCTACTACATTTTTGGCTGCCATTATATCTACATTCAATTCACAAAAGGGTCGACTTATTAGTTATTTTGCACATCTTTATCTTATTTAATCGAAAATCCAATTAATAAATATTATCTTTCTACACATTTGAGATCGAAACTCTGCTAGGCTCGGAATCATCTCCCAAAATATGTGGAATAAGAATATATTTATTAATTAATTTTCGAGTAAATTTATATATTAGGGGTATAGGACCTCGCCTAATATTTGCCATTTTATTATATTAACAAATAATATAATCATGCATAACATTGTATATTAACAGATAATATATAGTCATGCATCATTGGTTTGCGCCATACACCATTCATTGCGCAAGAATCCCATGTGGATTCTTAAATTGACAATTTAACTTATGTTAAGAATATTCCACGTATAATGTTGGCATGAAACACATCCCCTTACAAGTTTTTCCCTTAAAATAATACAACCTTATAATTTAAATTACATTTCCAAAAATTAATCCCTACTACAAAAGATCTAATTTACATTAAATTAAATGGGAAAATGGGGATGTCACGTTTCACATTATACCTCATGGAATATTCTTAAGCCATACACGCATACAAGAACATAAGCTTAAATAAATTGTCAATTTTGCCCATCCATTAATCCTAGAACTAATATGCTTGCACATCAACAAAAATATTGGTCTTTTAATGGATGGGACGGTCCAAAAAATTCTTTAGGGCAGCAAGCAATAGACAACACATATCATGCTTTCAATTAATACAAAAATATTGTAATTGCTACACTAAAATTTCCAGCTTTCAATCAATTTTCCATGATTTTTAATCACAATAAATCTTATAGAAAATTCTAGATTATAATATACTGTCACAAAGACAATTAATTTGAGCAATTCAAATTTTTATCATTTTGTAAAATCTTTCCAAAAGAATAAAAATTGGAGTAACTGATTGATTATAACATAGGTATTATTAACTTACAAAGTTACACTTACACCTACATTATTCTCCGTATATATTTTTCAAGTCAAAACCCAATGGGTTCCACGACCTAACCATAACAATACATATATTGCTAATTAATGGCCGCACAGCCTATTTAGAAAAATTAGCAGCAGTTTTAATGTAAATCTACATATAGGCCGTAGACCACTTCACATGCTTTCAACAATATATATTTCTTTTATTGAAATACTTTCAACGTATTAAAACATGCCCAGTTGTGATGTTCATTCAATTGTTTATTATATGTAGATTTTATAACCATTGTTTGTTACCGCAAGTAACTTTATAAGACCATCAGTATAAGCCTTATTTAACATATGGCGATTGTTTTACAAGATAATACTTGGACTCGTATAGTTCAAATATTCAAGCAGAATTTGTTTTTTTTCGATTCCTTAGTATCTTACATACTAGTATCCGTAATTTTGTTATCTTCACATGTTTAAATAAGCATTTCATGAAATCTTAACAAAACATATCATAAAATAACATCAAAGCATCACATAATAGTGAATCAAGCCAAACTATAGCTCTGATACCAATGTAAATCATATTTCATATGACCGGGTTTGAGATACTTACTCGTTGCGGAAGACCCGGATCGATTTGGTTGGCTTGTTACACTGCTTTTCCTTTTGATCTTATGAATCCCTCTATGCTCTCGTGTTCGTCCTTGTTCTCGTGGGTTGAGGTTGGCTACTAGAGTTGCCCTTTCTTCCACGAACTAAATCCTAAGAGATTATTTGAGAGTTTCACACTTGTGAATTTGAGAGCTTTCTCTCTGTATAATATAAACTGTTCTCACTCTGTATTTGGTTTTCTCTACGTATAATAAATTATATTCACAGAGAATATAATATATTAGATAAGAGCACATCCCTTCTTTTAAGGGATTTGATAACCACTATCCCATGATTTGATCCAATTCAAATCATGGATAGTTATTCTTATCACATGACCAAATGGGACCCGCAACCCATAGTGGGTGGATCATGGGCTCGAGTCCATCCCGACCCATTAAATTATAACAAGGTGTATCTCCAATGGCATGCAGGCTCCGGTTATTGAATGAGACTTTGCCTTCAATAACAAAACCGATGCATTGACTTCTCAGATATACAAATCAAATACAAACTAGCTTGAAAAATATATGATATGACAAAGACAACTAATGCATTGCTAGATTCTTGACTATGTGATCACTGCATATTAACAAAGTATAGGGAGGTGGGAAGAACAGCCAATTATATGTTACAGAGGGCTTACTAAAGATGTGATGAACTTCACTATAATTCCTTCTACAACTAAACTATCTAATGTCAAGTCTAATAATGCATGGCCCTTACGAATCGGGAAGATAATAAAGAATATTTTCATTGCTTCCTATACAAGTTAGATGAAACCCCAGGGTTTTGTAAAGGCATATATTAACTAGGGGAGATCTCAATTTCTGCTCCATGAATAACTCATACAATAATGAATGAAACTGTAGCACGTTTCAACAAAAAGAGTTTGTTTTCTCTACTTCCACAAACCTGTCCATTCATTGTTTTTAGTGAAATCAATTCCAACAATAAGATTGGATGATTCTAGGCCTTCCTTTCTCAATGCTGCAGTAACCTGTTAAAGAAGAAAGCCCATTCAAACTTCATAATTTCAACTTCGTATAAAACTTCTACATATGCCAAGCATTAGATGATTTTGCAAAGTTATTTTGTGGCATGCACATCATTGCCAATGATTGCCAATGAGTCAATGACCAATATTTTGGATGATAAAAAATCCATAATGCAATGATTTGCTAGATAGGAAATATGCGAACTGTTATCAATGGTTTTAGAATCTAGCCTTCTGCCACAAGCCATAGTTTTGTAGCATAATTGGGCAAATACCAGACTGTTGCTATTAGTTTTGACATGTTTCTTTATAAGAAATATAGGAAACGACTTCACTCAAAATCATAATTTGCATGTCAAAATTACATTACGGCCAACAGCGGACGCAGTTGTTAAAATAAACTAGTCGCAAACTCGCGCGATGCGCGGAAAACTTCCAATGACATGTAATGTTTTCAGACTAAACTACAAACATACCTATGGCCATATATAATTTTATTCACAATGACATACAACTTAAAGCTCCTAGATGAATAAAACAATAAAAAATAAAGAAACTAAAGGAGAAAGAATGCACCTTTGAAACTCAAACAACAATAGAACCATAGGAAGCACAGGGAAACTAAAAAAAAATCCCACCACAAGATTTAAATAGGAAATTGGGGGTGCAATTAATTAGAAAGATGAAGAGGTCGGAAGTTCAAGAAGTGAGAGGGAGAAAGAGGTAAATGAAAAAGTGAGGTAATTAATTTAGGAGATGAAGAAGTCAGGGAGTTCAAGAGGTGAGAGGGAGAGAGAGGTAAATGAAGAGGTGAGGTAGAGGAATAGCCATGAGAGATAAATTTTTTTTTAAATAAAAGTGTGAGAGAGAATTAAATAGAGGGAATGGGAAGGTGGAAGTATATGGGAGCAGCAAATATGACATGGCGGTATTTGGGGAAGCTTAAAAATTCTCTCAGTTTCAACTTTTAGTTTATATTATAGTTCACAATGACATACAACTTAAAGTTAATAGGTGAATACAACAACAAAAAATAAACAAAGAAACCAAAGGAGAAAGAACGCACCTTTCAGACTCAAACAACAATAGAACCATAAGAAGTAAACTAAAAAAAAATCTCACCACAGGATTTAAATAGGAAATTGGTGATACAATTAATTGGGGAGATGAAGAAGTTGGGAGTTCAAGAGGTGAGAGGGAGAGAGAGGTAGATGAAAATGTGAGGTAATTAATTGAGGAGATGAAGAGGTCAGGGAGTTCAAGAGGTGAGAGGGAGAGAGAGGTAGATGAAGATGTGAGGTAGAGGAATAGCCATGAGAAAAAAAATAATAAATAAATTTGAATAAAAGTGAGAGAATTAAATAGAGGGAAGGGAAAGGTGGAAGTGTGTGGAAGCAGCAAATATGACTTGACGATATTTGGGGAACAGTCATGAGAGAGAATTTTTTTTTTTTGAATAAAAGTGTGAGAGAGAATTAAATAGAGGGAAAGGAAAGGTGAAAGTGTGTGGGAGCAGCAAATATGACGTGGCAGTATTTGGGGAAGCCTAAAAATTTTCTCTCAGCTTCAGTTTTTTTGCATGTCAAAATTACATTGCGACCAACAGCGGACGTAGTTGTTAAAATAAAAGATTTAGATAGAGAATGAGAGAGCAGAAGTAAAGTTTTACGCGGTTCGGCTTGATGACTTACATCCACAACGGGAAACCCTTAGTGACTATAATTTTACTATTTTATATTGTTTATTAAAATACTTATAAATATATATATATATATATTGTGTATTAAAATGACCCAATACATGGTATATATACACACAATGGTTGACCTATAGAGGCCATTAATTATACCTGAATTAATGATAATTAATACACCTTGATTTAGGGAATATAAAGGGCCATGACGAAGGTACATGGTAAAACATAGTATGGCAGATACATTAAGTGATATAAAACATGTGCATATACGAACATCCCCCCTCAATTTAATCTTGTGAAGGAAACCATGACCATGAATGACCGGATTGGATGTAGAATGGACTAGGGACAATATGGAATGAATCGTGTAAAATGTTGACAATAGCAACAAACAATGGCAACTGGCGACTGGAGAACAGCTACACTAATGACCAAAGAGTGGCTACTATGGCTAAAGGACAGTTACATTAATGACCTGAGGAATATCGAACGAGGACGATGTTGTGGTGAAACACATAAGTGACTTGGCAGATTTCGCATAAATTGAACCCAAAAAGAATAAGTGATGCACTAATTAGTGTGACTTGTGAGCCTCAAATGGGAAAACATACTCCATAATTGGAATCTACGCAAAAAAATAAAATAAAAAATAGGTAAGTACCCTGCATGGAGAGAAGTAGTTATGAAAGATGTGGGATGAGCCGATAATGACTGATTCAAACGATAGTTAACAGTACTAGCCCAAATTATGGTCAATAGTGACTGAGCCGAGCAATGGTTGGCAATGGGCTACTTGAATCCTATTGAAGGTTACAGAAAAGTGGCTCAAATACCATGTAAATTAAAGGCAAAAAATAAAAGAAAAGGTTTACATGGTTCCACTTAATGGCCTACGTCTACAATGGAAATCTATTAGTGGCTACATTTTTACAATTTTGAATTGTGTATCACAAGAACCCAATATAGGGTACATATACACACAATGATTGATACGGGCCATTGATTATGCCTGAATCAAAGATAATTGATATGTCTTGATTCAAGGCATAATAAGGGGTCATGACTAAGATATATACACAATAATATATAAAGAGCTGTTACATTAAGTTATATAAAACATGTACATATACTAACAATGGTGAAAAAAAAAAAAAAACTATCCTCAATGCTTATTAAAGATAAAAGATTACACCAAGTCAGAAGGATATCAAAATTTGTGTCTTTTGTGGCATATTCAGTAAATTCAACATTAAGATTAGCATACAGATTAAGATTTTGATTAAAGAAATATAGAGGACAAACAAATGGGCCTAACTCCACTCAAAAGAGCCGTTTTAAGTGGAGAATTGCTCATGACTTATAAAATTCACAACCTACAAGCACCTCCCCCCCCAACCCAACGCCGGAACTAAACTGGGCCAACCCAAACAACCCAGGGGCACACCTGCTTCTGATACCAAAAAGAAAGACAAATAGATCTAACTCCACTGAAAATAGTCCATTGAAAGTAGAGGATTACCTATAACTTTTAAACTGCACAACCCAAGGGCATCCAGACGATGTGGGACTTGACACAAATATATGTCATAAGTCATAAATATTTTGTGCTAAATCATTAAATCGGTTTGGATGAGAATGATATTAAGTTACTAACATATAAAAATAAGGTCTTGTTAATGGGTGTCGTAAGTTCACAAATTAAATGGACAATTATGAGTTGTCTTGCATGTTCTTTTTGGAGAAAAAAATCACTTGTAAATGATTCGTTGGCACAAATGCACAAATTCAAGCTAGTTGTGTGCATTTCTTGATGTTTGTACATTTTGACTTTATATTCTTAAAAAAAAAAAAATCATTTAATGAAATATTAAATAAACCTTAACATGTACCCTTAGGGAACCTATTTACAAAATCCATAAAAATAAATGGTTTTTACAAGTATCACCTTTGGATTTAGACTAGGGTCAAATCAAATCGGGGTTGGGGGTAAACTGTCACTTGACCTGTGGATGTCAGATTAATGGGTTGGAGCCCATTATCCACCCAAAGATTTCGTCGGAACGGTCAAGATCGGGTCATCAGATCAGCGGTTGGATACGTTTGGATTGACGAGTTCAGACGACAGTCATTTAGAATATTTGAAGCTTACTCTCCGTTCTTTAACAAATCAACACACCACACCAATAACAAATCAAAATACCTTTAACAAATCAACACACCACACCGGTTCAAATTGCACAGCATCATCACCCTTCACAACACTAGCACACCATCGCCTCCTTTGATTTGCATCACAAACTCTCGATGGAACAGTCAATCAGAAAGCAAACAACTCTCTCTCTCTCTCTCTCTCTCTCTCTCTCTGCCGTGGAGGAGATCAAGATATCTCTATCAAATCCAGCGAAGATCTCACTGGATTTTACATGGATCTCTTGATCTCCTCCACAGTGCCACCATCGACAAGCTCAAAGCCCAGGAAGTGATGAATGAAGTAGCAAGGGTTAGGTTGGAATCGGGGTTTGGGATGGAAACCCCGCCACTCGATCCCACACAATTGGGTTTCGAAGTCCAAGAACTGTCGTCATCCCATATAGCACTCAGATTAGACAGTCTTTAAATCAAGTGCCTACATGTCGGACGGTTTTCGTCGAGTTCAGATATGGTTGGACAACCTTAATTTGGACGTTAGTGTCAATTTGATCTTTGAACCTTTAATTTGAACAATTTTTGTTAATATTTTTTTGTTAAAACCTAACAAATTTAATCATATGATATGCACATGATTTCTATCACATTATAAATAATTTTGAAAATGTTATTATTATCATGTGTATATCACGCGATTAAATTTGTTTTACTTTAACAAAAAATATAAATAGAATGTTTTATTTATCGCAAACTTAATTTAAAGACTTTTAAATAGAACGAAGGACCAAATGGATACTCGTCAAAATTCAAAGTTTAAGGTGTTATTTTTTAAAATCCCTATAAATAAAGTAAGAAACTTGTAAAAGGTTTGATTTAACTCCCCAAATCATTAGTTCAAAACCCTTGTTTTACTATGTAAGACCTTACTCCTCCAAGGAGGGATGTTGAATCAATATAATTATGTTGAAATAGCAATTCCCTAATTATAACCATTGGAACTACAAAAAATACAAACCAAAAAACAATAGTGAGGATTTATATGTTTGGGTAAAACTTAGGTACAATTCCTTAGGTTAGGTACATTAGGTTCCTCCAATTGAATTCAAACACATGGTGGCATTAACCAATGAAACATAAATCATGTTATCTTTTGTAAGAATATTTAAATTTAATGTATTTAAATTCAACTAAGAACCTAATGTACTTGACCTAAAAAACTGTATCTAAATTTTACTCTATATGTTTTACCATATTAACCTTTATTTTAGTCGAAAACCTTGTAACTCAATTATATAAAAGAACCAATATTTAAGCTCCCCTACCCTCCCTAAATCCCTATCCCTATCCCTCCTTATTATTGTAACTTTCTATTAAAAAAATAAAACTTTATTCAATACCATATTATTCTCTATTTTTTTTTGGGGTGGGCCTCATATATATTCATGGACAATAGTTGCAGTTGTACATGAGGGGACCACGTGGAAAAGAAAAGCTAAACCCACTGTCTTCTTAAGTGGACCATCATACGATAAGAGAAAAAGATATCTTATTTTTACTTTTTTAAATAAAGCACATGATACCTCTTTATCTAATCTCTTTATCTAATGGAATAAACCGCGTTGACGTCATGACCTAAAAGTCTTTCTTAAATGATGGTAAAGCTTATACCGCGTGGTACACGTGGAATCGTCTTCCTCACAGTTGCAGTTATTCTATTTGAATGGATTTGAATAATTCATATTAGCGTGGCCCGGATAAGTGCGAGTTGGGACAATTATCTAGACCTTACCTCAAAATTAGGTCTCATCTCAAAAAATTTTAAGGCCCTTATAATTTTGAAAGGCCTAAAAAAATTTATAATATAACCTTATACAAAAAATTGAAAAAGCTTATATATTTAAAACAAACCTTTAAAATAAATCCAACTAGTCGCAAACCTGTGCGATGCACAGGAAAATTATTGAAAATAAAATCTAAATTAATTTTGATTCCTTTTACTTTTTTTGTTGATATATATTATTATATATATATATATTTTTTTTTTTGTAGTTCAAAATGTTGTAGGCAAGATCGATAAAGAGACTTTACGAATCGGATTTAGGATAGATCCTACTTTTTGGTTTTAAAAAAATAACTAAGAAAGTATTTACCATAGGATAATTAAAATTTAATATAATATAATTTTTCTTTTGGCATAAGTTGAATATAGTCCAATTTTTATAAAACACGATTCATGTTTATATTTACCATATGGATCATGTTTCTATCCAAAAATAAAATAAATGATACTTAAAATAAGAAGAATGACAAATAAATACATGGGCATATGATTATATGATCAAACCTAAATAATTTTCATAACTCATTTCAAGCTCACATGGTTTCATTATAACAAATCCATCCATCTTTCTCCATTGCCAGCAACAAAATTAAATGAAATACATAAGAAAAAAAAGGAACTCTAAAAATCTTGATGAAAATTGATAATTATGATTATTATTAAAAGATATTTATATTGTGTTTATATATGGAATATATGTTAGTATTAGACATTAATTATGATTGTGTTTTATATATGGAATAATATATTCTTATATTAAAGAAAATATGATGTGTCAAAATTCTAATGGAAGGTTTAATAATAGAATAAAATTTAAATTCAATTAGAAAATATATATTAAAATAATGAGGTGTAAAATTGTGAGATTTCAAAAGCTTATGTGGCGCAACATGATGAGGTCAATCAAAAGTCAAAAAGCTTCAGCTTTACATTATAGTATAGATAATTTATGTCTCTGGCCCAAGTCCTAACATCATATAACCCTTAAAAAAAAAAGTAAAAGTAAGTAAATTTTTCACTCTTTATAACTTAGCCGTCTATCACTTTGACAACCCTAATTTCAAAAGTCATGCACTCATTCTTTTACTCTCTCACTCTTTACAGTTTACACGATACTTTTATTCTATTATTCTTATCTCTTACTCTCTTTCTCTACACGTCACTGTTAATCTTTTATTCTAATATTTTTTCATCTCTCTATATCTCTATTACTCTCTAATCTTAATTTCTTTTATCACTCTCTCATCCTATTCCAAAAGTGATAGTTTATGAATTTTTTTCTAAATGCATCTATTACATATAGAATATTATTGACTATACGTGTCACAATCGCATTTGTTGAAAAAAAAAATTTCAAAGTTAAAAATATTAAAATCTTACTTGCGATCAACTATATTACAAGAAAGATTAAATGAATTAGCCATATTATCTATTGAATAAGATTTGTTAGAGAAAATTGAATATAAAACACAAACTGTGTGTAGAGAAATTTTTCAATACATATATATATATATATATATTTATATTTTTATGATAGAAGGCCTCATTGTTTTGTATCGCCCCAAGCCTCATAATTCTCAGGACCGGCCCTGATTCATAGAAGTGGGTCTAGAGATTAACAACAACAACAACAAAAAAAAAGAAGGTGGGTCTAGACTCTAGAAGGATTAAGTATCCCATGTAACATGTTGGAAGTAACATCCCTATTTCGGATTCCACAAGTGAAAAATTTCATGAAAGGGATATTACATATAACCATTACACATAATACATTATCATCTTGAAAGGGTATGTAATTTAATGTAATTTCACCAAATAAAACGCATATCCCTAAATTATTGTTCATTTGAAAATGTTAAGAGCCTTATAACTCAACTCAAACTTCCTCGTATTTCCAACGGAGAAATCTAGAGTTCATATTCCTCCTCCCCAATTATCGAATTATAAAAAAAAAAAATATTTTATTTGAAAATGTATTAAATAATTTAATAAAATAGATATGTTTAACCTCCACCTTGCTCTTATAATAAGAAGGTGTGTCATTTAAATTAGAGTTCATTGGAAACAATTCATGACTTAAGACTTGTAAAAGAGATTTGCTAATTTAAGCAGCTATGACACTCTCTCGTAATTGCTTTTTACCATTAAGTCAATACACTAATGAGTTTCTTTTTTGTATAGACAAAATTCAATCTAAAATTCTTTATGGAACAACAAGAAATTTTATCAATTAAGCTAATTATAACACACTCCAACAAAAGGTATATGTTTCTTCATTTCATCATTATTAGTAGTATATTGGGAAAATTACATTTTTAACTCTATAGTTTAAAGCTAATTCCAAATTAAACCTCTCACTTTAAGAAGTTATAAATTAAACCATACATCTTCAAAAATGTTTAAATTCAAGTTAAACACCAACTTACAGACGCAATTAATGGAAAATGATTAAACAAAACAAAGTACCTTCATTATTCAAGGTATCACATGTAATGAGTTTATGGTTTAAATTAAAAGGAAATTTAAAATTGTACGTTTAATTTGAAATTTATAAAAGTGTAGGATTTAATTTGAAATCCCTCCTAAATTATAACATTTAAAATATAATTTCCACTAACATTTTTAATAATAAATATATGAGTGAGAATTTACACAAATAGTTCACCGATTAATTTTTAAAACAGAAAAATGACTTCAATTAAAAGATTTTATATGTTATATTGACTCATTGAGTAAAACAAGCAAACTGCTCTAGTAATGGCAACATGTCATGTATGGGGTGGAAGAAGCATTTTCAAATCCAAACCCTCGAAATATTTTACATATTAAACCTTATTAAATTTTAGGAATTCCATCTCACACCCTTTTCATTTATATTTTTAAAATCCAAACTCACATGTTTATCTTGTCCATCGAAATTTTCTTTTGATCAAATAAATCTCTAATATCACCATTATTCCTCTTCGCACACCCTTGCAAATGATCATGCAAGTGTGTTGTGTCGTATTGCCTGATAGCCTTAAGTTTGTTATTGCAATGATTACAAATAGCTCACGGTATTCCATTTATAGTCTTCTTCTCAAAATCACTAACTACTGAAGTCAGTTTGTGTTTTTTATTAGATTGGGTTGCACTAGTAAGATCTATAACTGGGGATGGAGGTTTTAGGTGGACAAGGAGTTAGAATTGGATTCTCTACTTGATTAGACATTGCTCATCCTTGAGGGAGAGAGAGGAATTGTTTTTTGTTGACAGAGAAAGATAGGCACACCAACCTTTTATTAAAACCTTTGTTTTTGTGTAAATAAAATTAATAATAAGAGTATTTTAATAATTTAAATACATATTGTGTCAGGTTTGAGTTTTAAGGTGTAAAACCCAAACCTTAACCGAATTTAGAAATTTGAAACCAAATCCTCCCCAAATCCATTTTAAAACAATACCAAGCACTTACCATTAGGGTTGGGTGGAGCTAAAAAACCCTCCTAACAAAACCCATTGCTATCCCTAAAGTGCTCAATACCACAACCACCAGGGAAAAAGAATACGTGGCCCCACTTTCAACCCATCCCATAATCTCCTCCAAGTCATTGTCTCTAACAAACAATCATTTTGATTGGATATGCCTCACCCTTTCCTCCAAGAACTAATTAGTGAATCACACTACTCCATTCAAATTTCTCTGCCTTTTGGCTAAGACAGTATTATATTCAAATATAAGTGAAAACATTATAGTATTATAGATCATTGACTTCGAGGTAATGTACCCGTTGGTCCACTCTATAATTTACAGGAAGGTTTGGCTTAGGAGGAGAGGAGATAAGTACACATCACGTGTTCCAAAATGATCACAGAATCCCAACAAGTGTACAGAAACAGTAGAGGGGAGCCAAAAAACAAAGGCTCCCCCCCCCCTCTCCATGTGTACGTGTTACACCTCTATTTTGTGTCACTTGCCCAAGAAATAATTAGTAACAAAAATATGTTTTCAGTTTTTTTTTTTTTTTTTTTAGTAAAAGAAATGAATAAATAAAAGTCATTGTAAATTATCTGCTTCACACAAAGAAGAAAAGGCCAAAGAAAGAAAGGGAAACATACCTCTTCAAGGGTAGAGAAGTTATCAGGGATGTAGCCATACTTCTTCATAGATGACTTCCCTGGAGAGATGGAAGTTTGTCCTTGAATTGCTTTTTTGCTCATTGATGGTGTTGGTCTACTCAAGTCTGGCTGATGCAACCCCGGCTCAGTTGTACTTCTACGAACACTTCTGGAATTATTTGAACTTTTCCTATGAAATATTGAGAATAGGCTACCCATTTCATCTTCTTCAATACAAACCACCCAAAAGAAAAGAGGGAATACGTAAAACAAAGTGATTATATAGACTAGTACCTGTCAAATAAAAATACATAAGGAAAATTATTTACATAGAGATTCTGATTCAGAAGATGACAGACAGAAGTAAGGGATTAGATGCTATTTGTTGCGTTTTGATTTTGGTGATGAGGAACAAAGGAAGCAAGCAATACAGAGACTTTATGAAGCGTAAAGAGTCTATATTGCTTATATATTACAACTTGACTCTTAACATATTCTTTTCTCTTCTCTTTGAAACCTTTCACTGGAATCTCACGAAGAGAGAGAGATATATATCGATCGTGGGTTTTGGGGTTGTTAGAGAGAGAATGGTGGGATGTGAGAGAGGAAGGATAACGGGGTTAACTAATCTGTTAAGTAATTAAATTAGTTATGCGAGTCACATGACTATAAAGGTGTCGTATTTTAATTTCGTCCCAATTTGTAATCTGGGACTATAAACTGGTTCGTAATCAAACTCTGTCATTATTTATATTGTGTTGAATATTTGTTAAAGGAAATTTGTATGTCAAGAAATAATTTTGGATAGTGCTATTTCCACACTACTTTTTATATTTTCGTATTATTAAAAAATGAGTGATTTTGTGCATTATTTTTTAATATTTCTGTACAATTAAGGCAGAAATTAAAAATAAATAAATAAATAAAAAGTATGAAAATATCATTTGCCATAAGTTTTGCTCAAAATGTGTTTAATATATTTTTATTTTTAAAATAGTGAAACTAAAAAGCTAATCACAAACCGACAAATATTTCAAAAAGTTTGGAAGCATGACTCTTGTTTTAGGGAAATGATTCTTTCACATCGTGTGTGAAATAGTGTTTTCACACCACCACTAAAAGACAAACCGGCTATTCCCGGTTTGCTATTCCAATTTCCACTATTCTTGTAACCAAACACTCATTTTTTTTTAACCTTTCACTCTCTCTCCTCCCGAAAGCTCTGTCCCCCTCTCCCCGAAATCTTTCTCCTCCTCCATTGATTTTCTGCTCCTCCTCAGATCTGTCCTCATGAAGCCATGTATCTCTCTCCCTCGAAGGTTTTTCCTCTATCGAAGTTCTGTTCATCCAAAGCTCTCTCCTCATGAAGCCATGGCTTGGTTGATGTTTGAAGGTTTGGGTGTGGGTCTCGGTTTGATTTCACATCTGATTTGGGTTTAAAGATTTGGGTTTTATTTGGGTTTGAGAATGGTTTCAGTTTTGATGTTTGAAGTTGGGGTTTGATTGTATTTGTGAGGGTTTGGATGATTTTGTTAGGGTTTGGAAATAATAAAATTGAACGTTTTGTTGGGTTTAATATTTTTCTGAGGGTTTGGTTGATTTTGGTTGGTTGAGATAAAAAATAATAAAATTGTTACAAAGATGCCAAGAAACATGTTTAATAGATGCCAAGAAACATGATCAATTCGTATGAATATGTTTAAATGTTCATACAATTTTCCAAAAAATGTGGACAAAAACATGAAATGATGGACAAACATTTCAAGTCTACTTATGAACATTCAAGTGAACCCAGAAAATGTGGACAATATTGTCCAAACTTAAAGAATAATTGTCCATACTTTCTAGGTTCACTTGAATGTTCATAAGTAGACTCGAAATGTTTGTCCATAATTTCATCTTTTTGTCCAAATTTTCTGGAAATTGTATGAACATTTGAGTCTACGCATGAACATTTAAGGGAACTTAGAAAGTGTTTTCTGGAAATTTGAATGGATGTCACGACCCAAATCCGTAATATGATTCGGAGTCGGACTAGCATGCTAATATCAAGTCTGTGCCTGATATTAACACGAACCAACTAAAAGGAGTGTAAATTTTTTTAATCTTTCTTTTCTTTTCTCTCGTCCTGATTCCTTAACTTCTTCTTGGGTTAGGAACTTCCAATACTATAAACATACTCCTTTACAAAATGAATGAGTATACTAGTCCACCTAAAGGAAGTGATAATAGTCAGAGCATCTATAACTGTTTATATAAAATACATCAGTATGTGGACATAATAACTCTAATACAGCGGAAGACTATTTAAACATATACATCACTTCTGCTTTATATACACAAAAACTCAAGACATCTAAGACTAGTTCTAGATACCCATATACTTGCTCCTCCATGCTGAGACTCTTGGCTGCACTATAAGATGTTCCTGCAATCTGAGCAACCCACTTTGCTCAATAAGGGAAGCGTGACATGAAGATTTAACAGTATGCATGAATGCATGATAAACAGAATAATCTTTGTGGATATGACTTGCATATAAACAATTCATGCTAAAATGATTTCATGAGTTTCTTGAACATATATGTTTCATACTGATGAACATAATATCTGATAACTTGTAAGGCATAATATAACTATTGAAATCTGAACATATAGCATGATTCCTTTATATGTAAATAAAACATGTTCCCTTAAACTGTTCTGAAGAGAAACTTATCTCATACTATTGCATAATATAGCAAAACTATATGGAACATGTAACTGTACTTTATCTTTAAGACTTTGCCCCTCGTGACCTTACTGGTGCCATGTCTATAGGGAAACTATCCCCTCGTGGCCTGGGTTGCCAGTCTACAAAGATTCGAAGATCCCCTCGTGGCCTGGGTTGCCATATCTTCAGGGAATACAACCCCTCGTGGCCTTACTTGTTGCCGGTCTACAGGGAATAAAACCCCTCGAGGCCTTCTTGCCATGTCTTTAGGGCATACGATCCCCTCGTGGCCTTGGGTTGTCAGTCTACAGGGCATCACACTCAAAACTGCTTTAGGTGTTCATAAAACATATCATGCTTGTTTATTTTTCAATCTCTCTCTTGCCTTACTAAGCCAAAATTCATAGCATATCCATAGCTTGCTTCTAAAATCTGTCTTAACTGTACTAACTCAAAACTATTTCTAAATCAATGCACGTTTTCTTTATAAACAAATATCAAACTGAGTTTACTAAAAGCATTGATAAAACATATATAGATATATTCTTAAAACATGGACTATTAAATTTTCATGGCACATTCTCTTACCTCAATCCAAAAGCTGGATTTCAAGAGTCTCAAGCAGATCGCTTCACCTATCCTCCGTTGATTATCCTAAATCAAGTATAGGAGTTGAGTTAACTTTAACTTCATCTTAGTTTCAACTTAATGCCAACCTTAACTCATAATAGACTAATCAACACTTATGACCATAATTTCTCTTAAATTATCTTAACTAATCTTTACCAAACCCTTATTAAGCCTCAAATCATATTCAAGGCATCCATATAAATCAAACGTCAAAACATAGTTTCTTTAGAAAGCATACATTAGCTTAGTACTCCTCACATTCGCACATTAATTCATAGAGTTATGAATTTATTAGAAACAAAAAACACTAAGGCTCCTGCTATTATTTCAGCTACCAAACAATAAAACCAAGGCATACAAAAATTTATCCCAGTCTTAAACACACTAAGAAATACTCAAACCAAATTTCAACCCAATCTACTCAAAATAACATGAGAATAAATTCTTCTAACTTTCAATGTTTTCAACTCACCTTTAACAGATTTTCTGCAGGAATAGTATCTTATAAAATTCATTTGACAAACTTAGAAATATCAAAATATCCTGAAATCTTACTGTGAGGTAACACCATATATTTAACATCTCTCATCAAAATTTCAGCTCAAAATAGTATATCTAGAATTTATTAAAATTCTAGTACTTTCATGAACTCAAATCTGTCAGTATAGTTTTTAAGGTGACTTTAAATCAGTACCCACAATTCCTTATTTACTAAAATTGCATGGGGATAATTCCATCAAGAACATATACATCCTAGGGTTCCAGAAACATACTCCAGTCACTTAAATTCCAAATATTGGATTTATTATGCAAATTTCAAACCGACAAACACAGAATCTGTCAAATTGACAGATTTGTACAGTTTTCTTGTAAAATAACAAATAATTATCAAAACTCAATATTTTTCTATGAAATTTCATATACATAACCTAGACATATGATAGATTACCCTAGAGAAAACCGTTTCCTCATTCCTATTTTAGAAAACTCCCAGAATTTTCGTGCAACTTACTGTTCACTACAGGAAGCAGAGACAGGTTGCATTTTCCTCTAGAAACTTAAAACCCATCAACCATTAGCCAACAATCCTCCTAAATCCAACACATGCAGTACCAAATCAAGTCAAACATCAATGTAATCCATCACACACAGAACATACAAGCCATATAAATCCACATATAACAACAATTCCATCATCAATTGTAAGAAACCAACATGGAATCACCCAAACTTCATACCCAATAAAAATTCCAGCAACTACCACTTCAAATCCCACATGCATGTCCATAAAAATTCATTTTCCCTAACCCAAAATCATATTTCTACCAACCCATAACCTCAAAGTGTAGGAATCATGAAGATCAACCAACAATTTCAACTATACCCATTTCAATCATGAAGATAAACCCTTACCTAGCTTATGATTTCCTGAAGAAGAAGGTGCTAGGCTCACTCTAGCATGACCTTGTGGAAGAAGACTTGAGAGAACACAAGGGAGGTTCTCTCTAGGAGCTGCTGGACCCGTGGGTTCTCTCTAGGGCTGTTGGACTTGTGGGTTAAGAGGGAGAGAAATGGGAGTTTTTTTTCTCTCTTTTGTTTTTCTAAGTCTCTTAGGATAAGGTCAATGTTACAAGGGGTGGGGGCCGGCCATTTAAACGGAAAGGGGCTTATTATGTGGTTTTAGTTTAGTGGATTACACATGTCATCTTGCATGTGATGCAATTAAAAGGTGGGGACACATGGCAAATTTCCATTGGGCCACCAATTTAAATGTAATGACCAAAGTGCCCTACATGTAAATTTAATTGCCTTAATACTAGTTTTGGGATTTGGTTAATTAAATTATATGCCTCACTTATTATATTGTGTCTATATTAAAATGGTGTAGTATTTAACCAATTTAAATTAATTTGTCATCAAATAGTAAAATCTATTACTATCAATTTAAATACAATTTACCATGTAAATTATTGAACCTATAATCCTTTTGTAACTTAATATTTATATAATTAATTTATAATGCTAGGTGGTGCGGGGCATCACAATGGGTCTTTGAGATGTTTTGGACTTTAAAACACAATTTGCCTCATGAAAACCAGGAATCGCGTTCAACTCATTCGCTGATGCAATAAGAATCATGATGGAGTCAAGATTGCATTAAAGTGGCATGGGTTATTAAATTTTAAAATCGAGTGTACCCAGAAAATGTAGACAATGACAATAGGCTGCTCCTGGGTATTTGTTTGAACATATTGAGTTTTTCACCACAATTTAGGGAACATTTTTAGACATTCTTTTTTTATATCTTTCACAATGAGTATTGTGAAGATTCCAATGGCAATAGGTTGCTTCTGGGTAACATTAAATATAAAAGAAAGTTTATGTAATGGGTTACTCATGGGTAACCTAAAATATATGCAAATATTTTCAACCAATTTCACCATTTCATTTATTTACTCCATTTACAAAATCATAAGATATTGTTTCTGTTGACTACCTTTAATACAATCTCAAGTATAGAAAAAATAGAGTAACCAAAATTTTAAATACAAAAAGAAGAAACGTATAGCAGAATACAAAAACAACAAATATGTATCAAAACATAAAACTATATTTTGGTAAAGAATTGGGCAGTTTTGGGCAGCAAGCACGGCACAATCAAATTGAGCAATTTTAGCTTTCTACAGCTTTGGGCAGCAAGGAGTATTAGACAGAGATTTTTCTAGCGATTTGGATGAGGAAGATATATTAAGAGTGTATGCCAGAGATCTTCCCATCTACCTGGTGTATGAGAGAGATACTTTAACCAAGAAGTATGATCAAGAATTGCTTCGTGGAAACTTGATCAACAATAATCTTGCTTCTATCTGAGAAGATTAAGTATTTGATTTTATGAATCTCTTTATGATGCTGCATCCTCTTAGAGTTTAATTTAAAAAATTGAAGAGAGAGAAATATCTGAGAAGTGTGATATGCAATGGAGAGGAGAAGCGAATTTATAGGAAAGATACGCGGGTGAATGAACGGTTCAGAAGGCGTTACACGTCTGGCTTATCCAATCACATACGCTAGAGACACCGATGATTCAAGAAGTTTGAAAAACGATAGCTGCTTTTTCAAAAAGAAGATCTTGTCGACGCATCGAGTCCTGAGTCAGTGACTTTTCCATATACGTTAAATCTCGAATTTCAACAAACGTTGAAATTTAAGGAAAAGGTGTCTTGGGAGTCGGATGACAAGTAATCGCACAAACTGTTTTCGTTTCATTAAAAAATCTAAAGTTTATTTATCACACTCTGGTTTTCGATGAACTTCATTCATCATTGTCAAATCTCATTAGATTTTCTAGGATGGCTTCCTCATCTTCTCAAAACAACTATGATGCAATTAATCTAAATGCTGCATCTAGCCCAGCGCCAGAGGTATGACGTCCATACTTCCTATCCCCAAACGGTCTTGTCACGGTAACTGATTTCGTAATGCTAAGTGGTACAACTGCAACTACAATAGCTGCGGGTCTCCTCACTCCGGAGGATGGAAAAGTATTGGCTGAGAGGACAGATCCTCAAACCATTAATGACTCAATGGCACTCACAATTCAGTGTGTTACCTCTGTTTCTAACATGAGACGACATCTGCTTGTTAGAAATCATGAAGTTCGAGCGCTGCGCTCCTAAGTTACCATTCTGCAGCGGTTGCTCAAAGACAACAAGAAGAAAGTAGTGAAGCTTAAAGAGGAAAATAAAGAACTGAAGAAACTCATGGATTCTTATGCTAGTGATTTAGTAGCACAGTCCACAGAACAGAGTAAGACCACAACCGAGCTTCAAAAACAGTACAAGAGGCTACTGGTTGAGGTGAAAAAATTGGCTTCTCGCCCAATTCCCTAAAAAAATGTAGTGGCCTCTTTTTCTAATAAAATCATGTTTGTTAATGATGAGCTTATTTCACCTTTCATGCATGAATATACACACATACATACATATAACTGGGCATACAATCTAGTGTTTAAATGAATAAACATAAAATCTTTCCTAAGAGAATTAATTTAATCGGATTACTTTACTCATACCGAGTTCTCTAGGAAATCTATAGGAATGATTCTTCTTGGAGAAGTTTCATAACTATATCAACCCATTGATGTACTTAACAAATTCAAGTACAACATGCCCATCTTTTGCACATGATCTTTAAGAAAATGGTATTAAATCTCAGTATATGCAATTTAATGAGATTCCTTAAACATAACAAAATGTAATAATATGATTAAGAAGAATATGTTAACTAGTATAGATATTCAATCAACAATCAAATTATCAATTATCCATTTGTATCCTAGAAGAAATCAAATGAGTGATGCCCATTTTATTTAGGATATCAAAATAACTCATGTGATCTTCTGAATTAGTCCGATCTTCTAGACTAACAAAATTTATTGTTAATAATTTAACTTCAGGTGGTAAGGTGTAATATCCCTTTTGAGAGAATATTTGAGTACATCTTTCTTGATTTTGTTCATACCACTTCTACGTCCACGACCTTTTAATTATCAAATGAGATTTCATTCACTTCAGGGAATAGTATATAATTGGTTGGATAGAACTTGTGGATTTTTAGCAAAATCTTATTATTTTGCTTAACCAATGGAAGGCAATGTTAGTTCAGAGTTCTTGAACTTACGTTCTTGATATTGCTACTTCAGGAGCACTTTTATATAATATATAATTTTCCCTTTTCCAACATGTCTTCTTCAAATATTTTCTCTCACACAATTTAATTGTGAGCTGATTTAGAAAGTGCAGAATTTTATTCACTTACACCTTTTAAAATTTTGCAACTTCAGGTGCATCAAGTGTAAAGCTGTATTCACTTGCACTTTTATAATTTTGCAACTTCAAGTGCATCCATTTATAATGAGTTCTTGTAAGGTGCATCTTCTGGTGCATCCATATTTATAATGAGTTCTTGTAAGGTGCAGCTTTAGGTGCATCCATATCTATAATGAGTTCTTGTAAGGTGCATCTTTTGGTACATCCATACCTCTCACTTAAATAATTTCTTTTACACGATCCTGCTGGGATGTGTGGTTGTCATCTTAATAAGCTTAAAGTAATAAAATAAGCGTAATATTTAAAACAAGAACAACAGATTACTAAAGCGGTAGAACCAACCAATATTATGCAAAACTGAGATTTAATATAAGGCGGTAAAACTTACAGTAGGTTGGAGATAAAGTGAGAATAACTCATTTCTTAAGATTTGGTTAGAGCTTCGTGCTGATAACGTGTTGTAAAATAAAAGAGAAAGCAAGAGAAATTAGGAAGAGAAACTTTTTTGAGAACTTTCTTATTAGGTGGTCATCCACACTAAAGAGGAATTTCTAGAATTCCCTATCTCACTAATCTCTCTACCTCTTCTCTATGTCTTCAAATGAAGCATTACACTTCTATATATATATATATATATATATATATATATATATATATATATATATATATATATATATATATATATATATATACACTTGGAAGCATGATTATCATGATTCATACTTTAACCATGATTCTCACTTAAGCCATGACTCACACATTTAGCACATTGTTTACACATTAGTCATGACTCACGCATTAGTCATTGTTTACACATTAATCATGACTCACATATTAATCAATATTGGCAACATGACTCACACATTAGTTAATATTGGAAACATTAATAATTCACAACACTTACCATTTATGTGAAAAAAGAGAGCATCACTTCCAGAGTACGAATAATTTTTCCTAATACAATACCCAAATATACGTCTAATTTATGTTTGGATGGGGCAGATGAGGTGGGAGTGACTGAGAGAGGAAAACTACCCCCATCCAAACATACTTCATTAGTTCTCTGTCACCCGGTGAACACCCTGAGACGGTTTCTGATTGGTTGACGGCATATCGGACAGTCAGACAATCTTGCCCCACAGTCTCTACAAGTCTGCAATGAAATAATTTACTTAAAATAATTGCAATACCATGTAAATGACAGAGATGACAATAGCAAAATATCAATGAGCTCAGCTCACCAGGTGCCCACAACCAAAGGCCAAGTCCTTTGCATTCGTTAAACAAATCGGGCAGACCTATATGCAAATTGGGCAGAAAATAAATAAGTGAAATCTCAAACTGATAAGATCCAGTAAGGAATGCTGATGTGGACAAAAAACAAGATTGGACTAGTTGACATAAGAGGAGAAGATATTCGCATCCAATATATGCATAATTTCTCTTACATTGTGTGAATCCCACAATCGTGTGAAAGTTACATACTATGAAAGAGAGAATGTATATATCAGATGTATAAGATAATTATTGTTGTAAGAGACCTAAACCATCATGCAATGTGTTACATATAATTTGTCCGGACTTAGAACCCTAAAATGTTTGAAAAGTTGGCAGGTTTTGACTGGGCAGCTAACCAGGTAAACCATTTGTTCAGTCTTATTTCTAATCATTTCATAATTTCTTAGCAACCTTGCTTGGCCACCTTCATTGCAATGATATTTAAACAGTGTGACATGCTCACGTTCAATGCAAAACACACTATAATCATACCGCCTGGTTTTGTTCATCTGCCATGGGTGATGAAAGGTTGCTTGGCACACGAGTTGGCATTTGCGGACGAGTGTAAGGAACTGGAGGAGGGCGTGGAACGATTTTCTTTGCTCTTCCTGTTACACGTCTTTTTGTCCAATAGAGTAAATGCAGATTAGAAAGCATTCACAAACTAGTTCAAGTTCAATTATACGACATTTCTGTTTCATCCACAATTGTGTTTGGAACAAACAGGAACCATTAGCAGCTAATATGGAAAAAGGATAAGCAACCCTACCCCAGTATCTTATATTCAACTGCTGCTTTGTACTGGAAGGGGATCTCCATTAGGGCAGCTAGAGCAAAAGCTGTTTCTTTCTCTGTGGATGACGCATTTGTAGACATAATTCCAGTGAAGTTAACAAACTACATACAAAGAAAATATATATTTTAAAAGTCAATGCAAGTTGAATTATATTCAAGTTATGTGGCATTCAAAGTTAATTGTGTGCTATTACTGGAATACCTGAAAATTATCAAATTCACGTGCAGGGATCTTGTCATCAAAGTTCTTCATGTCATCCCAAGGTCCATCACCAACTCCGACAAGAACAATTGAGAGTGGATATGAACTGGATGTTAAAATTAAAAGGAAATATTGTTTAGTTCAACACCACTGCTTTTACTTTAGCAATTGTGTCTTTAAAGTCTATTTGTTGATACTTTGATGTCAGTGTCTCCACCAAACCCACTTGTTTCTCAATTAAAAATAAGCTTGTAAATTATTGTACACCATTTATTGAAATAAAGGAGACAAAATATAAACATTCATAATTTTGAATCTTAATGTTAGGACTTAGGAAAGCACATTAGCTTATTTAACTCTTTGAAATTGTTTCAGTGCAAATTTACAGTGGTTTCCTCCTCTGATATACTATGACGAATATTAGGTTAGGTTGAGAGTGTTGACAAACAAGTTTTTGAAACAGTTGATAATAGTCTAGCCCACAATTCATGGTACTAGGAAGAAACTTGGTGGTTGTACGAGGCAAAGAAATCGTTTCTCTTTTCCTCTTTCATATGTGTAAAACAAATTATCAGCCAAGTCACTCAAACTCTTGAACAGACCTTGCCCATCACAACTTATAAACTAACATGACCAACAATAAACTGCTGCACATGTACCTTACTTGTGGCACATTCTTCAAGAGTATCCAAATACCCATATGTCGAACAGAAAAGTTAAGCCTTACAACAGATTCATTACCATTTCTAATGGTACCACTATCAGTGTGTTCTTTTTTCTTTTTTCTTTTGATGAATTAATCAGTGTGTACATTGTGGTATGCTGTTATTTCTCTCCCTCCACAAATGATAATTTTTACTCTTGTTAGACATTGTAGCCATAAATTTATGTCTCATAGCTGCAGCTGCCCATTTAACAACATTACTCAAACCTGAGGCTGACATATTCAAACCAGACTTTTGAGCAGCCCATTTCCAAACTCCATTGATGAAAGCAGACAGGACTAAATGGTGCATACAACAAAAACCCAGGGATATTTTCTTAACTAGGCTTGCCCTGTGTACTCAATTTACTCTTCACTGCCAACAGCAAATCAATTATGTTTGGAAATGACTTTGGGCTACCAAACTACTCAATACCAGGGAACTTCAAGTAAGGGAAATTTTTAAATTTTGGCATGCTATAGATAGTGCATTGCTGTTGAATGTTGATAGGAATCCAATTCACCTCATGCTCCCTAGAAAAATTGAGATCAAAAGTAGGAGGAACCATAGTCCTTAACTGAAGCAGGTCTTCGGATTAGAAGCCAGTAAGCCACAATTGGCCAATTTCAATCGCTATCAAATATATTGGCAGAAACTTTATCAAATCCTTTTGCATGCCAGCACCACGAAGAATCTTCTCCTCAATTGTAGACATAATGGCCTCCAAAGGATGGCAATTTCATACCAAAAGGAGGTGCCTTTGCCATCACCCACGACATTTTAAAACTAGAACTTACACCTTTTTGATAATTTGATAATTGGGGGAGGAGGGATTTGAACCCTGGATGTCTTCATTGGAAACATAAGGAAGTATTGGTTGAGCTACATGGGTCTTGGCAAACCAAAACTTACACCTTTGATCTCAATAGAAGAAGAAACCAGGAATTATCAGTGAGAAAATTAATTGACCAAAAGTTCCTGACTAGGCAAATTTTGATGAACCCCATGTGGCCCAATAGACTTTTTGTATGTACACTTTGTCCAAAGATGCTTTATGACAAAAGCATATTACAAGTCAGCAAGTCTCCTCAGCCCTAGCCCACCATCCTTGGGATTGCAAACAGCACCTTAAGTGACTTTTGCAGCACCCTTTATTACATTAGCACCATTCCAAAGAAATTTTTTGAGAAAAATTGTCAATGGCTGTCAGGACTCTTTAAGGAATCACATTGCCCCCAAATTAAACCTGTATAGTGACCATAACAGATTGAATAACTGACAAAAAATATTCTACATTAGGACCAAGGTATTCACTACATCCCTCACTGCAAATCCACAACAAAACACATAACTGGCACTTCTGGCTCATCCTAATCTATAATAGCGATTTCAACATATCATATACGAGAATTAGTATAAAATTATAGCTTTGAATTCATCTTCCAGTAATAATTTCTAATGACTCCAATCTCCAGTATTTTGTCTTGTTATGGGACAGAAGAATGCCTATAGTGTTCGAAAGAATAACACGCAAAAAGGATATCAAAATAGGTCCCCCAAGCCTTAGTAATGTAATAATAGAAAGTTGAAGATAAACTATAAGATCAAGGAGTTGGGGGGGGGGGGGGGGGGATTCAACAGAAGCTAAAAACAAGAAATTTAAATCATCAATCTGCAAGTTCTACCTCGCATTGACAATTGATTGGATTGTTTGTTCTTCTTGTGGACTTAGTTCTTTAGCACTTGTATTGACGCTTCTTGTAACCTTCACAATAAAAGAAATCGCTCTAAATAATAAAGATTGTGTGCATGCAACCATGTGTCAGTTCAAAAGAGAGAAAAGACTTTGAATTCAACCTGGCCATCGACAATGAGAAGCAATACATGGTACTGGCCACCACTTTTCTCTACAATGTCGATTGCAGCCTCAACTACCGGTGCATATGAAGTTGGCCCTTAAACATAATTACACACATCAATGAAGCCATGTCTCTTGAGATAAGCAAAATATTATAGACAGGGTTTTCTGATGTCAAACTAGAAAATAGACCATGAATTTGGAATCAGAAAGCAAATTCCAATTAATGAAAATACCAACTTTCAAATAAAGGAAGATAAAACCAACCTGCAAGTCGCAAGCTGGGAACTATTTTTCTGTAACAGGACAAAACTTCTTCAAAACCATGGCAAGGCGTATGGTCACTATGAAAGCTAAATACTTCCTGATCATGAGTTGTCGCTATAACAAAAAATAAATCCAGTGATCATATTAGAAAATGAGAGAAACTTATCCAGATGTTCAACTTTAGGGGACTAGACATACCGTCACCAAAACCATAACAAGGAATTAAGTTGTCTTCGTCGAAAGGGGCTAAAGTCTTTCCAATGATAGAGATGGCCTTCTCGTATGGATTAGGTGTATCTCCAATGGCATGCAAGCTCCGGTTATTGAATGAGACTTTTCCTTCAATAACAAAACCGATGCATTGACTTCTCAGATATACAAATCAAATACAAACTAGCTTGAAAAATATATGATATGACAAAGACAACTGATGCATTGCTAAATTCTTGACTATGTGATCACTGCATATTAACAAAGTATAGGGAGGTGGGAAGAACAGCCAATTATATGTTACAGAGGGCTTACCAAAGATGTGATGAACTTCACTATAATTCCTTCTACAACTAAACTATCTAATGTCAAGTCTAATAATGCATGGCCCTTATGAATCGGGAAGATAATAAAGAATATT
The DNA here is from genome assembly GCA_907173295.1 of Fagus sylvatica. Taxonomy (NCBI): domain Eukaryota; kingdom Viridiplantae; phylum Streptophyta; class Magnoliopsida; order Fagales; family Fagaceae; genus Fagus; species Fagus sylvatica. The sequence goes on from OU015765.1 coordinate 15,345,292, forward strand.
TTCATTGTTTCCGATACGAGTTAGATGAAACCCTAGGGTTTTGTATAGGCATATATTAACTAGGGGATCTCAATTTCTGCTCCATGAATAACTCATACAATAATGAATGAAACTGTAGCACGTTTCAACAAAAAGAGTTTGTTTTCTCTACTTCCACAAACCTGTCCATTCATTGCTTTTAGTGAAATCAATTCCAACAATGAGATTGGATGATTCTAGGCCTTCATTTCTCAATGCTGCAGTAACCTGTTAAAGAAGAAAGCCCATTCAAACTTCATAATTTCAACTTCGCATAAAACTTCTACATATGCCAAGCATTAGATGATTGTGCAATGTTATTCTGTGGCATGCACATTGTTGCCAATGAGTCAATGACCAATATTTTGGATTCTAAAAAACAATGATTTGCCTAGACAGGAAATATGCGAACTATCATCAATGGTTTTAAAATCTTGCCTTCTGCTACAAGCCATAGTTTTGTAGCATAATTGGGCAATTACCAGACTGTTGCTATTAGTTTTGACATGTTTCTTTATAAGAAATATAGGAAACGACTTTACTCAAAATCATAGTTTGCATGTCAAAATTACATTACAACCAACAGCGGACGCAATTGTTAAAATAAAAGATTTAGATGGAGAATGAGAGAGAAAAAGTAAAGTTTTACGCGGTTCGGCTTGATGACTTACATCCACAACGGGAAACCCTTAGTGGCTATAGTTTTACTATTCTATATTGTGTATTAAAATGACCCAATACAGGGTATATATACACACAATGGTTGACCTATAGAGGCCATTAATTATACCTGAATTAATGATAATTAATACACCTTGATTTAGGGAATATAAAGGGCCATGACCATGGTACATGGTAAAACATAGATGGCAGATACATTAAGTGATATAAAACATGTGCATATACGAACATCCCCCCTCAATTTAATCTCGTGAAGGAAACCATGACCATGAATGACCGGATTGGATGTAGAATGGACTAGGCACAATATGGAATGAATTGTGCAAAATGTTGACGATAGCAACAAACAATGGCAACTGGCGACTGGAGAACAGCTACACTAATGACCAAAGAGTGGCTACTATGGCTAAAGGACAGTTACATTAATGACCTGAGGAATATCGAACGAGGACGATGTCGTGGTGAAACACATAAGTGACTTGGCGGATTTCGCATAAATTGAACCCAAAAAGAATAAGTGATGCACTAATTAGTGTGACTTGTGAGCCTCAAATGGGAAAACATACTCCATAATTGGAATCTACGCAAAAAAAAAAAACCCAAAATAGGTAAGTACCCTGCATGGAGAGAAGTAGTTATGAAAGATGTGTGATGGGCCGACAATGACTGATTCAAACGACAGTCAGTAGTACTAGCCTGAACTATGGTCAATAGTGACTGAGCCGAGCGATGGTTGGTGATGGGCTACTTGAATCCTATTGAAGGTTACGGAAAAGTGGCTCTAATACCATGTAAATTAAAGGCAAAAAATAAAAGAAAGGGTTTACATGGTTCCACCTAATGGCCTACGTCTACAATGGAAATCTATTAGTGGCTACATTTTTACAATTTTGAATTGTGTATCACAAGAACCCAATATAGGGTACATATACACACAATGATTGATACGGGCCATTGATTATGCCTGAATCAAAGATAATTGATATGTCTTGATTCAAGGCATAATAAGGGGTCATGACTAAGATATATACACAATAATATATAAAGAGCTATTACATTAAGTTATATAAAACATGTACATATACTAACAATGGTGAAAAAAAAAAAAAAACTATCCTCAATGCTTATTAAAGATAAAAGATTACACCAAGTCAGAAGGATATCAAAGTTTGTGTCTTTTGTGGCATATTCAGTAAATTCAACATTAAGATTAGCATACAGATTAAGATTTTGATTAAAGAAATATTGAGGACAAACAAATGGGCCTAACTCCACTCAAAAGAGCCGTTTAAGTGGAGGATTGCTTATGACTTATAAAATTCACAACCTACCTCCCCCCCCCCCCAACCCAACGCCGGAACTAAACTGGGCCAACCCAAACAACCCAGGGGCACACCTGCTTCTGATACCAAAAAGAAAGACAAATAGATCTAACTCCATTGAAAATAGTCCATTGAAAGTAGAGGATTACCCATAACTTTTAAACTACACAACCCAAGAGCATCCAAACGATGTGGGACTTGACACAAATATATGTCATAAGTCATAAATATTTTGTGCTAAATCATTAAATCGGTTTGGATGAGAATGATATTAAGTTACTAACATATAAAAATAAGGTCTTGTTAATGGGTGTCGTAAGTTCACAAATTAAATGGACAATTATGAGTTGTGTTGCATGTTCTTTTTGGAGAAAAAAATCACTTGTAAATGATTCGTTGGCACAAATGCACAAATTCAAGCTAGTTGTGTGCATTTCTTGATGTTTGTACATTTTGACTTTATATTCTTAAAAAAAATAAATCATTTAATGAAATATTAAATAAACCTTAACATGTACCCTTAGGGAACCTATTTACAAAATCCATAAAAATAAATGGTTTTTACAAGTATCACCTTTGGATTTGGACTAGGGTCAAATCAAATCGGGGTTTGGGGTAAACTGTCACTCGACCTGTGGATGTCGGATTAATGGGTTGGAGCCCATTATCCACCCAAAGATTTCGTTGAAACGGTCAAGATCGGGTCATCAGATCAGCGGTCAGATACGTTTGGATTGACGAGTCCGAACGACAGTCGTTTAGAATATCTAAAGCTTACTCTTCGTTCTTTAACAAATCAACATACCACACCAGTAACAAATCAAAATACCTTTAACAAATCAACACACCACACCGGTTCAAATTGCACAGCATCATCTCCCTCACAACACTGGCACACCATCGCCTCCTTTGATTTGCATCATAGACTCTTGATGGAACAGTCAATCAGAAAGCAAACAACTCTCTCTCTCTGCCGTGGTGGAGATCAAGAGATCTCTATCAAATCCAGCGAAGATCTCACCGGATTTTACATGGATCTCTAACAAAAAAATGGGTCTAGACTCTAATAGGATTAAGTATCTGGAGGGGAAATAATTTGAGAATGACCAAACGGAAGTTCGAATCAGGAGCACGAATGAATCATACCAAATTATGGTTCGGTCATAGCCAAACTACTCCAAAGCGTTCGGTCAGTGCCGAACCAATTACCTATTCGGATTAGTCAGTCAAAATATAGTTCAGCCATTACTAAAATAAGTCGGGATTGTTTTGGAATGCAGCATTCAATGCATAAAATATCCAGGGAAAGGAGCATTAAATGCATCTCCTTGCTTAAACCCTAAACCGCAGGCTATGAACTGATGTTTGCTTTATCATCCATTAATGCATAAAATATCTAGGGAAATGAGCATTAAATGCATCTCCTTGCTTAAACCCCAAACCGCAGGCTATGAACTGATGTTTGCTTTATCATCCATCAATACATAATACATCCAAGAAAGGAGCATTAAATACGTCCTGCATATTAAACCCAAAATGGACTACTAAAACGTGTAGTCTAAGTCATTCATTAAGGCTGACAGAACGTGGGTTCTGGGGAGAAATAAGTGAGAACAAGTGATCTAAATATCTCTGAATACTGGCAGAGTTAAGAGGGGAATAATGAAATATCTTAAGATATCTCAAGTTGGAGGCAGGTATAAATATAAGAAGAGGCCATATTTTACGGGTACGTGCTTTTTAACAAAACAAATTTCCTTTAGCTCTGGTTTCAATTTCTTTCTCACTTTTTGATTCATAATCTGACAAAGGCATCGGAGAGCTAAAGGCCAACCCCCACTGGGTTGACCAAGGTTCTAACAATCTCTTATGTGTTCAGTTTGTTTTTCATTGCAGGACTTATGGATTCTGTTCGGACAAACCTCACGAGAACTGTCTTTTTATCTTCAAGTCAGCTTTTCTATTTGTTATATTTTATGTTCCTCCAGTATCCCATGTAACATGTTGGAAGTAACATCCCTATTACGGATCCCACAAGTGAAAAACCTCATGAAAGGGATATTACATATAACCATTACACATAATACATCATCATCTTGAAAGGGTATGTAATTTAATGTAATTTCACCAAATAAAATGCGTATCCCTAAATTATTGTTCATTTGAAAATGTTAAGAGCCTTATAACTCAACTCAAACTTCCTCGTATTTCCAACGGAGAAATCTAGAGTTCATATTCCTCCTCCCCAATTATCGAATTATAAAATATTTTATTTGAAAATGTATTAAATATTTTTATAAAATAGATATGTTTAACCTCCACCTTGCTCTTATAATAAGAAGGTGTGTCATTTAAATTAGAGTTCATTGGAAACAATTCATGACTAAAGACTTGTAAAAAAGATTTGCCAATTTTAGCGGCTATGACACTTTCTCGTAATTGCTTTTTACCATCAAGTCAATACACTAATGAGTTTCTTTTTTGTATAGACAAAATTTAATCTAAAATTATTTATGGAACAACAAGAAATTTTATCAATTGAACTAATTATAACACACTCCAACAAAAGGTATAAGTTTCTTCATTTCATCATTATTAGTAATATATTGGGAAAATTACATTTTTAACTCTATAGTTTAAAACTGATTCCAAATTAAACCTCACAGTTTAAGAAATTATAAATTAAACCATACATCTTCAAAAATGTTTAAATTCAAGTTAAACACCAACTTACGGACGCAATTAATGGCAAATGATTAAACAAAACAAAGTAGCTTTTTTATTCAAGGTATCACATGTAATGAGTTTATGGTTTAAATTAAAAGGAAATTTAAAATTGTACGTTTAACTTGAAATTTATAAAAGTGTAGGATTTAATTTGAAATCCCTCCTAAATTATAACATTTTAAATATAATTTCCACTAACATTTTTAATAATAAATATATGAGTGAGAATTTACACAAATAGTTCACCGATTAATTTTTAAATAGAAAAATGACTTCAATTAAAAGATTTTATATGTTAAATTGACTCATTGAGTAAAACAAGCAAACTGCTCTAGTAATGGCAACATGTCATGTATGGGGTGGAAGAAGCATTTTCAAATCCAAACCTTCGAAATATTTTACATATCAAACCTTATTAAATTTTAGGAATTCCATCTCACACCCTTCTCATTTATATTTTTTAAAATCCAAACTCACATGTTTATGTTGTCCATCGAAATTTTCTTTTGATAAAATAAATCTCTAATATCACCATTATTCCTCTTCACACACCCTTGCAAATGATCATGCAAGTGTGTTGTGTCTTACTGCCTGATAGCCTTAAGTTTGTTATTGCAATGATTACAAATAGCTCATGGTATTCCATTTATAGTCTTCTGCTCAAAATCATTAACTACTAAAGTCAGTTTGTGTTTTTTATTAGATTGGGTTGCACTAGTAAGATCTATAACTGGGGATGGAGGTTTTAGGTGGACAAAGAATTGGATTCTCTACTTGATTGGACATTGCTCATCCTTGAGGGAGAGGAATTGTTTTTTGTTGACAGAGAAAGATAGGCACACCAACCTTTTATTATAAAACCTTTGTTTTTGTGTAAATAAAATTAATAATAAGAGTATTTTAATAATTTAAATACATAATTGTGTCAGGTTTGAGTTTTAAGGTGTAAAACCCAAACCTTAGCGAATTTAGAAATTTGAAACCAAATCCTCCCCAAATCCATTTTAAAACAATACCAAGCACTTACCATTAGGGTTGGATGGAGCTAAAAAACCCTCCTAACAAAACCCATTGCTATCCTTAAAGTGCTCAATTCCACAACCACCAGGGAAAAAAAATACGTGGCCCCACTTTCAACCCATCCCATAATCTCCTCCAAGTCATTGTCTCTAACAAACAATCATTTTGATTGGATATGCCTCACCCTTTCCTCCAAGAACTCATTAGTGAATCACACTACTCCATTCAAATTTCTCTGCCTTTTGGCTAAGACAGAGTGCAGTACTATATTCAAATATAATGTTTGAAAACATTACAGTATTATAGATCATTGACTTCGAGGTCATGTACCCGTTGGTCCACTCTATAATTTACAGGAAGGTTTGGCTTAGGAGGAGAGGAGATAAGTACACATCACGTGTTCCAAAATGATCACAGAATCCCAACAAGTGTACAGAAACATTAGAAGTGCTCATGTGTACTTGTTACCCTCATCATGTCATTTGAATTTTGTGTCACTTAGCCCAAGAAATAAATAGTAGCAAAAATATGATTTCAGTTTTTTTTTTTTTTTTTTAGTAAAAGAAATAAATAAATAAAAGTCATTGTAAATTATCTGCTTCACACAAAGAAGAGACAAAGAAGAAAAGGCCAAAGAAAGAAAGGGAAGCAAACCTGTTCAAGGGTAGAGAAGTTATCAGGGATGTAGCCATACTTCTTCATAGATGACTTCCCTGGAGAGTTGGAAGTTTGTCCTTGAATTGCTTTTTTGCTCCTTGATGGTGTTGGTCTACTCAAGTTTGGCTGATGCAACCCCGACTCACTTGTACTGCTACCAACACTTCTGGAATTATTTGAATTTTTCCTAAGAAATATTGACAATAGGCCACCCATTTCATCTTCTTCAATACAAACCACCCAAAAGAAAAGAGGGAATACGTAAAACAAAGTGATTATATAGACTAGTACCTGTCAAATAAAAATATATAAGAAAAATTATTTACATAGAGGTTTTATTTTTTATTTTTTTTATTTTTTATTTTTTTTTTTTTTTTTTATATGATAGAAATTCTAATCTAAACTCATACACACGTATATTTTTATAAGATTTGAAGATTGAACCCACACCTCTCATTGAGGGGTGAGACTTTTTGAGAGGGGGATTACCATTAGACCAAATAGCCAAGTAGCATTTACATAGAGGTTCTGATTCAGAAGAAGACAGACAAAAGTAAGGTATTAGATGCCATGTGTTGCGTTTTGATTTTGGTGATGAGGAACAAAGGAAGCAACCAATACAGAGACTTTATGAAGCGTAAAGAGTCTATATTGCTAATATATTACAACTTGACTGTTAACATATTCTTCTCTTCTTTTTGAAACCTTTCACTGGTAAAATGGGGCTTCGTGCATTTTTTTACTTGGACAAAGTTTTCCTTTAATCTGGTTTGGAGAAATCCTCCTTCAACCCACTACATGATAAACAAATAAACCATCCACATAACTATTTCCTTTTTACTATAGACAACAACTAAGAATATTCAGTACAACTCATAAAAATATTTTGGCGTATTATTTGTTAAATAAATCATATGAGTAAAAATATATATAAATGATCTATTCAATCGCCATCAGTTAAAGAAATTTAACTTCAAATTGGTTTTTAAGGCAAACTCTATCTCTAATAAATCCAAATCGCATACCCCACTAGTGAAAAAAGAGAATTCATGCCCTCATGTCCACTTGATGTAAGATGGAAAAAGTGGAAAAAGTGGTTGGTTTTTAAGTACTTGATGTAAGATGGAAAAAGAAAAATCCATTGTTTATCTATTATTATTAAGAGGATTCATGCCTTCATGTCCACTTTATCTATTACTATTACTATTAAAAGGATTCATGCCCTCATGTCCACTTTAATGTACTGTAAAAAATACCCTTAATATTAGGTGAACGTTATTGATATTAAAAATAAATGAATGCAGGTAAAAAAAGTAATTCATCATGTCATTTCAATAAAACATTTTGATTTTCACTTTTTCGAATGGTCTAAAATATCTTTAAAAGTTTTTTCCAATATTTTCATTAACAAATAACACACAAAGGTTATATATGTAATTTAAGAAAGCATCAATTCCCTTAAAACACTCCCCCACCTTTTTTTGAGCACTACACGTAGGAGCCCATTTTCTCTTTAAAAAAAATATTAATGATAAAAAATAAAAAAATAAAAAATAAAACCTCCCAAAAGCACACGTTCATTTTAGTATCCATTTTCAAACTTCTCCAATTTGGCCATTATCACTTGGCAGTTACAATATTATCCAAACTCCCTTCTTATCCACAACTTCTTTTAATTTTTAGCCTAACTTCTCCTCATTTTTCTAAAATTGAGATTTTTTTTTTTTTAAATACTAATAAGCTTATGTAAAAGCCGTTTTAACTCAACTTCTTCTAATTTTTAGCCTTACATCTCATTTTTTTACAATTTATTTATTTTTTTTTAAGTTTACGTATAAGTCAGGTTTAGGTTTATATATTTTGATTACATATATATTGAAGTAATAATCGGTTTTTAAAATCCTAAATTTTAGGTCATTTCAAAATTTTAAATTAAAAAATATCCTATAAATTCGAGTCCCACAATAAATCAATTTTTAAAAATTGGATTCCATGTTCTCTATAAACTGTAACTACCAAAATTTTAGAATTATAAATTTCCAATTATACATAACTACGTTATAAATTTTCAAGAGCTGTTGATTCACAAAAGGAATGCATGGTGGGTAAAGAATTGGGTCATGACAAGAAGGCAACAACCAAGAAGAACAAGAAAATAAACACTTCAAGGTAGCCAAGGGTCTCCCACTAATGCATTAACATGAAAGTAATCTCTTTGAGCCTGTTGTTTATATTTTTAAGTGTATGTGACTATATATTTGATTGTTTAACAATAATTTAACACAATGTCAAAAAAATCAAAGAAGCCTTTTGCATCTTCTCTCTAAAAAAATCATACAGTTTTTCTTGCATTTTCATGATCCTTATTTTATTTGTAGGATTTAAAGTGGAGGTCATAACAAAGGAAAGAGCAACAAAGGACACCATGGTTCGGTTTAGGTGCCAATTTTTATATGATATGATATGTGTGCCAAGAAGTTTCTTTAAGCATTGACTTCATTGTGGAGATGGTTGAAGAATCATGTACGCTATCTTTCGGGTTTAAAAATTATTAGTTTTCAAGAAGATTTTTTATTTTATATTTTTTCCCCTATATATGTTTTATTTCATTTTGGCAATTGTAAGAGCAACTCCAACACTGCTCTCTACATCTACAAATGAAGAGCCAAAGTGCAAAAACCGGCTCCAACACTGCTCTTCATCCCTTATATTGCTACAGTAAAAATTTACATGTGAAGAGTTACTGTTCATCCTTCACTTATTATTTTATTATATTTGGACCGGCTATATAAACTCTTTTTTCTTCCTTTCCCTTTCATTTTCCCGAATTTTTTCTCTCTCCTCACATTTTCTCTCTCATTCTCCTCCAGTTCTCTCTTCCTCTGTTCTCCCCTGTCCGGGGTTGGGATTTTTTTTTTTCATTTTTTTCCCTTCTCTTCGCTGTGCTCTCCCTCTGTCTCGGGTTGCCGATCTAGGTTTGTGGGTTGTGGGGTTGCTGATCTGGGTTGGATGTGGTGGTTGAGCCGTGTGATTGAGCCGTGGGTGTGGTTGTGGGGTTGCCGATCTGGGTTGGGTGTGGTGGTTTGCGTTTTGGTCTCGGCGTGGTGGTGGAGCCGTGGGTGTGGGTGTGGTTGTGGTGGTTTGCGTTTTGGTCTCGGCGTGGTGGTGGAGCCGTGGGTGTGGGTGTGGTTGTGGTGGGTTGCGTTTTGGTCTCGGCGTGGTGGTGGAGCCGTGGGTGTGGGTGTGGTTGTGGTGGGTTGCGTTTTGGTCTCGGCGTGGTGGTGGAGCCGTGGGTGTGGGTGTGGTTGTGGTGGGTTGCGTTTTGGTCTCGGCGTGGTGGTGGAGCCGTGGGTGTGGGTGTGGTTGTGGTGGGTTGCGTTTTGGTCTCGGCGTGGTGGTGGAGCCGTGAGTGTGGGTGTGGTTGTGGGGTTGCCGGTGGATTGAGGAGGGGGGCGAGAAATGAAGAGAGAGAAAAAAAGTTTAAATAAAATAATAAAAATATTATTTTAATAAAAATGAAGATAAAATAGAGAGTAGTGCTGGAGTGGAGGTGAAAAAATGACTCTCCACATGTGGAGATAAAATGAAGAGCAGTGCTGGAGATGCTCTAATGTCTTAATCGATGTTGTAAAATTATAATAAGTAAATAAAATATGAATTCGAAATTGACCTATGATCTACATGTCCAACCTTTATTTTACTCGAACTTTACAAGTGTATAAACAATTCTTTAAGGATGGAGTTGGGAACCAACAGATTTGTGGAATATTTTATTTTATTTTTTTTTTTTGGTTGAGAAAAAGCCGTCTTTTGTATAAAGGTTGTGAAAATTAATTGTTTTGTATACTGGTGGAGTAGGATGGATGGTCAAGATTTAAGTTATAGAGGGAAGAAATATTAGATAATATGGTGCGTATTTTCTCCACTTGATGTGTTTAGTGCAAATGCAATTTGGTTGGATATAATTACCTACATACATGCATTGAGCAATACATAATATTGAAAAAATATATATTCTCTAAATAAATAATTTCCAAAAAAGTTAGACCTCATAAGACAATTATAAATGATGTTCAAATTCCGTAATTTGTTTACTATTTCTGATCCTCAACCACCTGAAAAATAAGACTGTCTGATTCATGTGAAAGTTTTGGAAATGAACTACTTTAAAACTTTGGTAACAATAGAGAGCAACAAAAAGTTTTTCCTCCTCACCCTGAAAGGTTCAAGTGTGTGATCATCTATGTGAATAAGTAATTCATTATGAGTGTGGTGTGGTTATTAAATAGACAATTTATTGGCCTAAAAAAATAAAATAAATAGAAATTTTATCTTTTTGGATAAGAAATAAATAAGTGTGATTATCTAAATATTATTGTACACATACATTAACCCAAAAGATGATGATTTAAAAATTACCTCAAAAAAGGCTTTTGAAATTTTTTAAACTTCCATTAACACATAAAAACATGCAAGGTTACTTTTTCTTTTGCGTAATCTCATTATTTGAATTTAAATTTTCATCACCTCTAACTAATTATAGATGAAAGAACTTTATTCCAATTAGGACTATACATAGATTCTCATGGAGAAAACAAACACATACCTACATAAGGTTTCTTTTTTCTTTTAAAGAATTCTATTCCAATTAAGAATCTAAAAATATATATTCAAATTAAAAAATTAGTATCATGTTTTAAATTTTAAATGCTATTATATATACCGTGTAAACTCTCTTAGATTTACTCATATTAAGAATCATATAGCTATTAGTGATGTGAAAATGTTGATGCTTATGTAGCTATATGATTAGACTTAAAAAAATGAGTATATTGGATTTTACCATGTTATTAACATTTAAAAAAATATTGACTATCATTATTTGGAAGTTTCTCCCCGTAATCTACCAACAAAACTGGTCAATTTTTATTACCCTCCAACAAATGTAAGAAAATATGATTTGACACGTATTGACAGATACTCATATAGTGAGTCTGAGAAGCTTAGAATTTTGGTGGATTTAGATAAGATTTATTTATTTTATCACCACACCACTCAAATAAGCTTTATTTCTTATTATTTAATCAACTAAAAAAACGATCTATTTAGCAAAAAAAAAAAAATGTATAAATGATCATATTTTGGCTTTAGAGTTTGTTATTCACTATTTCCTTTCATACTTAGCACTATTTTTTTTGTTCTTTATCAAGAAATATGGTATGAGACTTCTAAAATTTTTCATTGAATAATAAAAAGAAATAGATTATGACCAATAAGAATATAACCAACTAATGTTGCAATGTAACAACAATGAAGAGATCATCGTATATATATATATATATATATATATTTTAAAGAAAATGTGTTTTTAATTTTGATTGAATGAACACGCATGACGCAATCGTATTTGAACAACTAAATACATAAAAGTAAATTGATAAATTTAAAAGTTACACAAAGAAATACACATACTTATCATATTCTCCAGATAAAAATTGAATAAAAAAATTAAAAATTAAAAATGATAAATAGGAAAAGCCTCTGAACACGCGCGTAGCGCGTGTGAAGAAGTTAGTTATATTATAAAATAGATCAATTTGATAATTCCGTATAATATTTTTTATGTTGGTGTTCAAGACTTTAGACGACTCGACTAATCTCTAATATTCATACAAGAATTTTTTTTTATATAGGTCATTAAAGAAGTTATTTTTGTACATAAGAGAGAAATAATACATATGGTAAATGCATGAACTGCGAGTAATTACAAAAGAGAAAGTAACATAAGAATCTTGGCTAAGAGACTTCAAGAGCTCTTCATTTTTAAGGTGTTAGTTACGCCATTAGTGAATTATTGGTGCAAAGTAATTTGAAAGGGAAAGTTAGGTGTTTTAGCAAAGGATAAAGGAGAAGGGAAAATTTGGTGAGATGTACTGCTTAATTAAGTACCTCTTCGCTTGCACTTCTTTTTTGACCCCAGGTGGGACCGACGGTGTAGCAGACTCTAAAACAGTCTTATAGACTCCTAGAACTGCTAAAACTCCGTATAAAAGCTGGTGAGATTCTTGGGTTCAGACACCTTTGGTTTGTGTATGTGGGGAAGTGATACAAGAAGCTTCTCTCTCGCTCTCTCACGCCCTGCTCAAATCAACTCAACTCAAAATCATAGCTCTTTCTCTCTAACACTAATTTTAAACAGAAACTCTCTCTTTCTGTTTCTGGAGAAATTATTAAGTGGAGAAATTAGCCGAATCTAGTAAAGGGTATTTAGGTATTTTAATATTTGATATTTAGCTGAGTCGTTAAATTAAAACACATGGCATTTAGTTAATGAATTGGTGGACATATGACATGGTTCACTTGGTATACTGAATAATTTCTTCACAGGCTGTGTTTGAGACTTTGAGGTGTTCTGCTCGGTTCAGTAGTTGTTTTGGTCAATGGGCATTAGGCTCTACTCTCTAGGCACGCATGTTTATTTGAAATCAAATTATTTGTAGGCCAAATTAAAATACAACACCTATACACCAATTTAATTCTTTAACAGAAGTGTTAACCCCACGCACGATTGCCCCTTTATCTCTCTTCATCGTTCTTCCATACCCAAAACCCATTGCCTCTTTTTTTCTCTCTCTCTCTTCATCTTCCTTCCATTCCCAAAACCCACCTGAGCAATCACATCGAATTACTCTCTGTATGTCGTTGTTAATCATCCAACCACAAATTTAATTTTGCAATTTCTTTCTTGCTTTTGTTAAAAAAGCCCCATGGGATGTGATTCTTCTTTTTCTATATACGAAAAAGGAAATCCCCCAAATCAAATTGAATTAAAGATGGTAGCTAATGACTCTAATGAGCTCCTCCGGAATTTCTAATTGCTGCATGTTCTTCAATAAACAATTGGATCTTTTAAAAACAAATGGTTTTGTAGAATACTTGATCTGTGATGGTTTATGGTTGTGCAAGAGTGGGCAAGTCATGTCTTCTTCTTCAGTCCGGTGGGAGGGCTGGGACTCTGGTGGAGACACGAGGTGGGGCATCTGATACTGGCGGAGAAATGGGAAAGAGAGAAAGCGATGTGAAAGGAGCCAAAGAGAGAGAGAGAGAGAGAGAGAGAGAGAGAGAGAGAGAGAGAGAGAGAGAGAGAGAGAGAGAGAGAGAGGCATCTGGAATCTCACGAAGAGAGAAAGAGAGAATGGTGGGATGTGAGAGATGGAGGGTAACAGGGTTAACTAGTCTCTTAAGTAATTAAATTAGTCATGTGAGTCACATGACTGAACAGGTGTTGTATTTTAATTTGGTCACATATCTAGTTTATAGTTTTGGGCTATAAATTAGTTTGTAGCCAAACTCTATCATCATTTGTATTTTGTTGAATATTTGTTAAAGGAAATTTGTATGTCAAGAAATAATTTTGGATAGTTCTATTTCCATATCATTTTTTTATATTTTCGTATTATTAAAAAATGAGTGATTTTGTGTATTATTTTTTAATATTTCCATACAATTAGTGTGGAAATATAAAAAAATAAAAATAAAAATATTGTGAAAATATCATTTGCCAGAATTTTTGCTCAAAATGTATTTAATATATTTTTATTTTTAAAATAGTGAAACTAAAAAGCTAATCACAAACCGACAAATATTTCAAAAAGTTTGGAAGCATGATTTTTGTTTTATATTTTTAAAAGAATAAATTGCGGCTAAAGTGCTAAACTAAAAGCTAATCACTAACCCACAAAATATTTCAAAAAGTTTGGATGCATGACTCTTGTTTTATTTTCTTGAAAGAATAAGTTAGGATAGGTGAAAAGTAATAAATGATTCTACCAAAAAATAATAATAATAAGAAAAATAATAAATGCACGGTAAGATCGATTGTTTCAAAGGTCACAATTTTTTCTTTGAGTAATGTTAAGGTAGGGATACAATATTTTTCTTAATTATTGAAATGCTTTGTTGTGATTGGAATAGCATTACATTCACCTAGATCTATCATTAATACATTTTTATTATACATCAATCACAAAAAAAATCAATTACAATACCAATAACAATCACCGAGATCCTTCTCTATATCATTAAAGAGAAGAATCTAAATGATCCTCTCAAGTTGTAGTTTTCACACTAAATGAGTATTGAAAGTAAAATTTTCCATTGAGATCAGGCAAATGGCCATTTTTTATTTTCCATAATTTCCCAAAACATGTGAGGTCAGGGATGAAACTATTCTAAGACATGGCCCTCCTAAAATTTTAATTTTTTTGAGTTTAATTACATTTTTTGTCATTAATGTTAGCCCCATTTTCAAAATGGTCTCTACCCTTTCAAATGTTTCATTTTAACCCTTAACATTTTTTAGTGTTTTGTTTTAATCCCTTTCATCAAGTGATGGATGAAAAAGTCTAAGGTGACAAACAAGAATATTAAAATAAGGTTTAAATATTATTTTGGTCCTTAACTTTTGACCTTTGTGTCAAATTGGTCCATAACCTTTCAACTGTGTCAAATTGGTCCTCAATCTTTCAACCTTGTGTCAAAATGGTCATTGCTGTTAAGTGTTGGATGGAAAATGCTGATGTGGCTAATAGTTTTTTTTTTAATATTAAAAATCTTTGACGAGTCATGTCAACTCAAATTTTAATAATAAAAAAATACCAACTAAAATTAAAATAAAAAATAATCTGATCATTAAACTCAAATTTTAATAATAAAAAAATACTAACTCAAATTAAAATAAAAAATAATCTGATCATCAAACTCACTAATCCTCTAAGTTTGATTCCATTTAAATTCCATTCCTCCATTAATGCAATGAGCTGCCGTTAAAAAATAAATTCCATTTTATTTATTTTATAGCTTTTCTTTTAAAAACCTCTCTAGAAAATTATTTCCGAATTAATAAAAAATAAAAAATAAAAATACTATGAAGAACATTGAAAAACACTAACCCAGCTGTATTTCAGATTCGTAAAACCAACAACACCAACATAAAATCAAAACTTTGATTAAGATCCCTTCACAAAAACAAACAAATCCCTTCACAAAATTGATATTGTTTAATGAAAACACCAAAACATCACCGAAATAAGATCAAAAAAATTGAAACAAAAATCCAAACCCGAAATCCATAAACACTTAATCAGTTAAAGAATTCCATGAACACCAAAAACATCAAACCCACAAATCCACATTAAACCCAAAAATCCCCAAAAACAGAGCAAATAACCCCTTCGTTGGAGCCGGCCTCGAGAATCCCTTCACACCGGCGACCTGACTCAGCCACAAGTTCTTCGATACGTGCGAGAAAGCGAGAGAGAAAACATGCAATCCTCGAACTTGGCGGAGCAAGTCAAGCCGGAGGAGGAGACCAACCGGATCTGTGTTTCGCGACCACCACCCCCACCGGACCTTCGTTTCGTCGCCGCCGCTACCATGCCCAAACTGGTTTACCTGGAGTCAATCGCACCAACAAATTCTCTCCCAATCAATCCCATCCTCTTCTTTCTCTTCTCTTCATCTCTCTTTAAACCGCAAGGATGAGCTCCACGCCTCCTCTCCTCAAGCCTTGCTCCAATCCTTCGCTATTACCTCTGGTGATCTTATCTTCTTCACTCACAATCCCACCGCCTTCTCTTCCCAAACCCTAACCCTAATCCCCAATTCTGAAACCCCCCTAATTGGAGATGTCTCTGTACAAGACCATGACAATTCAGACTTTCGAGAAAAAAAGAAATAAAAAAGAAATTCAATTTTTGCTTTTTTTGGAAGAAAAAATAAATATTTTCTTTTTTTAATATATATATATATATATATATATATATATATATATAAATATTTTATTTTAATTTGAGTTGATATTTTTTTTTTTAAAATTTGAGTTGGCATGCCACGTCAGACATTTTTAATATTAAAAAAAAAAAAAAAAACTGTTAGCCACATCAGCATTTTCTATCCAACACTTAACGGCAAAGACTATTTTGACACACGGTTGAAAGGTTGAAGACTAATTTGACACAATTGAAAGGTTAGGGGCCAATTTAACACAAAGGCCAAAGGTTGAGGACCAAAACGATATTTAAACCTTAAAATAATGTGTAAATGCTAACGTGGAGCTCATATGGCATGTAAAAAAAAACACTACATCAAATCTTTAATATATATATGTGTGTGTGTGTGTGAAAACACCGCATTTCGTACCCTCTACAACTTGACTCCCTGGTTTCAATGACGAATAAGTTCAATCTCTATTAAAATGATCAACATCAAGTCTTAAGCCCAAATGGTAACTATTTTTATTAAGGCCTATAGGACCAAGCCCACTTCAAAGCCCCAATACAATTCCCTTGCTAAAGAGGTGTACGCCACTCATAAGTAGGCGTACGCCATTACCCAATAGGCGTACGTCACTTAATGGCAGAAATCCTAATTTTCCATATCTTTATCATTTTCTATTGAACGGTGAGAATCTGACCCCACTAATCCTAAAAGAGCCTCCAAGACCTTATAAAAATAGAACCTTAGATCACAAAAAATGGGGGCCACAACTATCTAAAAAACCTAAAACTCTCTAAAATTCTTTCTAGAAGTTATAGTGATAATAAATAGTCTTTTGAGCATTTGACTATTTTCCAAGTTTCTCTTGACTAGAAAACGAACCTCTTTCTCAATAGGCTACTATTATCATCTTCACATCTTATTTCTTTAGGCCTAGTTACCATCTCAAACATCATATTTTTGTCTTAATACACAAGTCGCAATAGAGATTTGACCGAATGACCAATCAAATATTGTTATATTAATTTATAGGAAGATGTATGGATCTCTACCATGAACCGTATTATTTTCCTTAGTTCTTATTTATTCTTTATTCTTATTTTTGTTTTCTTTCTTTCATATTCAATATATGTAATTAGTTTTATTTTGTTATTTAGATTTTAGTCATTTATTTATTAGCACTTCAATTATTTATTCATTGGTTTAGTTTAATCCCATTCCTCAATTCTTTGTTATTTAAAAATTGCTGGAAATTCTGTATATATGAGAGTAGTGTATGGCAATCTTGTTGTAGCATATCCAACTTCATTGTGGTGTACGCTAGTACATACAGAAAATCCAATTTGTTTATTTTATTATTAGATTTCAATATCTATTCATTAGTACTCCAATTTCATTTATTTATCCATTTGCTTAATTTAATTTTGTTTTTTAAGCATTCTATTGTTTAATTCATTGCTGGGAATTATGCTAAAACGACAGTAGCGTACGCCACTTCAAGTGTGGCATACACCAGTCTCGTTATAGCATACGCAATCCTTGCTACGGTGTACACCAGTTTGTGTAGAAGGAGCTATTGTTTATTGTTCTTTAATTCTTTTTATTTAGTTAATGTAATCATCTCTTTTTTTTTTATTGTTTTGATTGTTGTTTGGAGTATTGTTAATCTTCTTTTCTTTTGTATATAACCAATCATAAAAATACAAAAATAATTTTCTCTTTTTCTTTAATTAAAATTTGAATTTAAAATATTTCTTTCTAAAGGATATTTGATTGTAAGAATCCTCACATGACAAAACAATCATAATAAATGAATGATTTAGATGATTAGAATAATTAAATTAAGTTCCTAGAATTTGGGAATTTTGTCTAATTGATTTAGTCTCATATCCAATTATATCATGATTGATTTGCTTAAATTCAAATAGTCACATGCTTCCCTTTTTTACTCTCTCACATGCAATTTGGCTTCCAATAATTTAGGGATTTGTTATTTGATTGATTCGGTGTATCTCTCCATTAAATACTTGTTTGATTTAAATTTAAATCTCAAATGTTTATTTTTGTGTGCGTTAATTTGGGTGGATTTCTTTAATAAATAATTCCTTAGATATAGCCCAATAATATGGAAGAAGGCCAGCAATGGCTGGGCAGGCTTAGGTGTCTAATAACTTCCCAAGATCGTACTTTAACTTTGAACTCAGATGATACTTTTTAAAATAAGGATTCTTTTTAAAATGGTTCTTGGACCTAAACCAAATAGCGACTCCTTTTCTATTTCATTACACCATACGCATATTCCCAAGGTACCTATCTGGTATCTCACAATATATAATATATATATATATATATATATATATTACAAAATTCATCTATTTCAATTAAATAAATTATTTCTCTTCCAATAAATAATTAAAAATAAATTAAATTTATATAATTAAAAAATAAACAAAGGAACCTACCAATTACCAAACGTTTCCACACATATATCAAACACCAATAATGTGATGTCCACATATTCGTTAGGAAAACTTGAACCTGTACCGGTGCTCATCATTCATTGCCTACAACTTGTCATACCTCCGCTTGAAAAGTGCGAAGTGGTGCTCCGCTCCGAGCCGTGGGTTGTCGTTAGCGACTCTCCAATGTCAACGACCTACAATATGAAAGCATTGGACTTGGATGAGATCGTAGAAGTTAAACCATCCTGCAAAGACGTTGTTACTGCTATTGTTATTATGTTTGGATAAAGTTTACCGATATAACTCGATTTGAAAGAAATTTCCCCTGGCCACTAAGTGTCACCATTTAAAGTGGACAAGTGTCCTATATCATGTGAAATGAACATGAGTAATATTGCCTTACTAAACAGAACCAAACAACGTCACTCAATATCTTACCTCCCACTTTCTCTCTTCCAAAACCCAAGAACAACAATCAGACTTCCTCTCTCCTCCGTTCTTAGCGTCTCCAACCTTTTCTCTTTGTCGTTCCTACTTCCACCCGTTCTTTTTTTCTCTGTCATTCCCATCCCCACCTCATTCAAGAACTCTCTTTCTCTTCAACCTAACTTTCTCTTTCAAACTAACTCTCTCTTTCATCGAAACCCCTTTTTCTCTCTCTAGCTCAGCCATGAAACCCTTCGACCTCCACCACTCGCCATTTCTAGTGTTGGCGGTGGTTCTTTTTGTCGTGACCCAATTCAAAACATTATCTCTCTCAGTTTAGACCCGCGAATGGCCGATCTTATCACGGTGGTTATAAATGGTTCTTGGGGGTTTCGGTCTTGTGGGTTTTATAGGATTGAGAGATTTGATCGAGGCCTGGTAGAGTGTGGTGCTTACGGGGTCAAGACGATGAAGATTTGAGTGGCGCATGTGTAAGTACGTGTTCTTGTGCACGTGTGTTCTTATCATTGTAAGAATCTTTGTGCGCATTTGTTTTGCAATGTATGGTCCTTTGTGGGTGGGTGGGTGGAACTATTGAAATGGTAATTTGTGTTACAATCTAGGTTAGGATCTTGGATGAGGTGTGGTTAAGAGCAAAAGAAATAAAAAAGAGAGAGTAGAGGAGTTGCCAGCTCGATCATGGCAGCCTGCCTTGGTCCTAGTGATGAGAGAGAGAGAGAGAGAGAGAGAGAGAGAGAGGTAGCGTCGAGCTTGAGTAGCTCGGCCTTGGGTTTTCGCGACGAGGAAACATCTACAACTGACGGTGATGGTGAGTGGAGCAAGGTGAGGTGTGAGGTGTGTTTGATTTTTGGCCATGAAGGTGAGAGAGAGAGAGGGGGGGTGGGGGGTTAACGGGGTTTGAATCTGTTAACTAAGAGTAAACTGCTTATGTGATCAGGAACGTAAACTTTCTCCATTATGTTTGGCTTTCATCAGAAGAAAAATTATTTATTTGTTAAAAAATATATATATATATTTATAGGGCAAATTGCACTTTTCCCTCTTTAACTATTGAGTCATCTCAATTCCTCCCATTTATCTATAAAATCGAGCAATTTCCCCCTTTATGTATTAAAAATATGCAAATAACCTCCATCGTCTAATTTTATGTTATATCCAAGCTAAAATAACATAATATTTTTATAGTATATTAATATATAATGATAGATTTTGAGTATTATGACTAGAAATTGACAAAATAAATAAAAAAATTTCGTTAATTTTGTTGGAATTTAACATAAAATTAGACAATTGGGTTATTTGTATATTTTCAACACATAAAGGGAGACATTGCTCGGTTTTATAAATAAATGGAGAAATTGAGATAGACCCAATAGTTAAAGGGGGAAAGTGTAATTTCCCCATATATATATATATATATATATATAACTCACTTGTGGTTAGGGGCGGTGACACTTTGCCTACTTGTGGCTTGGAAAATGTCACTTTACCATTATGTTGCCGTTACCCACCTCACTATTTCCGTTTAGAAAAACAACTTAAAGGCATACTCATAAAAAAATCTCAAAAAGAAAACCCATTAATTAAATCTACAAAAACCAACTCTCATATAAAAAATAAAAAAACAATGAATGAGAGAGACGGTAAAAAAATACATATCAAATGTCAAGCATAAGACCAATTGAGTACCTTCTTAGAACATTTCTTCCCTTTAACTTGGGTCCGTTCGGCAACATGGTGAGATTCTGTGATTTTTGCCAAAACATGCTTTTTGAAAATGGAGTCCTGAGCTCTAGTGAGAAAAAACGATTAATAGGCTAAATTGGAATATCAAACCATGCTTTTTAGCATTACCAAATGCGCAGTTCCACTTTTTCTTTGGCAAGTGGCGCTTTTTGGAATCCCAATGGGATTCCAAATGGGCACCATATCTCCTTGGCACATGCTAGCCATGCCCCATGACTCACCAATTGCCACCCCAAAACAAAAGATTAAAAAAATAAAATACCCCCCCTAGAAAAAAACCCAAAAATCAAATTCATCCCAAACAAATAAATTGAAATATTGTTGATAGATCCCAACATCTAGACTCGTTAGCCCCTCCTAGACTTCACCCCCTCCATTGCTAGCTCGTCCTCGCATTTCATTTCCCAGAGACCGAGTGGATCGAGTCCCAAATAGTTGGGTTTCGAGTTGGAGCCAAATGCAAGCAACCAAACTAGGGTTGTATCGCTGCCATGCTGGTGTTTCCTTTGGAATCAATCGCGAAGAAGCCCAAAGGGCTTTTCATCCTATTGTTGTCAGAGGTTTTCTTAGGATTGTGATTAGGATCTTATGAGATAGAGACCAATGATCTAAAGTGAGATTTATGTGAAATATATGTTCTTCAAATTTTAAGATTTTTTATTTTTTTAAATGGAGTTAGATCTAATTTTCTGTATGTTATATGTGTTTAAATTGTATTTTAAAAGGAAAGTTATGTGGGTTATGCATGTTAGTGGATCTAATCTCAGGTGGGTAAAGTGACACTTTCCAAACCACGGATAGGCAAAGTTTCACTGCCCAGGCGCCCCTAACCACAAGCAGATTATCTGTAATTATCCCATATATATAAAAAATGTGGTGATTTTTTATAATAATAAAAAGTGTCGCTTGGGCTCCATGCCAAGTATTTGCACATTACTTTTATTGTCGTTTGTCACCTCAGATTTTATCATCCATAACTTGACGGTAATTAAGGGCGGAGCCAGAATCCATAAAAAAAATTCCTAAAGGGAGCTAATAAGCATATTTTTATCTAGTTTATATATATTTTTAATAAAATTCAAGGAAAAAGAAAATCATGGCTCCCTCTACACCTCTCTAGCATTGTCGATTCCCCATAATGATAACAATGAAATATGAATAAAATGAAGGATTAAAATGAACTAATATGAAACATAATCTGAAAGGTTATGAATCATTTTTAAACATGTGATAAACATTGAGGACCACAAATGTAATTAAACCATTTTTTTTTATATAAGTAAAAACAATTTAAAAATAAACCATATTTTGCCAATTGACTCATGACAAATTAAACCAAATTTTTAATTATATATATGAGTTTGAAAGTTTGGATCTAAAAAATATATACTTGGTCCACCCAAAAGTTGAAAACCAACCTAAAGACAAAGCAAAAAATCGAGAGAAAAAAAAAAGTATAAATAGAATTGAAAGAGGAGTTATTAAAAGCTAAGAGCATTCTTATCAGTGTTAACATTTGGGCGAAAACAGCAAAAAAGGGGGAGGAGGCAGCAAAAACGCGGAAAGCCTCCCCAAACTATTGAAAATGGGTAATTGATGAACAGTGGCTCCCTCATATGAGGGAGCCACTGTTCATCAATTGAGGGAATAAATAAGATATTTTTTTAGTGTACTAATGTTTTTTTGTAGTGTAGTAGAGTTGTGAAAAAATAAAAAAAATAATAAAGATATATTAAAAAATAGAATAGTAAAGTTAAAATAGGGAGTCTGGTATAGTAGTGCTTTAGCTATTTGAACAAAAGTGGGTTTTTTAGAACCAAATTGACAAAAAAAAAATAAGAAGTCTGATAAGAATGCTCTAATAGCACATGACCATTCGCAGCATTCTAGTGTCAACTGTTAACCGTAGATTGTTTGAGCCCTTCTTGTGTTTGTTAAATATACATGAGAATGAGATGAGAGAGACCAAAGGGGAATAGATAGCATCAATGAGAGACAGAGAGCGAGTGATCGTGATCGTAGAGAATTACTTATTTGATTATGAGTCAGCCATCGGTGCTGCCTCCGCAAGCGGGCGACGGTGGTGGTGGGGTCCAGGTGCGGTTGCAAATTGATACTGATGGTGGCGCCGGGCGTGACAGAGTTGGTGTGCATGCCCCAAGTGCCAATTGCCTCAGATGCTTCCTCCAGAGCTCATGACAATTCATGGTTCATAAGAACTCAACGAGGTTTTGCTTCATTTCCCACTCCATCCATTTCTATGAATTTAATTGCTCCCATTATGTGACTGTCTTCTCTGCTACTAGTGCTAATGTTAGTATTGCTAAATGATTGGATTGGTTACGTTCATAGTTATTGAATAGATTGTCTCTGAATGACATCTTAGAGACTATTGAATTGAGAGTGTCTATCTATGCTTCATCATCTTATCCATGTTATTTTGAGTGCTAGGACAAAATTGAATTGTACTATATATATTTATATTAGAGAAATTACGAACTTTTTGGTTGATTTCTTTTTCAAAATGGAGTGCTACTGCTAATTATGATGTGAATGAAGAGAGGTGTCGATCAGGGGAATTTATCCAGCTTTTGCTTATTCATATTTGATATTCAAATCATAGTGCGAGGCGAAGAGAAAAACCATAATAAGAACAAAGAAAGAAATAGGAAGCAAGAGAAGCATTGAGAATTGCAGATTTATAGTAAAGGGAAAAGGAAATTAATGGCTTTGGTACCTTGTGGATAGTTGTCTAACTATCCCTACTAAACCACAAGCAATAGAGTGGTGAAGGAGAACTTTGTTCAAAAATCTAAAACTGTTTGCAAGCATCCCAAAACTTGAGGTATTCCTCAATAATATTGTTCTTTGTTATGGAATCTTTTACTAAGTTCCCTTTTAAAAAAAGAAAAATAAAAATAGTGAAGTTCACTAGTCATGAGAAAACCTTGGTCATGAGCACTTTGTAGATCACCAACCTTTCTTTAAGAGCTATCCATACTCTCGTTATTATACATAAGTTATAGTTAAGTGATTTATGTGTCATCTGAAGTTGGAGAGAGAGCGGAGAGTGTGCAAGCACCACCCCTTTGGTGGTTGCCAAGGGCATCAGGTTAAAGAGATCATTCCATATTGAAGCAAAGAGATTTGATGTTGTTCTGGAAGATGGAGGTCCTCGTCAAGTGAAACAAGGTAGTATTTAGAACATAAGGGGTGGGTCTTCCTAGGCGATGGTAAAGACAGAAAAATCAAAGTTACCTCTGATACTTCTCGTTGGAGCATTGACAGTGGGGGTGCTCGTCAATCATGGAGCACAGTGCTATTTCCCCAGACGGAAATCCAAGACTCACAGAAACAGTTACGCAGGGTATCTGGCAATGAGAATATCTTGGGATTTGGGGAAAATTTTTCAAGTGGGGTAATGGTGATACGAAGGTATGTTTGAATTTAAAAGTCAAATTATCATGTGGGCTGGATGGCAAGTGGGGTGTCACGTGGACCAGGCTTGCATATTCAGATGCTGGTTTAATGCAATTTGGGCCAAAGTTTGATGTTACAAGCCCAGAGCCTAGTCCACGCAAAAATCATTTGGTTAGGAAGCCTTGTGGGCCTAAACCACTTATGAGCCTGAGAAACATTCACGAGCCCATGTGATAGGGGCTGAGAAGGTAATCGAAGGCCCAATAAGAGGCCCATCTCTTCCCCTCGACAACCCGATCCTTCTAAGACCGAGATATAGTCAGTTTTCTAGATCGGCGAGAGCTCTAGACCTCGCGAGCTCCAAAATCGTGTCGGGTGCTATGTCAGCAGAGGTGAGGGATTTGATCGATAGTCCCACTGATTAGTTAGAGGATCGTGTCGACAAGGTGAAGGTTCCGGAGCTCGAGGTGGTGGGTAAGCCCACGTTGGATGGGTGCGGGGCAGTTTTGAGCTCCAATATAAGTGAAACCACTTTCAACCTGAATTTGCCAGAGGCGGGTCCACTCGAGTTACTCTTGGGCTCTCCTGAAAGGAGTATCGTGGGTGTGTCTCATGCTTCGGCTTCTCCAAACGACTGGTTCTTTGAGACAAAGGGTGGGAAACGATTTCGTCTTCTAGTGGAAATTGCTATGCTGCACCTGTCCCTCATGGTGGATTCACCCATCGAGGTAATTAATCACAACTCTCTTAATTGGGCCGAGTCTTATGGTGAGGATTCTTTTTAGGGTACTCAGGAGGTCTGTGGGGAGTTGGATGTTATGGGGATTGAGGATGCTGAGGGAGAAATTGTTAAGGGTTTGGGGGGCGATTGTTCCCATTTGAGGGTGATATAGATGTTCTCTCTATTAGCCCGTTGGTAGTGGAAGCACCTCAGGGCAGATTGGTAACTGTCCCTATGGAAGAAGATCATAAATTAGAGTGGGTAATGGGAAAACTTGTGGGTGCCTCTTATGAAGGTTATGAAGGAGGTTACAAGATTGCTTATGGCGATTAACGTTAGAAGAATTTAAAGGGTGAAAGGAAACTTTGGAGTGAAGAGAGTTGCAAAACTAGGTTAGCGAGGTAGTCGCGAGTTGAAGAATCTTGGTAGTTCTATCAACTATGATGGGAGTTCGGTGATGTCAAGAAGTGTCTCCAGGGCCAGGGACTTGATTGTTCATCAATGAATTTGAAGATTTTATCCTGGAATGTTCGTGGGTTGAATGATAGAGAAAAGAGGCTTCAAATTAGGAACTTGTTGAATATATGGAAGGCTGATGTTATTTGTTTGAAGGAAACTAAGTTGAAAGTAGTTTCTAGAAGTATTGTGGCGAGCCTTTGGGGGTGTCAACATTTGGACTATCTTTTTTAGGTTCCATTGGTGCTTCAGAGGGTCTTTTGGTGTTGTGGGATCGTCAAGTTGTTGAGAAAGTGGAGGATTCAGTGGTTCAATATTCAGTATCGTGTTGTAAGTTCAAAATTGTGGATGATAGTATGAATGGTTGTTCACTGGTATGTATGGGCCAAACGCTGATATAGAGAGACGATTTGGGAGGGATGAATTGTTAGGGGCTAGAAATTGGTGGGACGATCCTTGGTGTGTGGGGGGTGATTTCAATGTGGTTTGTTTTCCTTCAAAGAGATTGAGCACTGAGATGTTTTGTCCAGCCATGCAAGAGTTCTATGAGTTTAGGCTGGTGGATGCTCCTTTGCTAGGGGGTTGCTACACGTGGTCTAATAATAGAGAAGTGGTGTCGAGTTCTTGAATAGACTGGTTTCCTTTTCCTGCCGATTGGGAGAGTTAGTTCCCAACCATAAATCAACGGAGGTTGCCTAGGGTCTTATTTGGTCACTTCTTGGTTCTCTTGGATTGTGGGTCTTTTCATAGGGGCAACAGACCCTTTAAGTTTGAGAACATATGGTTAAAGACTAGTGGTTACAAGGTAAGGACTTGGTGGGAGTTGTACCATGTTGAAGGGAACCCTAGGATACAAATTAGCCTTGCAAGTTAATAGCATTAAAACTTAAAAGAAGATTTGAAGAAATGGAATGCAGAGGAATTTGGTAGTGTGGAGGTTCAGAAAAATTTGTTATGGAGAGAACTAGCTGCATTGGATGTTTATGTTGAGAATAGGCAGTTAACAACTGCAGAAAGGGACAAATGGGCTCTCCTTTAAGCAGAGATTGAAAAGACTTTTCAGTTGGAAGAAACTAGTTGTTGGCAAAAGTCTAGGGCTCTCTGGTTAAGGGAAGGAGACAGTATTACGAGATTCTTATCATCAGATGGCTAACTCTAATCAGCATCATAACTCCATTTATTGTCTCAAGGTTAATGGGGAATTGTCTTCGAATTAGGAGGCCATCAAGGGTTGCATTATCGAGTTTTATGAATGCTTATATGTTGAGGAGAATATTCATAGGCCTTTGTTGGATGGATTGCGGTTCTCTCGGATTGCGAAGATGAATTTGCATTGGCTTGAGACCTTTTGAGGAGGATGAGGTTTTGGGGGTGGTGATTGGTTTCAATAGGGATAAACTTCGGGGCCGAACGGCTTCCCTATGGCTTTTTAAGGCTCCTTGTGTCCCTTAGTATACTTCTAGTATGTTTGGAACTACCATACATGACATCACCAAATTAATCACAAAATAGAATATGAGATTCCATGGCTCACGATCAACGTTACAGTGGAGATCTAAATGATTCATTAATTCCCTATCCATCTTACACATAGAATACCAATCCAGGGTCATAATATCCTCCCTATGCAAGTTTCTTGATGTAAAGATTTTGCCCATCACTTCTATCCATACAAAAAAGTCACTCATTGTCAGGGAAAGTTTTTTTCACCGCCCATCCCACCCCCATTTCAAAGCTTTGTTATAAATTTAACTTGGAATCCCCTACTTGTTGAAGGAAGCCAAATCATTTTATACACTTTTATGGCATTAATTTGACCAACATATAAATCCTCTAAGAATGTATTCATGGACTCTAATTCCCAATCTTGTAAAGAACGGACTAAAATAGAATTCCAATGAAACCCCCGTTCTTCCATTCTAAGTAATCCACTTACCTTTGCATCTTTATCTTTTGCACGTTGTAAAATTCAGTATAAGCATCCTTAAGCAAGTTGTCCCCATGATTCTCGACCCATTCCCTATCTTAAACTAAACAAAATCTCAAGAATTTACATCACCTTTTTGTATATGCTTCCGCAAGCCAACTACATACAATGATCAAGAAATATTAGAGCACCACCTACCCCAAGACACTCCCTTTTTGTAATCAATTATCTTTCTCCAAATACTATCCCTCTACTCCATATACCTTTATAACCATTTCACAACGAGTGCTTGATTAAAGACCAACATTTCCCTTATCCCCCCCTATGAGGAAATAGGATTACAATTTAGCAACCATAGAAGATTAATTTGTTAGTACTTAACAAATTTGTTTGTGTTTAAGGTTTATTTTATGGGGTCCATATGCAAGTCCAATTGAAGTAAAAGTTGTGTCTTTTTAAAAGTCTTATATGAGTCCTAAGGTTAAAGCAGTTTTTATACAGTTCTGCAATCCCTACGGCTGCTTGGTCCTCAACTTGACCAATGAGACTTTCAATGATGAGTGCCTCATACGCCCTCTCTCTGTATGTTCTACTATAAGTTTGTATTCATTCGTCGCCTTCTTAATAACTCTCGTAGTTCGTAATACCATGTTCATGTTCAGGGCTGGCCCTAGACCATTTGGGGCCCAAGGCGAAAACTCTAAATAGGGTCTCTCTTTTTTTAACTAAAAAAATGGAGGCCTTTTTTAACTATGAAATTCCTTACAATATTGTGTATAAGGATGTCCTATTTATACATGAAGGGAGGAGCATAAACTTCTATTTCAAGAGTAGGAGACCAACTCCTTCATCTAAGCAATGTGAGACATTTTTTCTTATTTTTCTTTCACATTGCTTAGATGAAGGAGTTGATAAGGCGACCTCTTGGTTCTCTTAAGGGTCCATGCTCATGTTTGCCTTTTTAACCTTTTGTTTCGATGCTTTTAGGAGGGCTTTTCAAGTGATCATTTAGGTGAGGCTCCATCTTCTCCTGAATTCCAGGGGCAAGAGCCAATCTTTCCTTCTTGGACTGTGTGCGCAAGGGCGGTGCCACTTGTAGCTCAGGGTGTTCAAGTGAACACCCTGAGTTGTTCAAAAAATGCTTGAGCTCTTACAAAAATGCAACCAAAAAAAAAAAATTATATATATATTGAAGTATTGAACACCCTCAAATAATATTGAACACCTTAGTTGAGATCTTGAACACCCTGCCGCCTCTTTTTCTTCTTCTTCTTCTTCTCCGCCCCTTCTTTTTCTCTGCCCATTCTTTCTTCGTTCTTTTACTTTTTGTTTTGCTCAAACACCCAGCTGTTTCCTATTTCATTTTCTTTGTTTTATGTGCATGCCTCCTTTGTATGTGGCCACTATCCTTCCACGTGTCAACTATGAGTATGAGTAAAACAAAATTTTTGACCCTTTTTTTTTTTCTGAATGTTTTGAGAAGTATCTATTTAAATATAAAAATAAATTTTGGTATGTTTATTTTTTCATTATTTAATATAAGTGTCCATTATTATTATTGGGACTAACATTTATACTAAAGATTGATATGAAATAAAAGTTTATAATTTAAAGAATCTTAATATTAATTGATACCAAAATATTTCATTTTTTGCCAAACTGACACGGCTTCCGATACGGTATTAACAACATTGCTACAGACTCGACACGTTAAATAAAATATTAAACACTTTTTACTTAAGTGCCAAAGACCTATCCCTATTTAATATTCTACTTCATTGTATATATCTTGTATATGCTATTTTATTCTCTTTGTCTTTGAAAGCAAACCACTTCACCCTTAATTATTTTCTTTCTCAGATGATCTTAACGGTTTATATAATTATAAGGAAATTTTAAGACTTACTGTCTTTGTATTTTTTTTTAATGATATCAGTATAATTTAAGTTTTTTAATGACTAATTAAATTTTTAATAGTAATTTAAGTTTTTTAATGAACACCCTGAAAAAATTTCTTGAAGCCGTCACTGTGTGTGCGAATAGAGAGGTACCAATACCCCAAGAGAAGGATGTGGTAGGGTATCCATTGGCCCTTGGGACCCGTCAGGTTATTGATATTTCACTTTAGGTGTTTGTCTCTCCTACAATGTTCCCATGTTCTAACATTTTCACTTGTTTGTAGATCACAAATGCAGAGGCGGAAGACATGGATGACCTGACCGTGAACCTAAAGCTAGAGTTTACTTGGTATTATCGGCTTCTATATGATGGGATTGATCAGGCTAAGGCTAAGAAGGATAAGGGTGAAGAGTCTCCCATAGGAGGTGCTAATTCTTTAGTGACTGAGTGTCTGAGCAGTCCCAAAGAGAAGAAGACATGCTTGTTATTTTATGTTTTCCTTTCTGTCTTTGTTATGTGTATGTGCATGTGCTCATGAATGTTTCCACTATGCATTTAAATGGACAATTTTATGAATGTAAATGTTTGAACTTTATGATCTGAATATATGTATTTTTGAACCACGTTAGAGTTTCATTGCTTTGTTTAATTAGAAACAATTTTGTACAATGAGGGCTAGAGAATGTAAAGAAAGAAGAGGAGATTTTTTTTTTTTGAACTGATAGGTATGCTGGGTCACTGATGGGTCCAGCTGATCTTGGGCCCTTTATATACCCAATTTTGGTCCTTAAGGCCGTAAATTTGTGTTGTTAACTCGTGAAATACTTCAAAAAAGAGCTATGGTGTCGTTTCCTTTCAAGAATGTGACTTCTTCGTTGAAAAGACGAGCTAGTTGCCATCAAACTCTCTTGTATGCCTCATTATTGTCAAGTTGCCATCAAACTCTCTTGTATGCCTCATTATTGTCAAATCAAACTAAATCTCCCCTGCCAATGACTATTAGGACCCTTCTTGTCATATGTACCAATGTACCATTTTATAACGTCGAGCATTGTCCCGCCATGGAGTTATTTAGGGCCATTATGGGTTCCCCTAATTTTGATCTTGTGGTGTTTCCTTGACTTCAATTGAGGCAGTGGTGGCTCTGGGCATATGTGATCAGACCTCACTAAAAAATTATGCCTCACCAATTTTTTTTTTTTTTTTTTAAGCCGGTATAATTTTTTAAGCTTAAAAAATTGATAGTATAATATTATACAAAAATTTGAAAAGAGCCAAATAATTACAAAAAACTTAAAAAAAAAAGAAAAAAAAAAAAAAAGTCAAACAAATCAACTATTTAAAATAAGTCCAACAACAATTTATTTCTCGAACCCAAATTCTAACGGTAATAAAATGACCTTAAAAAATGTAAACGTAAATAAACTTTTCTTGCTTCTTTCTATAACTTAGTTGTCTATCACTTTCATAATCAAGACAGTCAAAAGTCATTTATTCATTCTCTTTCTCTTTTTAAAAGGTACTTCTAATATTCTCTTTATTACTCTCTAAACTCAATTTCTTTTATCACTCTCATCTTATTCCAAAAGTGAAAAGTTCAAATCTTTGACAAGTTTGAATTTTTATTTTTGAGGTATGCATTTAAAACATTTTTTCATAATAGTTTACATATCTAAGATTATTATTGACTATATTTGTCACAGTCGCGTTTACTCAAAGAAGTTTTTAAATTTTAAAATTATTGAAATCTTACCTACGATCAACTATGTTAAAAGAAAGAATAAATTAGTTAGCCATATTATCTATTAAACAATATTTACTAGATAATATTGAATGTAAAAGTTTAATTAATAATTTTGCAGCACAAATTGCATGTAGAGTAATTTATCAATGATAATTTTTTTTAGATATTTATTAGATAGAATTTCATTTTTTTTTTTTTTTTTTCTGCATCACTTCAGGCCTTATAATTCTGGATAAAGATCCTCTCCATTTGGAAATCTCTCCATTTGTCTATTTCATGGTTCATATTTTATTTCACAAATCTAACGATATATAGACTACCTTGTCATTTAAAATTTTAAATGATGTGGCAGTCTGTACACTATTAGATCTGTGATATTTAATCTGGACCATGAAATAGAGACTCTCCATTTTATTTCAAATGGAGAGGATCCTATTCCTATAATTCTTAGGGTCGTCCTTAAATTGAGGTTCTTCAATGCTTTCTATGCTAGATTGGACATCTCAATAAGCCGGATCAAGTATGGCAGTATGGGGCAGGGGCGGAGGCATTCATTAAGCTTTTTTTTTTCATAGCTAAATTTTATAGTTAAATTTTTAATTTTTTTTAAATAGTCCTAACCCTAGTCTAGTTTGAATTCCAATCACAAATCCAAGTTCTAACCCAATCCAATTTCAGTCCACCCTAAAAAAAATTCTCAGCCCCTGGTATGGGGTGATTAATGAGAAGCTTGATCTTCAACCTTTGTTCGCTTTTTTGTGTATGAAAAAGTTTTGCCCATAGGTTCGAAACAGGACTATTATCTTCATGCTTTATGTCTAAGCATCTTAGTGGGTTATTTCTTCATTGGGAATCTTCATGTGGTGGATGTGGCTTTGGTGCCTGTCATTAGCCCTGTCAAACGTGTTTTGGTTTGACCTGGTTAGGTACATGTCAAATTGGATATTAGTTAGAAACTTATATTACTAAAACATGATAGAATTTCTATGACACTTAAGGGTCCATTTGGTAATCCATTTTCTTACCATACTTTTTGCTAAAATCACATTTTGAAAATGAAGTTTTGAGCTTCATTCCCAAAACGTGATTTTTTAAGAAAATTTGGGTTTTGCATTTTCAAAGTGTACTTTTTGGCTTCCTATTTTGATTCCAAACGTGCACTTACATGGTTTTTTACTAATCAAGTTAACATGGTTTAAATAAAAAAAGTTGGTTTAATCCTTATTTTTTTTATGTACCAAAAAAAAAAGAAAAAAACTTTCTAACTGATTTTTTAATATTTCCTTAAATATACACACATGCACAGTTGCACACAGAAGGAACAAACACTCTAGGATAAAAATTGAATAATATATAAATCTTTAATTTTATAGTTTGATAATTAATTGTAATAGTCTCCTAGTCCAATAATTCCACAAAATAATAAAATAAAATGTGTATACAAGTTATACATGAAACACGCAATAAAGTTAATTCACCTATAAAAATAACTAAGTGTGCATTTAGATTAAAAATATAAAAAGTTGTACAGAAACAAATAAGCTAAAAAGTTAAAAAGAATAAAAGCTAATCCAGCTCATATTAAGAATAAGATATAACATTTTTATTTAAGATATAATTAGGAATACAATCTATCATGAATTTGGTGTTGTTGCAAATAAACGCCTTATGTCCATTATTTTATTTGTCAATTTTAATGTTGTTTTGCACCAAACCGTTAAAAAAATATATATTATGACCCCTATGAGAAGTAGGACTTGGAGGTCAAATGAGTCTCTAAGTGATGACCAAATTGACAATACATTTAATTCAGGGTTTTGTATTGGAGTTGTCACTTATTTTATTTAAATTGAAAAAAAATAAGAAAATCAAAACAATAAATTGAAATTTATCACTTTATTGATTGAAAATGTGTTTTACTTTTACATCTTTGGAATATAAATATAAAATTACATTACTTTATTTCCTAGGTACAATCAAATAAATTATAATACTTTATTTCCTAGTTACAATCTTAAAAAGATGAAATGACATGGATAAAACCTAGTCTAGAACCATCAATCTAAGAGTAGAGGTTAATTTACGAAGTGTGAAGGTGTTAGACACCCACCCCGACCGATTACATCAATCATCTAGAACTTAGGCTGCGTTTGGATCCTCTATTTTGGGAATGCATTCTAGAGAATGCATTCCTGCTATAATGTATTTTCAAGAATGCATTCTTTAGAATGCATTTTACTGAAAATAGTACGTTTGATAAAATATTGAAATTATTTATAAGAAGTGATTATGCTAAAAGGAATTGTGTTTGGTTGATATTTTAAAGAATGCATTCTTTCTATTAAATAATATATTATTAGTATACATTATGTAATTAACATTTTTTTTTTTTTAAATATCTCAATATAAGGCTAAAAATACATTTATTACCAATACAAAATTAACAATGTAATAAAGAAATAAAGTATTTCGTTGTGATTTAAATTAATGTCTACTAATAAAAAAAATAGATCATGATTTGTGCACATCTCCTTGCACATATTTTTATAAAATTTGAACAATGTAATAAAAAAAATAGAGAAATGTGTATTATCTGTGCAATAGAGATATACACAAACTATTTATGATAAAAAAAAATAAAAAAAAAAAAAAAAAAAAAGAGAAAAAGTAGGAAACAAAAGAGGGGGAAGGAAAATAAAAGAAAGGAAGAGAAATTTAAGCAAGGGAAAAAAGAGTCCTTCAAGTAATAAATTGTTGTAAGCGGGTCCCATTTACTTTAGCAAAAATTAAAAGTAGAAGCTAGAATTAGAATCCAAAATATTTTGGATTCTGACTTCTACTCTAGAAATGAGAATTTGCAAAATGCATTCTAGGCAGAATGCATTTTGTATTTTCCAAAATCCCAACCAAACACCTCAGATTTTTTGCAGAATGCATTTTATGCATAAAAATCCGTGAAATCACTTTTAAGTAGAGGATCCAAACACAGGCTTAGTGGTCAAGGGCATGTCATGCAAGCAACATCATTCAAACATGTCACATAAACAAGAAATCACACTTTATAGATAGGAAAAAAAATAAAAAACCCTAAGCATTTGGGTTTTTTAAAAAGATGATTTTAAACATAGTAATAGCATGTGGACATAAAGCATGTTAGATCATTCAAACATTCAACCCATGTCATCAATTCAAAACAAATTCTTGAATTAAAGGGAAGCAAGCAATAAATTAAATAAGATTGCATTAGAGGTTATACGTGCGTGCAATTGGGTTCGAAGATATTCTTCAAGCTTGAATAAATTATTTGCGTTCTTCAGATGGGATCTTCAAATCGAGCTTCCTCGGATCGTGTTCTTCAGGATGTGTTCCTTGGATTGGGTAGAATCTCCTTGTATTACTTCAAGTCTCCTTCATATTTCTCTCAAAAAACGGCAAGGTAACGTTGTTGTCCTCCACGTCGATGGGAGTGTAGGTTTTGAGGTAGATGTTCCTCACACCCTAGACTAGGTTTGTGTTCAGGAACTATTTAGGGGAAGGTTTCTACCCTATATTTTGTGGCTCTAGAGGAAGAGAGGTTGTGATTAACATAAATGATCAACAATTATCTAATGCCCCTATTCTCTGAGCTTTCAGTCATTTGAACTATGAACCTCTACTAGATTTATAGAGGGGGATGGCATTGGTTATTGAATTCACATGACATTCAAAACTCTTCAAGGTTGATAATATCTCATATTTATATATCAGTTGGATATGTTTGAAATTTAGAAAAACTGAAGAAAGGGGCTGACTTGAAGATTAGAGTGCTGATCAGCACTTCAAGGGGTTCAAATGACACTTTGACTAAAGTTTTGAATGTCCAGTGGCTGCTCTTTATCTCTTTTGAGTCCTATTAGGTTTTACCGTTTTATGTTCAATTTTTTAGATAACTCTGACTTTGGTACATAACATTTAGCATTTTTAGAGTAAGATAATGTTAGTGTAACTTTAGTAACTTTATTTTTTATTTATTAAAATCTTATTTTAAAGATCGATAATCAATCAAAAAAATCCAAAATAACCTGATTATCCACTAAAATTATCCAAAGGTATGCATACACACTATTGTCTTAAGCCCAAATAAATGAGATTATGACACATAATAAATTATAAATAAATCTTTAGAGAGCCAATCATAATAAATGGGTCATAATAACACGTGTCAATCTTAATCGCAAGAATGCACATTAACTGATATAAACTTGATCATGATTTTTTTTTTTTTCTCAATCTGATAGTGCGATTTTAGCACAAAATATATCGTTTTGATCGTTAAGGTTTCTAGATATGGTTTCGATTGAGTATTTGTAAATATAACTGTAAAAATTATGAATATACCCTTAGTCATGAAATGACAATTTTGGCAATGAAGTTAAACAATTGTTGCAAAATGGGTGGTCTACAAGACTACAACCCCTTAACCTTTTATGCTGTTCCAATAAGATCACTTCTTTTTCGATTTTTCCTAGTTTTATTAAATGATTTAGTGCAAAAAATGTTAAAATAGAGCGAGAATGGACATAATAGATCTATTTACAACCGTACCAAAATTTATAAACCAAAAGACGAAAAAAAGTTAAGAAGATCTTGTTACACCTACATAAAAATTCAAAAGGTTTTAATGCATTATCCAAATATTGTTTTTTTGACAATAGCAAGTAAACCCCACTTGTGGGGATAGAACCCTGGATGTCGATGTGAGAGACGTTAAGAGATACCACTAGACCACAAAGCTTGGATTATCCAATTACTTTTATGTAGAAGCTTAATTTGATTTAATAGAATTTTAGTTATTCATTTGGCTTTTAAAAAAAAGAGAAAAAAAAAAAGGTATCATGGGTAATCGCACATGAGCATTGCGGAGCATAGTGTTAGCAGTTAAAGGCGATAGCTTGTTCCCATTGCAAACGTCACGGCCTCATTTTTGTTACCCATTACGGCATTTCCCATTGCCCAATACCAAGAGAGAGAGAGAGACAAAAGTGGGGGAAGACGAAGCGCCAACGAAGAAGGAAAAGAAAATCCCCCAAACCCTCTTCGCGCCCTAACCTGTTCACAACAACACACTCTCTCTTTCTCTTTCTCTTTCGTCTTATTCATTGATACCATTAGTGACTGAGAGAAAGAGAGAGAGCGCGCGCGACTGATCGTACAGAATTTCTTAATTATGAGTCAGCCACCGGTGCCGCCTCCGCCGCTTCCTCCGGCACCGCCGCAATCGGTCGGAGCTGTCGGTGGAGTCCAGGTTCGGTGCGCTGGTTGCAAACTGATCTTGACGGTGGCGCCAGGCGTGACGGAGTTCGT
Source organism: Fagus sylvatica (assembly GCA_907173295.1). Classification (NCBI taxonomy): domain Eukaryota; kingdom Viridiplantae; phylum Streptophyta; class Magnoliopsida; order Fagales; family Fagaceae; genus Fagus; species Fagus sylvatica. The sequence goes on from OU015765.1 coordinate 15,381,659, forward strand.
CTGCTCCACGTGTCAATTGCCTCAGATGCTTCCTCCGGAGCTCATGAGAGTCAGATTGCCATTGAAGCCACCGACTCCACCTCCGCCTACGCTTCCTCCCTCCCAGCCTCCGCCTCTGCTTCTGCCTGCGCCTCCCTCGCACGTGCCCGCGCACGGCATCGATCCGACGAAGATCCAGGTCCCTTGCGCTCACTGTAAGGCCATTCTCAATGTCCCTCATGGCTTGGCTAGGTTTACTTGTCCTCAGTGTAACGTTGAACTCGCTGTCGATTTGACCAAGTTCAAGCAGTTTTTCCAGTCCCAACCTCCTCCTCCCGAGGAAGTCAACGAGGTTTTTCTTCTTCTCCCATTCCATCCATTTCCATTTCTAACGGCAAAATTTAATTTAATTGCTTGGATTTGAGTGCTAGTAAAGGATTGTATTGGTTACATTCATGGTTATTGTTAGAATCATTGATGATGCTGAGTTGAATTTGATGCGGGATGTACATTGTTTGATTGATACGGAAATGAGTTCAGTCTCAAATGACACAGGTGGAGGGTGAGATAATGGGCTGAAAAGTAACTTACCAATAAAACAAAGAGAATCTAGCATGGGAGCATGACATATAATGCTGTTATGTTTATATAAACAATACAACAACAACCAAACCGTTGTCTCAAAATTTTGGGGTCGGCTATGGATTTTAAACAGACTAATTAGGGTTAGCCTCATGTATTATTTTCCACTATTTTATCTTATCTAAAGTCATACTCTTTATAATAATAATGTGAGAAAATCAATATATACTTTTTAATTTTTATAAGTAACCAGTATACTAGGAGTACACTAGGTGTACAACCAAATCAAAATCGCAAGGAGTGGAAATCCAAAAAACTGATGCAAATAAACACAAGAAACAAAACCCCGCACAGACACCCACTCAAATAAGATTCTAAAAAACAACAGTTTTAGCTCAAAAGTAGTCCTCTCACAATCTTCAAAACTACGACCATTACGCTCCCGCCAAAGACACCACATCAAGCCATGCGGCACAATCCCCCACACCCCCTATTCCGATACCTGCCAAACTTACTTTGCCAGCTTTCCAGCAAAACCAAAACACTTCTTGGCATAACCCAATAGATACCAAATAACCTGAAAAGCATAGAAAACATTTCATGAGCAACTGGGGAGTGAAGCAATAAATGATCAACCGACTCCCTACCACACTTGCACACACAAAACCAATCTAACATCACAATATGATGCCGACGCAGATTATTAATAGTCAAGATTTTCCCCAACGCCACCGTCCACACAAAATGCAACTCGAGAAGGCACTCGTGATTTCCAAATAACTTTCCAAGCAAAGGAAGCCTCTACAGTCTCAGACAAAGTTCGAAAGTTACCAATATAGAACTTCGCCCCTTTAGCAAACCTCCAACAAATCTTGTCAACCCTACTGCCTCTTACCGGAATTGAGTACAATAAATCCATGAAAACCGATAAAGATTCCAACTCCAAATCTTGCATTGACTGGGTAAAAGATAAGTCGCAATAAATATCACCATCACAAAGCCTTAGCAAGTCCGCTACCGAAGTATTCCTGACAGGGGCAATACCAAAAATTTCCATGAACTCCTCTTTTATAGGATGATCCCCGCACCACGTATTGTACCAACATTTTACTTGGGTACCATCACCTATGTCAAACTTGAGAAAACTATAGAAAGAGTTCCAACCATGCCATATATACCTGTTTTTATCTTTACCTATAAAAAAAATACCACGCCATATATTCTTCCAAAGACTAATGCCATAAGAACCAGGTATCTCCCTAGAAGACCAACCACCCCAATCACATCCGTACTTTACCGCAATCTCTCCTCCAAAATAAATCCTGTTCCGTGCCAAGACGCCACAACCACTTCCTTAACAAAGCTTGATTGAAATGTCGTAAATTACAAATGGCCAAACCCTCAAAGTGAAACGACGAATAGATTACATTCCAGCTAATCAGATGGAACTTCCGGTCATCACCCAAAGCACCACATAAAAATCTCATTTCGACTTTTCTATGCGGGCGGCCACACTTGCTGGATTAGGAAACAAAGAGAAAAAATAAATGGGCAAGTTAGAAAGAGTACTTTTAATTAAAGTAACTCGACCACTCTTCGAAAGATAAAGACCTTTCAACCTGCAAGTCTCCTTTCCACTTTCTCTAAAATAGGGTTCCAGATAGAATTCTCTTTAAACCCCGCCCCCAAAGGGAAGTCCAAGTACTTAATGGGAAGGGAATCCTATTGACAACCCAAGATGTCCACGAAAACCTCCAAATTATGCACCTTCCCCACAAGAACCAATTTAGATTTACTCAAATTCACCTTTAAACCATATATCACTTCAAACCATGTTAAAACATACCAAAAGTGAGTGCTCTGCTCCGGGTCTGCATCACAAAGAATTAAAGTGTCGTTTGCAAAGAGAAATCAATAGATACTTGATTAGAACCAATAGGACTCAGGCATTTCTTGGGTTTCGTAGCCAATGAGTCATAGATCAAATCTCGCTTTCTCCTCTCACAAGTGTGTGTGGAGGGCGAGGTTGTAGGTTCAAAATCCACTAGGTGCATGTGTTACAAAAAACTTTTCTTGCGCTTTGAAATTTATTCACCTACATTAACCACTTAGAAAACACAAGTGGGAATTCACGTTTGACTTAGCATGTGAATGACTTCATTATCATCCTTGCCATTTATCTACTTTTTCCTCAAATTTGATGTCCAACACTAGAAAAATTTCATTGCTTAGACATAAAGAACATGAGTCACTAATTCTTATGAAGAAAAATCTGGCAACCAATAAAATACAGCAAAAGGTCACCCTAAATCCCCTTATGCATTTTTGAATATTTTTATCTTTTGAATAGATGTAGAAGGTCTATCAGATTGTCTTTCAATGACATCTTAGAGATTATATAGAGTATATCTATCCTTCATCATCTTAGCCGTGTTGTTTTGAGTGTTAGGACAAGGAAAAGTAAAAGAAGGCATGACTAGTGTTAGAATTTTCCCAATGCAGGAAATTCTATGCTATCGTAAATTGGATTGAACTATATATATTAGAGGATAGGTTTTTTGTATTTGGTCAATGGCTAAAGCACCTCATCTTAGTTTAATAAACATGCTGGATACCCTTATGAGTAAATGCAAGTAATCCTCCCATAAAACAGAAAGCTATTAGCGGTTCTGCAACCCCCTGAATAGGTGATTCTCTTCTTTGTTTGGCAATTTCAAAGCTCCTACCACTACATTTTTCTTGATACATTGTCCCAATTTTTACCAAATTTTCTACCAGTAATCGCAACTCCAGGGTTTTCATGCTTGCTTAAGGGATTTTAAGAATGATGAATTTAAGTAATTTACTATCAATGGAGTCCCATGCCATTAGGGAACTTTTTGGTTGCTTTCCATTCAAAATTTTTTAATCTCTGATTAATTTATGTTGCCTTTATCACAAATTATGACTTTAACTTCCCACTTAATAATTTGCATCATCCTCTCTTTTGACTTGGCCTCCATGTATTCTTCCTCTGGGACCAGATATGATAGACTGCTGCACCCCAGACAATTTTGCACATTACAGCCTTCAAGCTCTTGCTTTCCAAGCTAACTAGACCCCAATCCACCAATCTACTCCATTCAATTTCAGGATTCTTTTTTTTTTAATAAGTAAAAGTTTCAGGATTCTCAATTATACAGAATTTCATAGCTTGCTTCTCTCCATGTCTTGCTAGTGAAGTTGCATTGGAAGAATAGATGGTCTCTATCTTCCATATTACATCTGCAGTAAACACACCTCATTTCACTATGGTCTCTACCCCCTTGTAGTAAGCCTGTTCCTCATAGCAAGCCAAAGAATAAAGGCATGCCTCAGGATTGCTAATGAAAACCATATAAGTTTCCACCAATTCACTTAAAGAAAGAAAAAGAAAAAACGTTGCCACCAATTCACTTTAGGCAATCTGAACCTCAAGGCATTCCGTGTATCTGAACTTGAAAAGGATCCAAATAGGTCTGTCCCTACTACCGGTTGTCATCATAGGCAGCATACTTTGTATAGCAACTAGATCATCAGATATTGCTGGTCTCCACACACAAGTCTCATCCTTAAGGACACTTGATACCTTTGCTCAAGGTTGTTGGCAGCAAGGAGTCCTTTAGGGGTTCCAATTTTCAGTGACCCTTCTGTTGATGCTGCTTTATTTGTGAAAATTTTATACGCCATTATCTTTAATTGTTGGCTAAATTGCAGAATCACCCCCTGGGGTTTGGGTCATTTGTAAACTGACTCCCTAGGGTTTCAATTTTACAATATAACCACCTTGAATTTTTTAATTAGTGAAATTGACCCCTCTAAGTACATTTTTTTTTGGTCAATTTTGCTAACAAAATTTGTCACATGCATTGCACTTGGGTTTATAATAATGAATTTTTTATTGTAAAGTGGGCACATGTAATGCACGTGACAAATTTCTACTAGCAAAATTGACAAAAAATGTATTTAGAGAGGTCAATTTCACCAATTTAAAAACCCCAGGTGGTTATATTGCAAAATCAAAACCCTAAGGGGTCTGTTTGCAACTGACCCAAATCCCAGGAGGTGATTATGTAATTTGGCCTTAATTGTTTAGGCAGACTTTTTATTCTGGTTGTATTTTATTCTAAAGTCATATTTTTTCCTTACATCTACACTTCTGTTCTCCCATTTACATTGTACTTTGTCAGGTAGCCATTGAAGTAGAGCGAGAAGAAGATGAAGGTGGCATGGTGGGGGAGACCTTTACAGACTATGTGAGTATTTTGTTTTTCAAGACAAGAAGTGCTATTTGACGAGATTCTTATAGTGCCTTGACATTTTAGTTGAAGCTTTCAAACCAGTATTTCAGATGATTATTGTGTGAATCTTTTTGCAGCGCCCTCCAAAACTATCTATTGGCCCTCCTCATCCTGATCCTATCGTGGAGACATCGTCCTTATCTGCAGTGCAGCCACCTGAGCCGACTTATGATCTAACAACTAAGGATGACTTGGAAAGCTCCAAAGCTTTGTCATGTTTGCAAATTGAGACGTTGGTTTATGCTTGTCAGGTTGCTTTTATTAGAACTCATGGTTGATAATTCTTTGTCTGCTCCTTTACTTGTAAGATAATCTTAGTTTCCATGACAGAGACACCTCCAGCACCTTCCCAGTGGTGCTAGGGCGGGATTCTTTGTCGGAGATGGAGCCGGTGTGGGTAAAGGTCGAACGATTGCAGGTTTAATATGGGAAAACTGGCACCATGGGAGGAGGAAAGCCTTGTAAGTTTTCAGTTGCAATCTCTGTGTGCATGCTTATTTGCTTATCGTTTTTATTTTTATTTTTTTCAACTCAAAGTTTTAGTTGATTTTAAATTGTTTCTTTTAAATGTATGATAAGTAACTGCATATGTTGCTGAAATGTATTTTAAAACTTGTGTTTTGTAATGCTTCACTCCTATTTTCAATGATCTTACACAGGTGGATTTCTGTTGGTTCAGACTTGAAGTTTGATGCAAGAAGAGACTTAGATGATGTGGGAGCAACTTGTATTGAAGGTAAAAAAAAATTGTAGTTATCTTCGAAAATATTTTTTATGACAATAATTTGCTTGTTCTAGTAATATAAAAGATTCTCATTGGAGTGTTGTAATTATAAAATTTTAAAGGCTTTATTCAAGATTGGCATTACACTTAGTAAATTTGAGGATGGGGTGGCGATTGAAAGAACCAGAAAAGATGTGACGTGAATCATTTGTTAGAATTTTTAACTAGCTGTTTTGTTTAACTTGTAGAGAATAAAAAAAGCGATCCTTGTTTAAAATTTCCTCACATTTTATTTGTGGAGTATCGAGTAATTGTAACAATTGTATACTAAGTAATATTCTTTATATTAAACTATGTTTCAAGTATCTTTTTGCTTGATTTCTCTGTGTAAATGGGAATTTTTGAATTTTTTGTTTGTTTGCTTTCTATATGGTTACCTCATTTTGTCATGTGTATGTAACAAATCAAATTTTAAAAAAATAATAATAATTTTAAGAAGAATATTATGTGTTGGGCACAATCATATGCCATCTACTTAAGTATAGCTTTGGGTTGCCAATTTTGAGGATTTTAGAAATGCTTTTAGGAGTATTGCTGTTATTCCTTGCCTGATATGCTATATGTTATAATAATATACATATCGTTTGTTTGTAGTGCATGCTTTGAACAAGCTGCCTTATTCTAAGCTTGATTCGAAGTCCGTCGGGGTCAGGGAGGGAGTTGTTTTTTTGACTTACAGCAGCCTCATAGCATCTTCTGAGAAAGGTCGGTCTCGTCTGCAGCAGCTTGTGCAGTGGTGTGCATCAGGATTTGATGGTCTTGTCGTGTTTGATGAGGTACTAGACTTCTGTTCTTTAGAATTGTTTTCTAACAGGACTTGTAATTTTTTAAGTTGTGTAACTGATGCAATTAAGTGCTCCAAGGTTTCAAATTTTCTTCTACCTTTCATTGCTAAGGGAAAATGGCTTCATTGTAGTGCCACAAAGCCAAAAATTTGGTTCCTGAAGCTGGAAGTCAGCCAACACGAACGGGTGAAGCAGTTCTTGAGATACAGGTTTGTCCTTGAAAAGTGGATGTAGAAAATACATATTTGGCTACAATGTTCTGTTTTTTGTTCGTATTTTTGTGATTATCAAATTTTAGTTTAGAGCTTTAGGTATTATTGTACTTCTGTCTTGAATGGTATCTGGTGTGGGTGTTATGTGGTGATTCTAAAGAATTTGTTAGGTTTGGGTAGTTTTTACCTTCCTTTAAGTGTAGCAATTATTTCTTGTTGGCTCAAGCTAGTATCAATAATTATAAACTGAAAAAAGTAAAAAAAAAAAAAAACCTGAATTTTATGTTTGTTGATGTTCTAGAAAGAAGATAATGCAATCTATAATGATGTAATATGTGATGATATTGTTGTAGAAGGGCGGAGAATAGTAAAACTGGCTTTCCCCTAATTCTTAATGTTCAAAATTTGAATATCACAGGCTCGACTTCCTGAAGCCCGTGTTGTTTATTGCTCAGCAACCGGTGCATCTGAACCACGCAATATGGGTTATATGGTCCGCCTTGGTCTTTGGGGAGTTGGAACAAGTTTCTTAAATTTCCGTGATTTTCTAGGTGTGTTTTCTTGTCTCCTCTTAATTCATTTTTTTCCTTAAACTGCTGCAAAATTTTGCTTCTCTAATGTATCTTGTGTCAAGGCACCAAGTTAATTTTGTTTATTAACTATATGAAAATTGAACAGGAAAACAAAAAGGTTACTAACTACATTACGATGGCTTCTGGAGTTTGGTATCTTATGTCCATAATTAATAGTTCGCACATCTTTGCAATTAAAAATTGCAAATGGCTATCTGTTAGTTATTGCGTCACTTATCTTGTTTTGATTGAACCAGCTTCCACTAGGAATCTGGTCCTCTTTGCATACTCCCACACCATTTTCCATATGTTTAGCCGTGTTGGAAAATCTGTATTTGAGGCTTTTTTTGGCACAAAAGTAAATTGACCTTGTTATATGAAGTAATGATGATATGTATAGAAATTGGTTCATGTCTTTTGATCCATGACGATATTTTCAAGGTTGTCCTGCAACATTAATGGCTTATAGAGTGCCCGTTTGATAATGTGGCTTTAAACTACACTTTTTCCAAATATAGCTTTTTTAAACTAGAGTTTTTTCTAGGCTAAATTGCAAAACACCCTCTGGGGTTTAGGTCAGTTACAAACAGACCCCCTTTACTTTCAATTTTGTGTTATTGACACCTGAACTATTAGAAATGATCAAATCGACCCCTATATCTCAATTCTGTTAATTTTAACTGATAGAGAGTAGCATGACCACTTAAAAAAAAAAAAAAAAATCATTTTTATTAATTTTTAATAAAAGTATCTTTTTAAATTTAAGTTAATAAAAATTAAATTAAATAACAGGGTCGAGCAACAGCAATGGCATCTGGTCCAGCTCTCTTGTCTGCGAACCACTACTCTCTGTTACTGTCATAGCTCTTTGTCCTATCATAAACCCCACACAAACAGAGATACCCAGCCGACATTTTCATTTCAAAAGAGAGATTGAAACACAGAGAGAGAGAGAGAGGTCAGTAATAAAAACTAAAATACTGAGAGCATGTTTGGTCAGTGTTTTGTGTTTTCTAAACTTGTATTTAGGTCTTTTGAGAAATTTCTTTCAAGAACAGTATTCTAGTAGTTTTAGAATCAAAAGTTTGTTTGACAAGTGTTTTTCACATAATTTTCAGTAATGTTTTTATTTATTATTTTATTATAATTATTATTATTATTATTCGCAATCACAACTAGAACATCCACGAACATCCTTACAGCCCACACAAATCACCACCCACAACAGGCGACCCACCAAGACCCACCTGATGTGGAACGTTAAAAGAGATAATTATTTTAATTTAGTGTTATTTAGTTTTACAAGTCAATTGTATTTTTATTGGTCAGTTGTATTTTAGGTCCTAGTATTTAGACTTATTAGTATTTTTATTTAAAGTCAAGGTTATTTTATAATTCAATAATTGGGCTCAAGCCCATTAGAATTAGGGTTTCCTATGTCAGTTTAGAATTAGGGTTTAGTATTCCTATATAAGAACTTTGTAGTCCTATGGATAAGTAGATTATATATTGATGAATTAAAAGATTTCTTTTGAAATTGTTTCTATGGCCTAGTGCTGACTCCTAATGGTTTCCCGCTTGGTGCTGACTCCAAGCAAGGCCTAGGTGCCGACTCCTAGGTCATATCTCTTTATTTTCCAATTCTTTAATTTATCTTGTTTATTTTCTGATTTGTCTAGCGTCACCATCGCACCAAATAACCCACATAAACCCGAACCACCGCGACCCGTCACAACAACCCACACCAATCAACACATTCACAACAAATTCACAACAAACACAAAATCAATCACAAATCACAGCGGCGAGAGAGAGAGGTGAGAGGTTCGTCATCGTAGGAGCCCAAGTGGGTCTCCAGTTAATCCTTAATGCAAAACTATAATGATTCCTTTGTAATGCTTTCGCTTGTTCTCACAATAGTTATAGCTCCATCATGCATGTCCTTAATCAACTTTCTATCCTTTTGAGAAACTCCTTTCTTTTCTAGAACCCACCACATAACTTATCTAGGAACCCTATCATACGTTTTATCCAGGTCAACCAAAACCATATAAAGAACTTTTGGGCCTTCTCTATATTTTTCCATTAGATGTCTAAGTTAAAAAATAAATTCCATGGTAGATCGCCCTAGCATAAGATAAAGTGATTCGCCGATATTGTTGCTTCTTGTCTTAACCTATGTTCAATCACTCTCTCCTTTTCTTTTATAAGTATGTTCAATCACTCCCTCCTAAAGTTTCATAGCTTGACTCATAAGCTTAATTCCATAGTAATTTGTATAGTTTTAAATATCTCTCTTGTTCTTGTAAATAGGCATTAGAGTGCTTCTCCTCCACTCACTAGACATTTTGTTAATACTTGAGATCTGATTGAAAAAGGCTTTTCAACTAGCATATACCCACATCACCCATGCACTTTTAAATTTCCATGGGAATTTATTAGGTCCCACAGCTTTTCCTGTTTTCATCCTCCTCAATTTGTCTTTTACCTTGGTCATTCTAATTCTTCGAACTAACTTACGGTTTCTATTCTCAATTGGCTTATTCAATTCGCTCCATCTCTTGTATCGCTTCCATAAAAAAGTTTATCAAAATAACTTTTCCATTTCTCTTCAATCTCCTTTTACTTTACTAACACTCTTTGATCTTCATCTTTAATGCACTTGACACAATTCAAGTTTCTTGTTTTCGTTTCTTTTGTCTTAGCAAATTTATAAATGTTCTTTTCTCCATCATTTTCCCCAAATTTCCATATAATTCATCATAAGTCATAACCCTTAATTTTGGCTTAATATGCTTTTGGTTCTCAACTTTTAGGGGTGTTTTCATTTTGGTCCTCACAAATTTTTTAGTTTTATTTTAGTCCTTAACTCTTTTGAAACGTGTTTCATTTCTATTCTTGCCATCACTTAATTGACTATTTCTAACATGGCTAACAAATTGCTTGTCACTAAAATATAATAATAATAAAAAAAATTATTTGGCATTAAAAATGGTAGAAAAGACGAAGAGGAAACCATAAGTTTCACCACCTAGAGCTGACTGAACTGTTGACTTCACTTGAGCTTGCTTAGAATTGCACCACCTCTCATATGAGAGAGAGAGAGAGAGAGAGAGAGAGAGAGATTCCAGAAGAGAAAATTCATTGTCGTTGTTTGCCCTATCTCTGATTTTGATGAGCCTCACTCATCATCTGGGGTAGATGACTTGGACTAGACCATCGCTGACCATTGGAGCCATTGTCAGAAGTCAGCGTTCAAATCTTGTGTCACCCACTCATGAATTGGAAACCAATATTTGACCACCATTTAGGTTGTCATATTGTTTGTGGGAAAGATATCCCTCTAATAGGTGATAACATCATTGGTGATTCACCCTACACACTGGAATATGTTAGCATAAAGTAGTAGCTCAAGGGGTTCCATCTTATTAGCAGTCATTGAGGCCAACCTGTGAAGTGTGAATAGTGTAGGGGTAGAACAAGATACTGATATGATAATATTTGGAATAGTAAAATATAATCTGATATGTGTGCGTGTTTTAAATGTTCGCATATCCTTTGGTCGCTGCTTATACTAATTTAATCATGCTAGCTTCGCTAATTTCTACTCTGTTTGATCCCTTTCCTTATCTATAGTTCATTATTTAATTGCCAGATGATTAATTGCTCAAGTGACAATTTCAATTGCAGTGTAATGTTGAAATTCATGGCTTTAGTTGAAAGAGTTGTTCATTGTATAAAGATATATGCATGCATCCATGCACACATACACACACAAGCACATATGCATGCATCCATGCACACATACACACAAGCACACCATGGATTAATTCATTTCCTTTTCATTAACGGTGAAGGTAAATCATATTTCGTTCTTGGTTAATGGTTTCTCTTCATACAATTTGTTTACTCTCTTCCCCCAATCCCCTTCGTGTTATCTTTATATGTCACTTTGTTAATGTCCTACTTAAAATTGTTAAAATTAAGCAGATCATTGTCTAACAGAAAATTATTTGCAGGTGCTCTTGAAAAAGGCGGTGTTGGAGCACTTGAACTTGTTGCCATGGACATGAAAGCAAGGTTAGTATTTTTGTAAAATTTAAGCAAAATGTTTTGTTATGCTAAATTTTGGGACTAAGGCTTGGTTGTTTTTTTTTTGCTAAACAATGTTTTCCACATGTTAGGGGGATGTATGTATGTCGTACACTTAGCTACAAAGGAGCAGAGTTTGAAGTTGTTGAAGCACCATTAGAAGCTGAAATGATGGTATAAGGCACTAATTCGCTATATTGACACTGTATAAATCAAGTCATTTTAGTTGTTATTGTTGGTATGTATATATTGCTAATGCAAGCGATGGTTGTAGTTTGATGTGCACATGCTTCATAATCTCAGTTTTCTACCTTGGCCTAATGAAAATTAATGTTGGTACTTGGCCATGTTCCATAAAATTGCTTACGTTGTTTGGTTGCTCCTGGGTGAGCTTATTTAGGAGGTTGTCCCCCAAAAACAAAAAACAGTTTTTTTTTTTTTTTTTTTTTTTTTTTCTGTTGAAAAATTGTTGATTGGTTAGACCTTGTGCTCATCTATTGGGCCCCCTTATGTAGGCCAGCCAAAGGAATGGAGAAGGCACTTTCATGGAGATACAACTTTAAATACACACACACACACACACGTGTGCACACAAGCAGTGTTTGTCTGTATTCTGTAGCTGGAAAAAAAGGAGAGAAAATCTTTGAAGTATAAGGATTGATACTAGTGTATTGAAAACCATACTAGTTGTCCCGGTTTGAGCTTAACTGCTTAAGGGATGGGAACTGCTGGTTCCTACATGAATGTGCATGTGGTGTTTGAATGTTTCTTTGTGGCTTATCTGTAGGCTTTCTTTCTGAGTGAGGTGTAGTTATCCCAATGATCATTGTGAACAACTACATTCAATATCTCCTATGAATGCAATTTTAACCCCATAAAGCATCATTTCATTTATTTATTTTTGAAACTTCATATTCAGTTTCTAATTTTCTCATTTATTGAAATTTCTGACGATCTTGAGTTTTCTTATCCTACATTGTTTTTCTTAGGAAATGTATAAAAAGGCTGCAGAGTTTTGGGCAGAGTTACGTGTGGAATTGCTGTCAGCAAGTGCTATTCTTTCAAATGAGAAACCTAATAGTCAGTTGTGGCGATTATATTGGGCAAGCCATCAGGTATATGACCTGCTGGGTCATTGGTACTGGTTTTAATAATTTTGGCATTACATTTGAGTTTTTATTTCCTTTTCAATTTCTTGCTCTATTCACCAGTTGCTATTTGTTTTCTCCATGTGCTGTTGTAGCGTTTCTTTAGACATATGTGTATGTCAGCTAAGGTACCTGCTACCGTAAGACTAGCTAAGCAAGCATTAATTGAAGATAAGTGTGTGGTGATTGGCCTTCAGAGTACTGGAGAGGCCCGGACTGAGGAAGCTGTGACAAAATATGTGCGTTTCGGTTTTGTTTTAGGTCTATGCATTTACTATCTAATCTTTGTTGTCGGGATGATTTAATATTCATATTTGCTTTTTAATTCCTTGCCTTGAAATAGGGTCTTGAACTAGATGATTTTATTTCGGGACCTCGAGAACTGTTGCTAAAATTTGTGGAGGAAAATTATCCTTTGCCAGAAAAGCCTGAATCTCTCCCAGGCATGTAGTTGCTTTATGTACCAGATTTTTTGTATCTTTTATATGCTTTCTACAACTGAGGGTTGCTTTCTGATTTTATTATAGGAGAGGAAAGTGTTAAGGAGCTTCAACGTAAAAGGCACTCAGCAACTCCTGGTGTCTCAATAAAAGGGAGGGTTAGGAAAGTTGCAAAATGGAAACCTGCAAGTGATGGTGAAAGTGATGAAGAATCTGAAAGTGAGTTTCTTGAAACTGGACGCTGATGATCTGTAGCATTTATTTATCAACTACCTTCTCTTTTGTAGTATAAAGCTTTTGTAAATTAGATTTTATTTGCTCTTATTTGACTTGCAAACTTGGTGCACCATTGCTGATCTACATCATCAATTTCTGACCTTTTTCGTTTTGTTGTGAGGTTTCTCATTTGTTTTTTGTTTCCTTATTTTCATCTTCTTCTAGAGTCTTCATAGGGTGCATCACTTTTAGACTGTGTACTAAGTGCAACCATTGTTTTTGTCAATATTAACATTCATAATATATGCTTTATTTAGGTGTTACTGCTTTTAGTGTGATGCATATTATTTGCTGAGACAAAAGTTGTGAACTTGTTGAAGTACTTGTTTTTCTTGTCATGAGAGAAAAGTTGTGAACTTGTTGAAGTACTTGCTTTCTTGTCACTAAGTTTTTGTTTAATCAATGCAGCTGATTCTGGTCATGAATCTACTGAATCTGATGATGAGTTTCAGATTTGTGAGATTTGCAATCTTGAAGAGGTAATTTCTTTTGACGTGATGAGCTGGTTTGAGCATCTGCAATATGTGACTAATGATTATATCCTTCCCTGCAGGATAGGAAGACATTGCTTCAATGTTCCTGTTGTTCCCAACTGTTCCATCCTGCTTGTTTAGTCCCACCTGTCATGGAAATAGTAACTGGTGATTGGTCATGTCATTCATGCAAGGAAAAAACAGAGGAATATCTTCAAGCAAGACATGCCTATATAACTGAACTTTTGAAGAGGTTTTCTATTTCAAGAGTTGTTCATCTTTGGAGGGTTTATGGGTCTTGTGGTGGTAGATTTTTAAGTTACTAATTGGTAAAGGCAGTAATACATGTGTTATAACCTTGGTAATAGGTTTGAAGCCGCAATGGAGCGTAAGAGCAAAATTTTGGAGATAATTCGTTCTTTGGGTCTTCCAAACAATCCTTTAGATGACATTATCGATCAGGTGGTGTCCACATGTCATTATCATTTTCATGAATTGTTTACATTGCATGGTATGAAAATTTTTGTACATCCCCTGGCTTTTCAAAAGTTTCCCAAAATTCTGCTGAAGAAAGATAGCTCCAATTATTATTTTGGCATCAAGTTGAAACATGGTGATGACCGGTTGTGAGCATAACATAAAGACCATTTTGCTTATAAAATCTGCAGTCAACCTCTATGTTTGTGGTTTGGGAACCAGTGGTGATCGATGAGATGCTTCTTAGTATCTGATTTAGTTCGACTTCCCATTACTAGCACAAGAACTGCAGTCAGCTGCAGTCACTGAATATGCAAAATGACCTGCAGTTCTGACATCAAACAAGACTTTCCTAACCAGGGTATGGTGGCTCTTATCAATGACCTGTGAAGTGGGATTTGAATTGGCAAACAAAGTAATATTGGCTAAAGTTAATGCAGCAACATTTGGGGTGGACATTTTCCATTTTTCTGCACTCGAGTATTGTATTTCTTATGAAGAGTTCAGAGTAAAAATTTGGTATAGCACTATAGCTAATGGTTGGCTGATGGGATGTGGTTTTCCTAGGTGATGATGTTGTGTAACTATAACATGTCAATTTTCAATACAAATACTTGAATATGTTGATTATGATTTAATATAGATTATCACTATCACGGTAGGTGCTTATGTGCTCCCCTTGACTATGATTTAATATAGATTATCACTATCACCATAGGTGCTTATGTGCTTCCCTACAACATCATAACTATACAGTAGCGGGTGCGCAAATATCACCATATCGGGTCATAACAACTAGCTAGAAATCCTCCCCATTTCCCTTGATTTCCATTCCTAAGGAGTTCTTTTGTAGTATTGGAAATTAAATCTGAGTTTTACTTACCTCTTGCTGCTCACTAGGAAACAACTAAGAATACCGTGGCTCTGAGTAAATAAGGGCATGCATGCTTAGTGAAAGACTTCTTCTCAACTCGTAGGTTCTGTTTATTAGTTGGCTGTGGATTCAGTCCAGAAAGATTAGGAAACCATGAACTTTCTATGTGGGTTTTTCCAGAGTGATGTCATTAGTTGGATGATACTGTTGCAACTCATACCCGAGTCCTTTAAAAGCTTAAAGCTACTTTTTCATTAATAAAGCTGATCTGTAGGGAGGTGACTATATTCTTCTTAAAATGGATAAGAGGGAGACGGAGAGTGAGGGAGTATCTGTATCTGTTATTGTAATTTTTTGCCTCGTATGTTAGTCTTTGTTCTTGTGTGCACTGTTAAGTTTCACTGCCTTTTAATCTGGGACATTGGATCTGTTTAGTTAATAGTCAATGATGGGCAGCTTCTGTTGCATCTAATGTTGTTATGATGTAACTTCAATGCAGCTTGGAGGGCCTGATAAAGTGGCAGAAATTACAGGGAGGCGAGGCATGCTTGTAAGGGCCGCTAGTGGAAAAGGTGTAACTTATCAGGCACGGAACACGTGAGTTTGGGTATCCTCCTTTTTCTCATGGTTTATTTTTTTTTCGTGGTGGCTGAAAATTGCTATTTTGTATATTGCTTTAGAAAAGAAATCACAATGGAGATGGTCAACATGCATGAGAAGCAGCTCTTTATGGATGCTAAGAAATTAATTGCCATCATTTCTGAAGCTGGGTCAGCTGGTGTTTCTTTGCAGGCAGATAGAAGAGCTATAAATCAGGTATGTTTAGTTTGTGTAACTTTTCTCATATGAAGGGCATGTTTTGTTGACTGCCTCATCTGCATGGCTCACTGAATTTTTTTCTTAGTAATTACTGAATATATTATCCCCAGAGGCTTTCAGATATATTATCTTATGCACCATTTTCTTTTCTAGTTGTTCCCTTATCTCATTTTTTTTTTTTTTTTTTTTTTTTGCATTTGACTTATTTTATGACAGAAAAGAAGGGTGCATTTAACACTAGAGCTTCCATGGAGTGCTGACCGAGCAATTCAACAGTTTGGAAGAACTCATCGGTCAAATCAAGCCTCAGCACCTGAGTACAGGTTACTAAATGTTGTATATTCAATTTGCTTTGATTTATAAGTTCTGCAGTTGCATTATTTTTCTGCTGTTTGATTTGTGGATCAAATGATAGCTACAACAGCTTGGCACAGCAAAAAGAAAAAGAGGAAAGGCTACAATAGCTTGGACTATTTTAGCTTTGCCCCAGAAATGAAAGAGAAAAGGAAACCTTTCTTTTTAAAAGCTTGGTCATTTTCTGGGTGAGTAAATGTATTACAACCAAAGAGTACAGAGCATGGGTGCATACCCAAGAGTGTACAACAAGAGAAACACCACCTAGTTGGGCAAGAAACTAGCAGTAAGGCCTTACACAGAAAGTACTACAACCAACTAAAGCAACTTCTTCAAAAAATATGTGCATCATAATGCCATAGGCATAGAATCAAATTAGCACGATTTCAGATAGGAAACTCAATTGTTATATCTCCACTTGTTCTCACACTAGTTACAGTTCCGTTAGCTACACAATCCCTACCCTCTAATACTTTTGTACTTTTGCCAAAATAGAATTAGTTGACACAGATGCAAATAGTTGCAACAATTTAAAGTAGATGTCTTTGATGCTTTATAAATTTTTTGAATTTGTTTGACAAAATTAATATTTACTCCGATGCTTTGCAGGCTACTCTTCACTAATCTAGGCGGAGAACGCAGATTTGCATCAATTGTTGCCAAGAGATTAGAATCTCTTGGTGCCTTAACGCAGGGAGACCGCAGGCAAGTTGAATTTGTTCTGGTATTTTGGTTATGAAAGAACTATGATAAAATGAATTTCAACCTAGTCTTGAACCACCAAATCATGTCTTATATGTGGTTCAATGCATTGCAGGGCAGGGCCATCTTTGAGTGCTTATAATTATGATAGTGCTTATGGAAAGAGGGCCCTTATGGTGATGTATAGAGGACTCATGGAGCAGGTTCTTACTTTATTCTATTTAATTTTATAGCACTTTCCTGACAATGATATCTCTCTCTATTCGTGCTAAAAGCCTAAAACTAGTGGAAAAAACATAAGCTGTATATTGTGGGAACTAAGTTCTACTTTTCAGGAGCCTCTGCCAGTAGTACCTCCTGGATGTTCATCAGAAAAACCAGATACAATCCCAGATTTTATTGTGAAAGCAAAAGCTGCTCTTGTGTCTGTTGGAATTGTTAGGGAGACAGTTCTCGGTAATTTCTTATACTAAACTTATTTACTTACAACTGATTGGAATAAAAGTGAATGAACTATCCCGGAGTTGAAACTCTTATTTTTCCAGACTTTCCATGAGTGGGTGGTTTCCTTAGGTTTTTTTACTCTCAATCCCCTCTTGGAGTTGATTGATCTTTGTACTTTCTGATTCTCTTTGGCTGTACCTTAGTATATTTATAGTATACTTGGGCTGTCCTTCAATAAAAGTTTTTCAGAAGAAAAGAAAAAAGTGCCAAAAGTTCAATTATTGTCTGTAAATGTTTTGCATTATACTGTAGTATTGTTCACATTCTAGTAACTATCACTTTTACTTGGTTTGGTATTAATATTCGAGTTTTATATTTGGCATAGCTAATGGAAAAGATTCTGGAAAGGTGTCTAGCCGTATTGTTGACTCAGACATGCATGACGTTGGACGTTTCCTCAATCGGCTTTTAGGACTGCCACCTGATATTCAAAACAGGTCTGTGGTTTGTTGATTAAAAAGTGATATACTCACTGCAGTTAGAATTGGGCTTGTTATCTTTACACATCCATCAAAACACAGGCTGTTTGAGTTATTCGTCAGCATCTTGGATCTCCTTGTTCAGAATGCACGCATTGAAGGAAATCTTGACTCAGGGATTGTAGATATGAAAGCTAATGTCATTGAGTTACAAGGAACTCCCAAGGTTAATTCTTCTGCTGGATCTCTCGCTGGCTTTACTAAATTGTCATGCTAATTTCTTTTTTCCTGCAGACTGTTCATGTGGATCAAATGTCTGGGGCATCAACAGTGCTGTTTACTTTCACTCTTGATCGTGGAATCACATGGGAGGTGCTTTATCCATTCCAAATGTTTAGTTGATTGGTATGTTGAATTTTACATGTAACTAAAAATGTGTCTAAATTAATTTTTGCCTGTGTTAGTCTGCAAGCACCATGCTTGACGAGAAGCAAAAGGATGGGCTTAGTTCATCGAATGACGGGTTCTATGAGTCTAGAAGGGAGTGGTTGGGGAGACGTCATTTCATTTTGGCATTTGAAAGGTATTATACTTGCATCTCTTGTGTCTGTGTTTTACTTGTTGAATCTGTATAATTGTGCAATTATAATTTTATATAAATAAATCAAAGAAGATAGCTATAACAAGTTCTTGATGAGCTTGTATTTATTTAATATTTTTGGGGTTTCAACTTTCTGACTTGTTGGCTTGTCTTCATTAAGTATTATACTATTTCTTAAATGCTAAATTGATTCGATAAGAATATTGATTTCTTGTGCTTAAAAAGGCAAGGAATGTTGCACCACTATGCTCATATTATGGGTTGTGATTCTAAAGACAACCAGTAATTCAGAATGAATTTTAGAGTAGAGGTCCCAAATCTTTGGCAGTGTTCGGACAAGAGGAATTGATCTTGAATAAAATAGTTCCTACATATTATTTAATCCTCATTTTAGATAATCATTTCTCCCTTTGTCATATTTGTTTGTCCAGTATTCTATTTTTGGTTGTCCCAAACTACTTGTCCAGTTTTAGAAGTCAGTGGATTAATTTACTCTTTTCCCAATATACCCCTGCCTTTTATTTTCTTCAAGTTTAAAATCTTGAAAGTTTGTAAGGGCAATTTTTGAAAACTCCTATATTTTTCTTTGACAGATAAAGTGTTAAAGGATGTTCCTTTAAAAAGAAATATTTTAAACTAGACAAACAATATGGGATGGACAGTGTATTCCATTATAAATAAAAATGTTTTAAAATCCGAACCATCAAAAGAACCGGAAAATAAAGAGGTCCAAGGTTTTAAGGTCGGATTGGGGCTTATCCGGAGGTTGAACCATGATGATGTCATAATTGATTAAAATGCTAATAGATTATATTTGTAAAAATTAGTGAAAGTGACAAACAAAAAAATCTAAAAATATTTAGACAACTTTAATTTTTTTTTTTTTCTACAATTTTATAATGTAAAAAAGAACTAATAAAATGATATGGTGACACTAGTAAAGGAAAATTGGTTTGTCCAGCTTGTAGTGAAGTCAGCCTAGCCCCCACGTCCATGGGTTAAATGGCCAACTCATCCATCATGGATGGGTAGTGATGAATGGGAGCCGTATTTTTTATTTTATTTTTTCAAATCATTTAAATTAAAAAATAAAATAAAAAAACAAAAAAAACTAGTAAAGGACAAAACTACACCTTTTGTTTCTTAATTCTTAACTTCAAAAAACAAAGCTATAGCCAACGTGGAACCCACCCCCACTCCATAATTCTTATCTTCAACAAGCAACAGAAAATGATTACACAATATCCCACTAGTGCATTGCACTTTGTTACTCTGCCAAATCGTGAATGCACTTCGTTTCTCCGCCTTAATAGTGGAATGCACTTCATTTCACTGCCTTAACAGTGGAGAGTTCTTCTCCTTGGTAGATCCCACCCAGCCTGGACCACCCCTTCCCCCAATTCATTTTCACACTAATATATTCTCTTCACACTTCTCTTAGTGCCTTAAACTCAAGCTCAAACACACACAACTCTCTCTCTGATCTGTCTCTTGGTTTCCAAAGTGAAGAACGGTGATACCAGTGGCAAGATCCAGGCGAGGAGTGGGGACATTAATAGCGACGACGGTGCAGATTGAAGCATGGGCGCAGATCAAGGTGGTGAGTAATGAAATGAATGGTGAAGGTGACAGATCAAAATGAGGAACGGCATGTCAATGACTGGAACCGTTAGACCTTTGAGCAGTACCAAGGATTGGCAGGTCCAACCGCGGTTCGAACAGTTCCACGCCTCAAATTGTTTTTCCCTTTTTTTTTTTGGTTTTAAACCGGACTGGTGGCCAGTTGGCGGTCAACCCTGTCTGACTGTCCAGTCTGATCTGGTTTATGATAAATAGACTGGACTGTTTTTTGGTCATCATATGGGATTAGCTGATGTTATCATTTTGGTCTTATTTCAAATTGCCTGTTGTTTATTTTGCACAGTATCATTAAGTAAATATCTACTTTGGTTACTCTTTGCTAGAATGTGAGTGGCTAGAAACTCCCAAGTCCAGACATGCCTCTCACATTAAGGGGAAGTTATAATGAATTCGTTGAACAGTAAGAATGTAATTTGAAGTTTAGGTTTTTCAAATGAAAATCAAACCCTTATCTAGTTTACCCTGTTGTATATAATTTGGAATCAGATGCACATGGACTAGAATGATTGTTACTCTTTGAAATGTTGAAAGTTAGTGCTTGGTTTCATTTTTTATGTTAAACCATTCTAAGGTCTATATTTGTTGACTACATTTTTGGGTGGGTAAATTTTCTAAACTTCAATTTATAGGATATATCTACCTGAGTTTGTCAGTAAGTGCTATTTTTCATTTTACCATTGGGAATATATATATATATATATTTATTTATTTATATTTAAATTTTTTGGAACCATCCCATATAGTTTATTCTTTACTAAATGTTACATATAAAGCCTCAAGATTGTCATGTTTATGTGCACACATGGACAAAATGTATATAGAATTTAAACCAGTTAAAACCACCTGCTTGACTCGCTCTTTTCATTTTTCTTGCTCTGAATTGTGTTTCAGTTCTGCTTCTGGAATGTATAAAATAGTCCGTCCTGCAGTTGGGGAGTCACTAAGGTATAAATAATGATAGTTACCAGACTTCATTAAGCTTTGCACTTAAACCTCTAATTTCTAACCACCTCATTTTACCTTCTCTAGGGAAATGTCTCTGGCAGAGGTTAAAAACAAGTACCGAAAATTATCATCTTTAGAGAAGGCTCGTAGTGGTTGGGAAGATGAATATGAAGTATCATCTAAACAGGTAAAGACTGTTGATGAAGCTATTTTTGTATTTATGGTTGTATTGATGTCTGTTTAGAACAACATTGATAATCAGTTAATATGAATAAGTGGCTAATAAAATGTACATGACTCAATAGTGAAAATTGCTTTTATATTTGTGATCAAACGCATGAATTGCTTACTCGTTATTTTGTAACAATGCTTTTCAAGCTGCCTTAAACTAGATGCATATGCTGAAACAATGTGACTCATCATTTCTTTCCTCCTAATATTTCTAAAAAAGTCTTGTTGGACTATTAAGATTAACATTTAGTTGTTCTGCCTTAACAGGTGGAGACACATAAAGTTATTTCTCTATGGGTGTACCATAAATGTTTGATATTGCCTACTCATTATTTTTTAGCACTATCTAGTGATGCAGGAGCACAACCAAGAGTTTTTTAGAATTTATTATTTTAAATTGTATTGTTATTTATTTTATATGTTGCCTTGTTTTTAAAATTTTATTTAAAATTATCAGGTAGGGATCAATAAGGATTAGATTTCAAGATTTTTCAAATTAGGATTTAGATTAGATTATCTCTTTGTATTTGAGTTTTAGTAGGAGACTTACTGGAATCTATAAAAGCTCCAAGTTGTGTTTGTTTTGATTAGACTATTATTATTGAATAAAAAGAGTATTTTCTTTTGAAAATTCACGGCTTGGTGGTGATTCCAAGTCCTCAGATTGCTCTAAATGGTGAAGCGTAGGGTTGTCTTGCATCATCTAGTTAGATGTGGGACACTTTTTTCTATTTTAGCTGTGAATGAAAATTGTATCACTGTTCAGTTTTAAGTCTTTTGTCCAGCAAGAATAATGCCTTGTTAAACAAGGATTAACACAAATGCGTATACTGATTGGTAACCTGGTTAACTGTAAGTCCACAAGGAACTGTTGTTTAACACAACGTACACCACCTGATAACTTTTTCTTGCATTAATATTATGGATTTTATGTTTTTAATACGCATGCCAAATTGCATGCCAATCAGATGTTATTTACTATTTGATCCATAAACTATGTTTTCTGTGCAATTTTAAAATCCAAAAAACTTGAAATTTAAACATTTTATATAAGATGAAATAGTTATTTATTTTTTATCTTCTTGATATTTTGCAAGTATGGAGGGTGTAAGAAGGTAGTATAATCCAATGGCAGACTTGTCAAAAAACTTATTCAATAAAAAGTTATTAAGTGGTATGGCAGTAGCATAATTACATCAGGTATATAAATATATAAGAACCCTGAGTAGTAAGCACAAAGGATTCCTATTAGTTGTTTCATTCCTTGTAGTACCTCCTTAACTGCTTGAATCAATCTCTTAAAAGTTTTATGATGTCCTTAGCATCAATTAAACTATGTCCATCTATCCTGTGCTAGTGCAAGAATCTTAGTGTAGATTTTACTGTTTAAACCTGATACCCTCCGGTAAAGGTGGGTGTAAATTCTTGTTAATTATTATTTCATTTTTTCCCTGTTTCTTACTTATGTTTATCTGCAGTGCATGCATGGCCCCAAATGTAAGCTTGGCGACTTCTGTACAGTTGGCAGAAGAATACAGGAAGTAAATGTATTGGGTGGGCTCATCCTTCCTGTTTGGGGCACTATTGAGAAGGCCCTTTCTAAGCAGGTAACCTGGCCTCACCTGCTGCTCAATTAATATTCTGTGATGATTTTGTAATTTGCAAAAGCAGACAGTTGTTAGAAGGAAGCCTTGTTTTCCAATTTGGTGTTAACTGTGTTCAAGATTCAAAAGTCCTCATTTTACCATTTATTTACTATTTTCTTGGGTCTGTCAGTAAATTTTATCAAGAAAAAAGGTTAGACATTTTTATGTTCAGGATTTAACTTCAGATTTCATTGCAGGTGAAGGTGAACAATATCTAGAGTTGGATAATATTCATGTAACAAGTTTGTTACGCTGACACTAGAATGTTAAATTATCTCCTTGACTCTGGGTGGTCCTATACTTCGGTTGCCTAGTCAATCTTTATTTCTTCCTTCTTCGTCTTCTTCTTCTTCTTAATATATATTTTGAACACCCTTGTACTTATTCTTTCCAAGGCTGACCCATTGGAACTACTTCCTTGAACCTCTAATCTCCCCACACATTACTGCTCAGGTTTTGAGTGAAGCAGCAGAAAATACAAGACTGCAAAAGCGAGATACTTTTATTTTATCATTGCTATGTTTTCTTTAAATTTCTTGCCTTGTCATCCTCAAAGCTATGGCCTCCAACTGCCTAATGCCTATCCTATCCAAAAGGGGTAGTTGATCCCTTACCCAAATTGCTCAGTCATTAACCAAATTTCGAAAGTTGATCGTGTTTGTGATGGGCTAAAGTATAACTTTTAGGATAATGTCTGATACAAAGCAAATTATTAATGTTCAGTTCTGAGTCTTCAAGTCAGTTCTTTCCATTGGAAAGGCACCAGTCAAGGGGTCCAAGAGTTAACAGATTAGTGGGTAAACCAAATCTTGAATTAGAGTGTTTATTGCAAATTTTTTTTGTAGTTCAGGGTTTCAATGCAAATGTCTTTATAGTTTATGGTGAATACTTGTTAACTAATCCTTGGAATAATATAGGTCTTTTTAAGGTTGATGAAGAGGTGTATTTAACTCAAAAAAGCTTTTAATCTCAATAATCGAGCATTTTCATGGCCAATTGGTTCTGTATTTACATGGCTTGTCTAGTAATAAGCATACTTTGCTTGTGTGTGCACCAAGTCACTAATTCCATTTTAGTTGTGCACCCTTTCAGATGGTCCATATACTTTGTTTTTGTCCTTTAGTATTGTGTATTTTGGCTTGCTAGAGAGTAATAAATTTTGGCTTTTGGTTCTCCTGTTGTGAGGACTCGTGTATTTTTTGTTCTATTTAAATAATTACTTATCAATGCATACTGAAATGTTATGTAGGCCCGCCAAAGCCACAAGCGGCTGCGTGTGGTGCGTATAGAAACTACTGCAGACAATCGGCGAATAGTTGGGCTTCTTGTCCCCAATGCAGCAGTTGAATCTGTGCTTCAAGGTCTCTCTCTCTCTCATGCACAGAAGTAGGTGCACACAAACACACACATACACAATATAATTAGTATCATGGGGGGATATCCAAAAATCAATCTTTAGAGATCATGAATGAAGCCTCCAACGACATCTCTAATGCATCCTGATCAAAATCATTTCTTTTCTGGAATTCATACATGGGGGAAATCAATATAATTTTGATTTTTGCACGATGCAGATTTAGCATGGGTACAAGATATCGATGAGGATTGATATGAACAGAACAGTTTTTTTTTCTCAAAGTGGTAGCTGTTTGTAACCGTTATCACTCCTGCCAAGATGCAACAGTTTTGAAGCAGGAAACGTGGTTTATGTTTAAAGGAGCCTATGAAAGCCTCTCACTGAAGAAGAGAAAAGAGGGGAGAGGAGGAAGAAAAAAGAATACTTCGCACCATCCAAAGGCACTGCGCAGTCTCATTCATTTTGATTTTTTTATTCTGGAATCTGGCTCCAATTTTTTTGTGATATAATTTTGTATATTGTCAACATTGTCACAAAAGGTGAAAGACGATAGGTTACTAGGATGTATTGATTATAGTTCTGCTTGAACTAATATGTATCAGTCACCATACTGTTTAATTCAAATATCAGATGAAATAGAAAATCCTTTTTGTTATAGATTTATTTACCAAATCCAAAAGCAAAGCATTACAATGACATCGGACACACCTCACCAAAAACACAAGTATAAATTTATTCCCACTGATAATATCAAAGTTGTAGATCAGCACACAAAAGGAGCATCAACATGATGGTCACCGCAATAGAGGCCAGGTCGTTGGCTGAAACCCTGTTTCTTCAGCAACTGTCTAGTCCTCAAAACAAGCTCCTGATTAGTAATTTCTCCATCAGTCTCAGCGATGATGGTCTGAATTGCATTGCTAAGAGCTCCATAAGCCTCAGCAGAGTTGCCTCCAGGACTGGCATCAGCGGATGTTTGGTCAGTCTGACAGCCACTAATCAGAACTCCATTATCAGGAAGTCCTCTCTTCGCAGATCCAGCATAGACCTCTTCCTTGCTACCAACTTCTGTCTCCAGGGCTGGTTTTGCATACCCCTCATCGTTCTCCAGTTTTTGTTTGAGGAACTCTTGAGCCAGATTTCCAACCATCCCCAAGAACCCACCGCCGCCTCCACTTTCACCACCTTCACCATGCTGAAGTTTGTTCAGGATAACCTTCATGAACTTCTTCACCTTAGGGCTTGCATCTTCCCCAAAGGTGTTGTAAAGGGTCGGCCTCAGCTTCCCAACATCAATGTCATCTTTACCAGTTTTCTGCTTGAGTATTTCGATGAGGGTCTCGAGAGGCAGAGATCTACTCTTCACATAGCCACGCTCACCATAAGAAATTTCGACATCTCTGTCATCCTCTTCTTCGTGGTGACGATGGTGATGCTGATGCGGGATGCTGATTCCACGGGACTCCATCGCATTTCCCACAGTCTGTTTCAGAAAACTTTTAAATCCAAATCCAGAGCCTGAGCCTGAGCCTGAGCCTGAGCCGTTTCCTTCACGCTTTGTACTCTCCCCAATCTGCTCCTTAGCCTCATCAATGAGGCCACCGCTATGACATGAATCGGATACAATGGTCAAGCGGCAACCTTCTGGGATCTGGTCTACCAACTCCCTGAAATCATCATCTGTTTACACACATCCCAACTTATAATTGTTAGCATCTAAAATATCCCTATTTTATGATCAGGAAACATGAGCTTCAACAATTCAAATGCCATGAACCTTTTGAGTTCACAAGGTGCTAATAATGATAATTAAGATGAATTCCTCCAAAATTCCAGTGCATTTTACTCAATACAGTAATTTCGATTAAAAAAAAAAAAAAAAAGGGGAAAATTTTCATCCAAGAGACAGAAAATGTTCATAGCTCCATCTCTCAATCTTCTTGAAAACATTGCCAATTGGCCATGAAGCTGTGCAAAAATAGATCATATAGCCTCTATGTTTATAATACGTACATATATACATCGAAAACTAGATGAAAAATTCAGGATCATGACCCACATCAATCCTGATATTCGAGAAATTCAAGAAATAATTTTTATTTTTTCAATGAAAACCGAAGACCATTTCCAGATCATTTCAAGAATTCCACAATCAGACAAAGATCTAAATCATAGTCATCACAATCCCAACAACACCAATTAAAAGAGAAACCAAATAAAGTAAAGAATCAAAAAGAAGAGAAAGAAAGATTAACCAGTGATGAGATTCATATCAGAGGGAACAATGCACTCATCATATCCCGTATCATCATCTTCACCAGTCTCTGCTGGCAGACGTGTCCCGTGTCCACTGTAGTGCACAAAGAGAAGGTCTCCAGGCTCAGCCGATCGCACCAGATCCCTCAAAGCCCTGCGTATGTTTTTCCCAGTTGGCTGTGTGTATGAATCATCCGTGTCTATCAAAACCGTGATGTCTGCCTCTGAATACCCGTACTTGTCCACCAAACACTCATACATCCTCTTCACATCATTGATACACCCTTTCAACTCTGCCTTCGTTCCTGGGTAGTTGCATCCAATCAGCACTGCCTTCTTCGCCATGATCAATTGCTTGTTTTCTTGTTTTCCTTCTGCTGATGATGCTGATGATGTTTTAAGAGAAAAACAGTCACAGAATGATGGAAACAAAGGCTAGCTAAAAAGGGTCTTGGGATCTTAACTCTTTTTTCTTTGTCCTTTAGACTTTCTTTCTTTTTTTGAGTTGGAAAAGAAAAAAGTTTTGGAATTGGGGTCTTTGGAATTGATTGGGTGTAATTGGATCCAACTGCTATTCAAGATTTAATGGGATTATATATATATATATATATATATATATATATAGAAAAAAGAAAAGAAAAGAAAGATGATTTATCTTTTCCGTGAGTGGTGGCCGTGGTGGGAGTCATTGCTAATAACTAGACATGACAGTGTGTCGGCCAGGTGCCAGTAGAGTTTGAGAGAAAGATACCATATCAAGATACCATATCAAGGTAAAATGGCTTTATTACTTTTAAAACTTACACAAACTATACATTTTTTACTGGCTTTTGTTAAGATGCAGTTTATATTCTGATTATTTATTTATTTTCCTTTCCTTAACTATTGTTAAAAGGAAATAAGATTACACATGGATATTGAAAAGAACACACAACTTACATTTAGGAATGATAGCAAGTCGAGTTTACAATGAATTTTTTTTTTTTCAAATTCTTTAAATATTTTACATACCAAATTCTTATCAGATTCTCTTAAATCTAAAATTCAATTTTAGACCCATCTCGTCTATTTATCTAACCTTGAGTTGGGATAAACATGTCGGATCAATTCAAGTTAATATAAAATTGAACATCTATAATACTATGTAGCTAGATTTAAGTATTAGTAAGCATTTTGAAATTAAATTAAACAATATTTTGAGAGAGAGAGAGAGAGAGCATATCACCTACAATGAGTAAATATTCAATTCTTATAATGTGTAAGAGGTGGCCCAATAAAAATAAGACATATCAATTAAAAATATCAAATAAACAATTCAACACCAACTCGGCAATGGTAAGCCACACGCCCACACCATTAAAAATATTAGTTTCAGTTTTTTTTTTTTTTTTTTTTTGTTAAATTGAATTAAGGAAAATTACAATGACCTCCCTCCTTGTTTCGAATTGTACACAAATCTTTATTACTATTCAAAATAAACTACATTCACCTCCCAACACCTTAACACACTATTAAATCTACTAAAGGAAATTGAAAAAATAATTTAAAAGAAGAATCTTAGATTACACGTTATCCCTCTCACTAAAAATTTGGAGGGTAAAAATGGAAATTTTGCAATTTTTGAATGGGAGGCCAAATGGAAAAATCTTATATTTACACTTACCCTTTCAAAGCAAACATAGAGGGTCTTGAGCATTCCCATCTGGTCTTTTATACCATTTTTTAAGTCAAACATTTTATATTCACAGCCAAAAATTCACCTATATTTAGTTAGCTACAAATCTTCATTTAAAAAAAAAAATGCTATTGTGACTCATCTCCACAAATGAGTCGTTGCTTCTTTAGAGCATTCACATCCCATTTTCTATATTTTAGCCAAGTTTTTAAAGAAAATAGGACTTTTTTTTTTTCTATTTTAGAAAGCCGACTATTTACATTGCTTGCATCAAGTTCTTTCTCATTCCTATTTGAATATTATATTTTATTCTAACCATTTAGTTTCAACCACCCATGGTGACCACATGCTGCCACACATGGCGGTCACACGCCATCACCACAAAGGCCACAAACTTCCTCCTCCAATCTCATACCCACAAAAGAAAATTACTTTAAAGTCCATACGGTCGTGATTCAACCACTCATAGTGATCACATGCTATCACCCACGGCAACCACACCCACCAATGTGATACCCCAAATTGCATGGATTTGATTGGATTGGATTGTGTGAGTGTCTTGTGAAAGCGTAAACTGAGTCTCATATTAGGTATTTACTAGGTAAATCTTAAGAATAAGTGAGTATGAGGAGCTCTAATTGAAACTTGACTACTCATTTTGGAGTATAACGCAACTGTGGTTAGCGCTTTCTTTGGGTCGTGACAAATGGTATAAAAAACAACCTAGTAACCCCATATGGCTCAAAGGCACTACAGGACAACATGGGCCCTAATGATGACGCCAAGAATTAAGTAAGGGAGATTGTAATATCCTAAATTGTATTATATTAGGAGTGTGTGTTGAGTCTTGCGTTAGGTGTTTATTAAGTAGAACTTATGTGTATAAGTGATTAGAGAGCCCTAATTTTAATTTGATTAGTTCTTTTGAGGTATGACATATATGTCCTCACTTGTCACCTTCATGAAACCCACAAAAAAAAGTTACTCAAAAGTTCTCCTCGTTACCATGATTTAACCACCCACAACAACCTCTTCTGCCGCACATTATCTACTCGGTGAAACCATGCTCGCCCTCTCCCTCTTGGGTAGCTATATGTAGGTGGATTTTATGTATAAATAACACAAATTATACTTAAAAAATAATGGAATAAAGGATCGAGTGACCATTAAAAAAAATCATTTTATTCCTTCTTCCTTGCTACATGAGACTCAAAATGGAAAATTATTGAATATTTCCGGAGTATAATAATTGTATACTTCATCCTCTCATATAAATGATGAGTCCTATCATAAATTAATTACTGAAACTCACTATTCATTTGAAAGGAAAGTGTATATCATTATTGTGCTTCAAGAGTGCTAAATAATTACTCACGGTAATTACCTCACTAAGAGCTGATTAATAATTCTCATAAAATTCTATACCAAATTATAATCACTTTAATGGTTGTTAGGAGTGTAACATTTATAACTTTCATAAAGTCATACATACTCAAAATGTTTACCACACTGCACCGTTGGTTTATAAAAAAATCTATAACCTTGATGAAAATATAACTATATAAGATCTCTCGCTTACAGGGAGAACCAAACAAATTTTCTACCATTTTGGGACACACAAGCCAAGCTTCAATCCTTCAGTCCTTCCAATTATTCGAATGCAAAAACTGGGAACATAAAATGTACCAGCTGGACACCCTTCAACGAGGATTTACGTAGTTGCAATTCACTCTAACTTCACCTGCATTCCCAGTAAGAACTTGCACGTTCCCAAGGTTTGTCATAGACACTATAAACTGGTTCTGAAAGAGAAATGGCTGAGTTGCCATTGCTTCTACAAAGGGTAAAGTTCTTGGGTCAGAATAGAGTTCTTGATCCGTTGTTAATAACCCAACTTTCCTCTTAAGATTTGTGTAGAAAACAGTGTCAAAAGTCTTTGGAGTTATGGCATCAAGGTAAACTAAATCTGTTGGACGCTTACATCTTTTCCTCAGCAAGTACAAGTAAGAGAAATTGAGTGAAGGATCAGGCTTTCTTGTTCCATTGAAGTTATAGAGCCTATTAAGAATTGTACCACAGGTACATCTACCAATGGTGTGTGCCCCAGAGAGAGTGACTAAGTCAAGTACATTCAAACCTTTGGCATTGAAGAATTCAATCAAAGCGGTAACGTTTTCATGGCCCTGAGGGACAAGTTCGGCTTCTTTGGCTAAAGAAATTCTACCATCTTTACGTCCAAATGGGACCTCCCAGAAAGGACCTCCGGCAAAAACAGTGGCGTCTCTAGCGGCAGCGGTGAGAATGTCAGCACAAGAGACAGTTTTAGGACATTTCTTCTCAAGGGCTGCCTTGATTTCATCGATCAATTGGAAACCTCTCAATGTGTTGCTCACATAAGATGACCTCTCACTTCCTTTAGAGTTCAGCAATATTGATGCATCACATCCCTGCAAATGCACACCCTTTAGTTTCTTTTCTAAGAATTACATATGTACCACATAATGAGTACTTATGAACATATATGAAATAAATATATATGTTTTTTGATTGATTAGAGAATTGGATCAACTTTGGAAAATATTAATATCATATAATGTCTGCAAAATTATTTTTCTATTGTAATAAGGAAATAGTTTACCTTCAACCCGGTTTGGAGGAATTCTCTTGCAACCCACTACGTGGCAAGTAAATAGATCATCCACGTGTACTTTTAGTCACATGACATTTTTAATGAGTCATGTGACTTTTTCAACTAATACATGTGGATAATCTATTTAATTGACATGTAGTGGGTTAAAGGAGAATTCCTCCAAACCGGGTTGGAGGTAATCATTGTCTTTGTAATAAACAATAACATCATTCTTGCTAAGAGTCTTATGGTTCAATGACATTTCTCAGTTTTCTATACAGAGACAACTAAGCTTAAATCCCTCTACCCCACTTGTTGTAAGCACCAAAAAAAAACATATTTGTCATTGCTTCTCTAAAGTTGTTTCCCCCCTCAAAAGTGGAAACTCAGCACATATGATTTCTTATTGAATGAACACCTATACCTAGCTAAGAAACTTAAGTTTTTCTAAAAAATATGTAAAATTAAACTGAAAATGATGTCATGCCATGGATATGTCGCATGCATTATAAATATAATAACTTAGTATATCAATATTTCCAGATTGGACATGATTTTTCGGTTTGCATGTAAGGTGGTTTACAACTTATAACTTCCAAAAGGAATGTCTAAGGAAAAGTTTCACCAATGATTTTGATGTAATCTATAGAAACTTTATATATCTATATTATGTGTATGTCCATATATGCTTACCCGAACAGCACAATCATGGAAATGTAAACGAATGATGCTAGCAGCCAAGGTGGAATCCTTCTGAATCCATGCTCCCACTTTTTGCTGGATGATGCCCTCAGCCTCCGGACATGAGTTAAGGTAGTAACTCAAAGACAGATAATCTGCAGGATTTTGAAGAACCACCTTTTTACCTGCCGCTTTTACAGGTTGAATGGTCAATAAATCCAAATGAACAAGGAGGACAAAGAGACTCAAATAGTGACACTTCTTCATGTTTCTTTGAGTTCCTTATCACTGCCCAAGACTTGTAAGAAAGATGTGCAGGTTTGTGCTTCATGTCTTAGTTAGTCTCATTTTATAGATCTTGATATAAAATTGATGATTTTTGGTTTAAAGAATAGTGAAAACGTGAGAACCACTCTCCACACAAAAAGGTTGACATGCAAACATGTAGATTTGGTAAATAATTATCAAAGTCAAAGAATAAAACCATTTTTAATTTATTCTATGTTTAATTGAGGTCTCTCTCACCTTAGAGAATTTGTGTTTTAGTGGTGAAGAACCCACCAGAGGCTATGGCCTGCTGTACCAAACTATCTCGGCCAACTGTCAAGTCCCATTAATTTTGTAAAGGTGAACGTGGGCAGTGGAATGAGTCTGTAGTACATTTTTTAGTAGTGTACGTGTACGAGGAGAAAGAGAGAGAGAAGTAGCACATATACTTCGTCTCGTGCATGTTCTATAAATTAAATTAATGAAAATGACATATTACCAAATCATTCTTCTTGCTCTACGGCATCATATTAAGTTTTATTTGAAAAGTTATATCACAAAAAATATGACTTTCTTATTGACAAATTTTATAATTGGAGTTCATTCAAACTCTTAATTACTAGGAAATTTCTGTTATTTGAGTTAAAATATCTTTATCAAGAATACAACTGTCCTTGGCCTCCAAATATATAATTCATATATAGATGGTCGAATAAAAAATATTAATTATTAAAAGATGTATTATTTAAAATTAAATACTATTTTATTTGTAAAAAAAAATACATTTCCTTTACTATGTATAACATTTTTCGTTACAACAGTCATCCTTACTTACATTACATACAAATTTAACAAACAAACCAAAAAAACGTTTATCATATTCCCCAATGAAGTACCTAATATGTTTGTCCCTCCAAAAAACAAAAGGTACCGGAATAAGTTATATCTTCATGACTACTAGGCTCAAAAGACTTCTAAGATCTTATTAATCTAGGAATTTTGACTACTTAAGATAGGGTATATACAACATTATAATAAGCTTCTAATATATAGAACAGTCTAATATCTCATGTTAAATAGAAAATTTCTCCCAAAAAAATTAAATATTAGAGAATCCTTGGCGTTGAACACCTTAATCTTCAAGAACTGATTGTGAGATCTGTCTTTGTGAAACTTAAAAATCACATTAGGAAAGGTGGCGTGGATTTTCCAAAGGTGCAGCACATCCCAAAGATCTACCACTAGATGTAATTCGGGATGTTTCATGAAGATTTGTCCTGATTCTTTTAAAAATGGTGAGCTTCTCAATTCTATTTGTTTTTATTCTTCTTTTTATTGCTTTCATTTTATCTTTTATCTTTAAAAAAAAAAAAACTTTGCGTCATTTAAGCTATTTCACTAACAAGTTTATATATGTTCGTGACATTCTCTCTCTCTCTCTCTCTCTCTCTCTCTCTCTCTCTCTATATATATATATATATATATATATTATATTTATTTATTTATGGGATACCTCAAATATATTGTGAGTTCACTTTGATATGGCTTAAGTTTTTGGTACTCATAGTTTCCGACATGATA
Organism: Fagus sylvatica; assembly: GCA_907173295.1. Lineage (NCBI taxonomy): Eukaryota > Viridiplantae > Streptophyta > Magnoliopsida > Fagales > Fagaceae > Fagus > Fagus sylvatica. The sequence goes on from OU015765.1 coordinate 15,414,980, forward strand.
ATTGATAAGTAATATTTTTTAATGATTCGTTATTTACTTATGACTTGAACCTTCATGAAATTTACCATATCTCTATTTTTTTGTTTTACCCGTGGCAGAATCTTGCTGAAGGAATTGTAAACTGCCCTGTTTGCTTCAAAAGGATGATCTCTATTTGGAGATCCAGTTTTAAGTATCTCTTGAGCCTATTCTGTTTATTGTTCAATATATTAATACTCAAGACTTTGCTTCTAAATTGTTTGTAATAAATGTAAAAGTTTGAACTCCATGATGCCTTAGCGGTAGGTTGTTGGGAGATTGCCACTGGTTCAACCGTGGATTTGCTCATCTCAGAGTGTTGTATGTAATTTGGCTTGTGTAATCAATTAACATCCCAATTGTTTTAATTTGGCTTGATTTCTATTGTTTCATTAAGTTCTATATTTGCAAGTTCTTTTGTTTGTTTTTCTTTATAGTTTAAAAATATATGTATTTTAATTTTGGCAATTTGTTAAGGATCCATGATTGATTTCAAAAATTTTAGGACTAAGGCTTCATTGTTGTTGTTTAAATTTGTTAGTTTGAGTTTAGATGAATTTTAATCATGTATTAAGTAATGAGCTTCAATAGTTAAATGAAAACCAAATTTTTTTTAGGCCCAACGACCCAACCCAACCTATTCCCTACAGATCAGATTGGATTGGATATAATGAGTTAGGTTGGGTTGAGATTTCTCAACCTATGGAATTCATGTTGGGTTGAAAAATTACCGCAAACCCAACCCGACTTGATCCATGCACATAAACAAAACTCTGTAAATATAATGACTTAGGATAATAGTAAAAATAATGAAAATTACATTTTGTCCAATCATTATTTAACACCCCACCACCCTCTTCCTAGGCCAAATTATTTAAACGAATTGAATCATACTTTTCGTGAACCCACAAATTGAATAATAGTTTAATGAACCCATTTTCATTACCCTAGAGATTATGTGTCGCCACTGCTTATACTTTGTATCACCATTACTATATTGCACACTTCTAACACGTACTTATTTCCTTACATAAATTTCCATATAAAGCCTCAGCAGAGAGAATCGCGTAGAGAAAAGGAAAAAAAAAAAAAAAAAAAAAAAATATATATATATATATATATATATATATATATATATATATATATATCTTTCTCTTTCTTTCTCTCTCTTGTGAGAACCTTTGAGAATTGAGAGAAAAGAAATTATGGGGGAAAGGAAGTTGAGTGAATGTGTTAATGGCAATGACTACCTGGACAAATTCAATGTGGAAGACAAAGCTGCCATGATTCTTAAAGCATGCCTAATTGGATGAGAAAACTGCCATGGCTTTGCATGAAATTAAAAACTAAGGAATTAGGCATGAGCAACATGTAGCAACCACTAGCAAGCCAGAACCCGTTGAAAGTTTTCCAGGAAAACCACAGTTATTAAGCCTATCCATGAGAGCCTATGCTTACAACCCCCTGGATTTCCCACCAGTCCCAAGCCTCACCGGCCTCATAGGACAATAGGAGTGTGCTCTAAACCTTTTGAGAAGCAATTAGATGTAAGGGGTGACCAAAGCAGGCTGTCCACGAACAAAAAACCTTGACATTCCACTATTTTTAAGGAAGAGAAGCCAAATGTTATTTATCAATGTGACTAAATACTAGTTCAAAATAGTGAATTGATTTGTAAAGTTACACTCATGACAGTTTTCCATTTGATAGCTAACAAAATCACCACTAAAGGAGTAATTTTATACAATGAAGCTATAAATGTACATCATTTGTTTGCAATTCTCATCACCTAGAGAGAGAATGAGAGACAAAGAGAGATTTCCATTAACACCTTTTCATATCATTCTATTGTGTCCATATATTTCCTAAACAACACTATACACTATTTGTATATTTCCATTTCACTTCACCTAAATCCCACAGGGATTACTTTCAAGTATGCTCCCATATTTCCTATTAGGTACACAGAAATTAATCTGTCATTTAATGAACTGCTACAATTAGCTAGCTACATAGCACATGCAACTAACCCACCCCTTTCTTTCTCTTTCAACATTTTGTGAATGCACAAAATTTCTTGCTTACCACGTGTCGCCTTGTGAATGGCTGAACGTGGGCCAAATTTGTTTGATGGGGATGTTGAGCCCAAAACTCTACACCAGGCTTGTTGGGTTGCTCGATGAGCTGATGGTGCCTCCTTCTGAAGTCTCTGATCTGTTGGGCCACAATACTCTCAAAGAAAGTTACGGTAGACAGGCAAAATCAGTGTCACAGATTGGAATTAACCAAACACAATAAACCTTACTCTTACCAGGACTTAATATAATGACAACATGTAGGAAATTTATAGTAAACAATAGAACTCTGTGGGTTCAGCGAGTAGGAAGGGGATTAATTACTAAAAAACGTGTATGAATCAACATCATTAATTTGTGTAAGTGTTTGGTAGGTGAGGGTAGGTTTCTTGGTTGTGGCAGACAGAAAGTGTTTCAGTCTGTGAGTGATTCTTCAGAGAGTGTTCTGAGAATTGATTATGTTCTGGTCTTAAGTTTAATGAATTAGCTACTAAGATTAGACCAACTCCAGATCAATCAACCAACCAACTCCTTTTTCTTATTTCTAACCCCTCTTTATAGTGGTGTTAATATCTTGTGATCTCAGCCATTGTCCTCTTAATCATGATATTTATTGTTTATCTAAGAGAATAAAAGAGTTGGGATTTTACTAAAGCTTATCTGGGTTAAGGAGATAATCTTTATCTCTTGCAAACCTGATTTGGGCTGCGGCAGACAAATAATCTATCCTTTTTGGTGTTGGGGTTGGTGAGTATTAAATGCTTGACAAGAAGAATTGAAGTAATTGAATTGAGTTATACACGTTTTGTATAATTTAGTTTAATCTTACCGTTGCATTATATCCCCAGCAGATATAATGTTTCATGTCACGGCAAATCAACGAAATTTAGTGAATTAATCCCCCTACCTCCAAACCGATCTTCCTAAGTTCTATATTGAAGATGAACAAGGACCACCGAAGTGCTAGGCTACAGTGGTCGCTACTCTTGAGTGGTGGTAGCCTTGGTTGGCCATGGCAGCTCCTTTGGCTTCATTTGCTCTAACCTTGTCTTCTCCATCACCTCTCCCATCATAGCTTGTGTTGCAGCAGATATTATCATGAAATATCTACCATATTTGAGGGTTAATGAAGAAGACCAGCTGTTTGTGTAATGATGGAGGCATGGAGAGTTGTACTTTGCATTGGGAAAGCACTCCATTAGTGCCTCGAGTGTTGCGCCAAAAGGGAGGGAAGAAAGCCTCATACATGTGATGATTTTGGCTCTTGATTTGGACTATTCTGGCGGATCCCACGGCACATTAGCACATGTGTATTTGAATTGAATGGGCTGGCTTGTATTGGGGCTTGAGTAATGGCCCAATGCCATATCCTTTGTTTCTGTCACTGTAGACTACTGGGCTTCATTCGCCTTGGGCTCTCAAAGCAAAGTCTGATGCTTTGGACTTGGGCTGATGTGGCAAAAAACGGGCCTCTACACATTTCAAGGGAGAGCCTTGGAGTGGACAATTGCATAAGCATGATACAATCATTAATTTTGGGACTTTCTGCAATGTAAAAAAATATGAGATAATTTGGCCCAGAATGCAGTGATATCATAATGGCAAAAATTGCTTCCACAGTAGCCAATTGCACTTGCATCTACACAAGCAAGGAGAAATAGAATGCCACTATCAACATAACTTCTTCCAAATCTTCTTGGCTTTTCTTGAAAAATTTCTAACCATAACTGTGTCAGAGAATGTCAATGGAAGCTCTTCATCAACAGTCTCTCTTTGATCAGACCAAACCACTCACCAGCATGTGGAACCACTTTCTTCTTTTGAGTTTCCTCCAGTAGATTCCTCTGATGAGTTGGGATCCTTAGGTGTATCTCGAAATAAGTGTTTTAATATGAAAGAGCAGTATGATAATCCCTCCAATAGTGTGTGTGCCTTGGGTTCATAAATTAAAAGAAGCTCAATGTACAAAAGCAACACAACATGCAGGCCCAAAGACTTTGATGCACAATTTTGAAGCCCTCTTTGGCATCTTAGAATAACTCTTTCATCTTTGCTAAGTTTGGTAACGTTTTTATTTTTTTCCGGTTTTCTATTTCCTAGGCCCAAACACTTGTCTTTTCATGAAAAGTTATAATTAAAACAGATTGTCTTATCTTTTTTGTTCATACTTGTAATGATCTTTTAATTTTGCCTAGAAGATGTCATGATTTATTGATTTTAAGATATTTGACGTATAAGTTTGGTAAGTGTTGGTAAAGTACATACAAGTACGTTCTCTTTTGTAGCTCGACTAAAAAAATGTTGTAGGGCTAAAACTGGTAAGTCATGTTTTGTGTAGCAGAAGGTTGGCTTCAGTAGCTTGCCCAGAATCATTGGGCCATCTTAAATTCTTAATTAAGCAGTCTAGGAGAAACTGAATATTGAAAATAAGGCTCGCTTTAATATTTTAATTAATTGAACAAGCCTTACCTGACAAGTGACAATTTATCATTTGTCACAAAAAAGAACAATTTTTCTTTCTTTTATTGGGAAAAAGAAGTCAATGTTGACTAGAGCTCATGCTTATCTTCTAACATTTTCTGAAAATATACATCTTTGGATGTTAGTTGACGCAATCTTATCTGACTTGTAGTAAATAAGCAGGAGTAGGTACGTGGGTGGTGGGAAGAAAAGGAAAGCTCTTTCTGAGAAAGTCATGATTAGGTTCATGCCTTGTACTTTCTCCTATAAGTCATAGCATCCATTCTATTTCTCTCCATTTCAGCCATCCATATCCTTTAAGAAAAAGAAAGAAATGGGATCTGATTAGAAATCCAGCATCAGAGCTACAGGGCTTAGCCTTTTTCAGGTATGGTATATTTGTTTTATTGCGGTTGTTACATATGCTAATGATGTTAGATAGACTCAAAGTTTATTTGCAAAGTATTTGGGATATTCATCATGATTGAAATTTTGGTTTAGTTTTATCAATTGATATCAGAACAATCTCTCTAATTAAGTTCATTAGCTATGATTTTTTGGATTTCAATTGATGTTAAGGATTAATCATGTTACTGAACTTTTGGATCTAAGGCTTTCTCTCACGTTTAAGCTTAGATTATTGGTATATTCCCCTTTAATTCATGAATACGAGTCTTATACAAGTCTACGTACATTTATTAAATCCATGAAGATATAATGGATTGGTTGGAAATTCCCCTAGAACTTTAGGAATTAATATAACTTGTGGTCTGTTTGGATGGGGTTGATTTGGGCTCATGGATTTGGATTTGAGGGCCAAAATCCAAATTCTTTGTTTGGATGACTTAAAACCATTAGAATTTGGATTTGGGCTAAATCCATCAGGTTGCGTTTGGATACTTGGATTTGGATTTGAATTTGAATTTTAAATCAATAGATTTGAAATGCTTTGATTCAAAATCTATTGATTTTAAAATTTCTTGTTTGGATCCATTTATACAAAGGAGGATTTGAAATTTAGAATTTTGAAACCTATAAATTGACCAAAATACATAAAATTACCAAAATTACCAAAATAACCCAAAAAATTAAAATTAAAAAAAAAAATCTCCAAAACCTCTAAAATAACCAAAATACCCCTAAAATCACTAAAATCTCCAAAACAACCCCGAAACGTAAAAAATGACCAAAATACCCCAAAAACACCATGATGACCAAAATACCTCTAAAATCATCAAAATAATATTAAACCTCTAAAACAACCAAAATACCCCCTAAACTCTTCTTTTTTCTTTTTTCTTTTTTCTTTTTTTAATCAAAATGCATGCCTCTAAAATCACCAAAATACCTTATAAATTGACCAAAATACATAAAATAACCAAAATAACTACGAAACCTCTAAAATGACAAAATAATCCCAAAACCTATAAAAATGACCAAAATACCTCTAAAATCACCAAGATTGTCAAAACAATCCTGAAAAGTAAAAAATGGCCAAAATGCCCAAAACATACCAAGATGACCAAATTACTCCTAAAATCATTAAATAACCCCAAAACCTGTAAAATCATTAAATAACCCCAAAACCTCTAAAACTAGCAAAATACCCCCTAAACCACTAAAATGATCAAAATACCTCTAAAATTACGAAAATACCTAAACTTGACCCATTACATAAAATCATTAAAATGACCAAAATAACCCTAAAACCTCTAAAATGATCAAAATATTCTTGAAACCTCTAAAATGACTAGAATACCCCTAAAATCTTCAAAATGGCCAAAACAACCCAAAAATCTAAAAAATGATCATAATACCGCAAAAGACCAAAATACCCCTAAAATCACCAAAATAACACCGAAAAATCTAAAACAACCAAAATACCCCTTAAACCACTAAAATGATTAAAATACCTCTAAAATAACCAAAATACCTAAAATTGACCAAAAACATAAAATCATCAAAATGACCAAAATAACCCTAAAACCTCTCAAATGATCAAAATATCCTTGAAACCTCTAATATGATCAAAATTCTACTAAAATTTTCAAAATGGCCAAAACAACCCCAAAACCTAAAAAATGATAATAATACCGCGAAAAGACCAAAATACCCCTTAAACCTCTAAAATGATCAAAATACCTCTAAAATCACCAAAATGAAAAAAATTAAATAAAAATTAAATACCGAAACCATATATTGGAGTTTTCGGGATTACTTTGGTCATATTGAAGTTTTTGGGGTTATCTTGGTTATTTTAGGGATTTGTAGTGTATTTTGGTCATGATAGTATTTTGATTTGGATTTTAAATCAATAGATGATCATTATAGGGGTTATTTTACTTGGATTTACCCCTAAAATCTATTGATTTAAAATCCAAATCCAAAGTCAAATCCAAGTATCCAAACGCAACCTTAATTAATTGATTCATTGTGACATTACTCTTGGGTGGCATTTAATTCGCGGGATCTTAGATAATCTGGAATGTTAGATTCCTCTACTCTTTGATCCCTGAAATCACATTCTAGAAACAAATGGAAACAATGATATTTTGTTTAGAATTAAATAAAAAAAAAAATCGAAATATGATTTTGGTCCTTAAACTATATGATTCCTAATTCTATTATCCAATTATAGGTTATTTCATTTTAGTCTTTAAAGCTTTAAAAACACTTAATGCTATCCATGCCTTACCAAATTATTATGCAAACAAAATTTCTATTTTAAAAGACTAATGTAAACATCCTTAAAATGTTGGCATGACGCATTAGACCACATGTTAGTCTCATAAATAAAAACAAATGGAAATAATGATATTTTTATCTTTGAAAATGTTGTCCGGAAAAATATAGTAATATCTCTCAACTTTTATAAATACTTTTATCATTGTATTTATGGAATTCTGATCCATGCATGACCTGGAAAATTATTTGGTATCCCACCTTCTTACATGAATGATAGATCACATCATGAATTTGATTACTGAGACCTAATTATGTGAGATGAATGAATATCATGTTGAAGTATTTCTCAGAGTACTAAATAATTACTCACATGACCTTTGCTAAATCTTGAGGCTGATGAGCGAATTCTACTAATTTCCTTCACTTAAAAAAAAAAATAACAAAGTCTTAAACATAGCTGACTTGTACTACTATACTTTTGGAGAATTAGAATACCTACATCCACTATATCTCTCACGTCTTCATTTTGTGTAGGTCCGCTATGAATGGCGAGCAACAAGTCAAAGCATGCCATTCTCTTTCTTTTCTTTCCACTATTCCACGTTGATGTGATATGATTAGAAGAAGGGGAGCTTGACAACTCACTGATTGAGCCAGAAGGGAGTTTAAAGGCGAAAATGGACCTAGCTGTATTAAATTACTTGATATGCAATATTCGTGAAGTGCTTAAAACTGAAGCATTGTTGTTATGGGGGGTTCGTGATGCAATTGACGATATCAAGAATGAGTTGATAAGTATGCGATCTTTCTTAGTAGATGCCGATAAAAAGGGAGCAGATAGTGAAGGAGAGAAAACTTGGGTGGCGAATGTGAAGGATATGGCCTATGAAGTTGAAGACGTTATTGATCATTTCATATATCACATCAATAGCCAACGAATTGGTGGTCGATCTGCCAGGTTCCTTCACCATACCATTTACTTTCCACAGAATATTTGGGTGAGGCATCAAACCGCCACCAAGTTACAGAAAATCAATAAGACAATCAAGGCCATTCCAGAGATGAAACAAAGATATGGTGTTGATCGTATAGAAGGTACAAAAGACAATCGGAAATGGGTGGTGCGTCGTGGTGAATCATCTCTTTTTTTTAAAGAAGATGAACTTGTAGGGATCGAAAATAAAAGGCAACTGTTAATGGGTTGGTTGATGGATGGAGAACCACAACAAACAGTCATTTCGATAGTTGGGATGGGAGGATCAGGCAAAACCACACTAGTTGCCAACACCTACAATAATGACGTTGTAAAGAGACATTTTGAATGCTATGCATGGATCACTGTTTCCCAAGTATATGACATAGAAGAGTTATTGAGGAGCATGATTAAGGAATTCTACGAGTCAAGGAAGGAAGAGAATCTTGCAGACTTAAATTCCTTGAAGCTACAGATTGTTAGTAAGAATGTTGGTAAACTACTTGGAGAAAAAAACGTATCTACTTGTCGTAGATGATGTTTGGGACACAAATCTCTTGGATGAAATAAAGGTATCACTACAAGATAGTTGTCTTGGGAGTAGAATCATCCTTACAACTCGAAAAGAAGATGTAGCTTGCTATCATTTGGGAGGTAAAAGCTACGTTCATCATATTCAACTGTTGCAAAAGGAAGAGGCGTGGGAACTCTTTTGCAAGAAAGCATTCTCAAGCAGTCCCAATGGAAGTTGTCCATCAGAGCTTAAATTGTTTGCTCAAGAACTTGTGGGAAAATGCGAAGGCCTACCTCTTGCGATAGCGGCTTTGGGTAGTCTTATGTACTCCAAAAATATGTCTCAATGGAAAGAAATTTACAACAGCTTGAATTGGAGTCTAAGTAACAATCCTATGCTACAAGCAGTGAAGACGATCTTGTTGCTTAGTTTCAACGATTTGCCCTATCAATTGAAGCATTGTTTTTTATATTGCTCTCTTTTCCCAGAAGTTCATGAGATTCGAAGAAAACGGCTCATTAAGCTATGGATGGCCGAAGGATTTGTAGAACAAGTTAAAGGGTCCACTCCAGAAGAAGTTGCAGAAAGATATCTAATGGAACTCATTTTTCGAAGCATGCTTCAGGTTGAAGAAAGGAATGGATCTGGAAGGCCAAGGAGATGTAGAATGCATGATCTTATGCGAGAGCTTGCTTTATCAATATCAGAGAGAGAAAAGTTTGGTGTTGTACATGATGGAGGAGAAGAAATGAAAGAATGCAAAGCACGCCGCATTTCAATTCACAAAAACGATAGAGAACACAAAACATTTACGGGTATGTCAAATATTCGTTCTTTTCATGTTTTTAACAAGTCATTGAAAACATTACCTTCCGGAAGTAAAATGCTAAGGGTCCTCGATTTGGAAGATGCTCTCATTGATGAATTGCCTGATGAACTATTCAAATTATTCAACTTAAGATATTTAAATTTAAGGGGAACTTTAGTTAAGGAGCTTCCAAAATCCATAGGGAAGCTCCTTAACCTTCAAACATTGGACATCAGGAACACAAAGGTAAAGGCCCTTCCTCGTGCAATAGGAAAGTTGAAAAATTTGCGGCATCTAATTGTACATCACTACACTGAAAAATGGAATGAATTCAAATTTGTTTTGGGGGCGCGAACACCATCAAATATCTGTGGATTAAAGAATTTGCAAGTTGTGACATATATGGAGTTAAATGGTGACTTGATAAGACAGATTCGGAGCATGACACAACTTATGAGGATTGATTTTTCAAATGTGAAAGAAGTAGATGAGATGGACTTATGTGTCTCAATTCAAAACATGAGCCTTCTTCGCACCTTGTCTATCATGGTAACAAATGCAGAGGAAACCTCTTCGAATGGATGCACTTTCATCTCCTCCTCCCAACCTTCAAAAGCTTGTTTTGGCTGGAAAACTAAAAAAAGTGCCACAATGGTTTCATTTACTTCAAAGCCTCACATATTTGAAGCTGCATTGGTCGAGACTGGAAGAAGATCTACTCCCTCACATTGCTGCTTTACCTTTTTTGGGACGTCTTTCACTTACTAATGCCTATGTTGGAAAAACATTATGTTTCAATACAGGTTTTCCTAAGCTTACAGAATTGATTATTCGTAATTCCCCTCAGCTGAATGAGATAATAGTAGAAAATGGGGTGATGCCAAATATGAAATCCCTATATATTATCAGCTGCATGGAATTAAAGAAAGTGCCCAAAGGCGTTGAACACCTTAATCTCCAAGAACTGATTTTGAGATCTGTCTCACTGGAACTTAAAAATCGCATCCAAGGAGAAGGTAGCGTGGATTTTCCAAAGGTGCAGCACATCCCAAAGATCTACCTCTCCTAACGTAATTCAGGATGTTTCATGAAGGTTGTCCTAATTCTTTTAAAAAGGTGAGCTACTAATTCCTATCTGTTTTTCTTCTTCTTTTTATCTTGAAATGAATGATCATTGGCTCATGATAGCATTCATTTTATCTTCTTTTTTAATTTTTTTTTTTTTTAAAAAAAAAGACTTTGCCTCATTTAAGCTATTTCACTAACAAAGTTTATAAATGTCCATGACATGGTTGATAATATTGTTATGTTATGATATATATTGTTATTCCACTTTCAAATGGCTTAAATTTGTGGTATTAAACTATTAATAGTTTCCGGCATGATTTTTTTTATTTTTTATTTTTTATTTTTACAATCCGACATGATAATTAATAAGTAATATTTTCTAACGTTATTCACTTATGACTTGAACCTTCAGGAAATTTACCATATCTCTGTTTTTTTTTTTCCTTGGCAGAATCTTTCTTATAACATATTTGCTTCAAAAGGATGGTATCTGTTTGGAACTCCAATTCTAAGTATAGTTTGGGTTTGGGCTTATTCTGTATATTGTTCAATAAATTGATACTCAAGACCTGTTTCAAAATTGGTTGTAATAAATGTAAAAGTTTGAACTCCATGATGCCTTATTAACTGATAGTTAGAAGATGCTACGGGTTCAACGGTGGATTTGCTAATCTTCTTTGTGTTGTATGTAATCTGGCTTGTAAACAATTAACATCCATATTGTTTAATTTGACTTGTTTTCGATTGGTTTAGCCAATTAACTGACGCGTTGGGTTAGTTTTCGCAGGTTAATGGGTTGAGTCAGTGGGTTCCAGTTAGCTCAACTGGTAAAGTCTCTTGTTGTCGACTAAGGGACCTGGGTTCAAATCCCGCCTACACTAAAAACCAATTGGTGTCTTGGCCTGATGGTAAGAGCAACCATCATGAGCGGACGCCATAGGTTCAAATATACGTGTGTGTGAGTTTAGATTAGAATTTCTATCATATATCAAAAAAAAAATGGGTTGGGTCCTAAATGTATTTTTTGAAACTTAGGTTGAGTCGGGTTCGGGTTGACAAAAATTTCAACCCAAGCAATCTGACTTGACTCACACTATTAATCAATAGTTTAAAAAATATATGTATTTTAAATTTGTTAGTTTGTTGAGAATTCATAGTCAACCCCAAAAAAATTTGGGACTAAGCTTGGTTATTGTTTAATTCTGTTAGTTTGATTTATTTTGATGTCTCGAGACTTAGAATAGATGAAATTTTAATCATTTATTAAATAATGAGATTAAATAGTTGAATGAAAATCAATTATTTTTTATTAGGCCTAATAAAATGGCTTCGGCCTGATGACCAAACCCAATCCAACCAAATCCCAACGAATTGAGCTTAGTTGATTTTAATAGCTACATCAGTTAAGTTGGGTTGAAGATTTCAATGTGGAAGACAAAGCCGCCATGATTCTTCTTCACATAAAGCATGCCAAGTTGGATGAGAAAACTTCCATGGCTTTGTATGAAATTAAAAAACAAAACTTCCATGGCTTTGTATGAAATTAAAAAAACAAAGGAATTAGTCATAAGCAACATGTAGCAAACACTAACAAGCCAGAACCTATTAAAAGTTTTCGAGGAAAACCTCTATTATTAAGGTAGTGTTTAGATCCTCTACTCAAAACATTTATCTTGGATTTCTATGCACAAAATGCATTCTCAAAAAAAGTTAAGGTATTTGGTTGAGATTTTGATAAATGCAAGAATGCATTTTGCAAATTCTCATTTCTAGAACATAAGTCATAATTCACATTTTTTTGGATTATGATTTTAGCTTCTAATTCTGATTTTTGCTAAAGCAAGTAAGACCCACTAATAGGAGCATTAATTACTCTAACAGCCATTAAATATCAATTAATTTGATTAGTTTGCTATAGAAAATCGTAAAAATTGTTTATTTCCAAATTTTTTCATTCAAGTGTATTATATTTTTTAAGGATAATTATATTTTACCCAAATCACATGTGTGTAAAGTGTAATTATTCCTATTTTTTATATTAGACATTAATCTAAAGTATAAGGTATTTTTTGTTTGTGTTATGTGTCTTATGATAATTATTTTAAAAAAATTAACAAATTGCAAAATATATAATTGAAAAAACATGATTTTTTTTGTTTAATAATATTATTTTTTAAACTATTTTGCAAAAAAATACTGTTGAAAAACATATTTGGGGGATAGCCTCCTCGTCTCTTCCAAAGACGAGTTCCAGTTGGAACTCGTCTCTCCTAGAGATGAGTTGCAATTGAAGCTTGCCACGTCCTCTTCAGTTTGCCACGTATGATTGCCACTGATGATGCGCAGCTGGAAGGAAGAAAATGTTGAGCTGGAACTCGTCTCTTCTAGAGACGAGTTCCACTTAAAATGAAAAAAAATCTATCTCAAAGGCTGAAACTCTCACTCAAAAGCTAAAAGCTGAAACTCTTTCTCTCTCTTGCTCTCTCGGTCTCAACTCCCTCTCTCTCCGTAGCAACTTCCTACCCAGCTGCGCAAGGTTGACGCATGGCGGTGCTCGTTCAAACCCCGGTGCGTGATCGAAGGCTGGCGATGCGCGATCTCGCGGCGTACGCTCGAGGTCTGGCGGTGCTCGTTCAAACCTCGGTGCGTGATCTTGCGATCTTGATCATGAATGGATCGATCAGATCCTTGGCGTGGTTCTCGGTCAACGTCGACGAACCGATGGGGATCGCGACTCGTGATGGTGGGGGTTTTGGGTTACCGATTTGGTGGTGGGGGTTGGGTTATGGGGTTGCCGGTGTTGTGGTGGTGGCAGTGGGTGGCCAATCTGGCCGTTGGGTGCTGCGGCGGCGTCGTTGTTTGGGTTGGGGCCTTGTTGACACCGTCGTTTGGGGTTTGAGATTTGGGATTTGGGTTGCTCCGCCTCCGACGGTGAAATGGGTTTGGGCTTTGGGTTTTGGGTTTCTCCGACGGCAAAATGGCTTTGGCCGATGGGATGTTGAAGTGTGTTTTTGTTGATTGATTTTTTGCTATGTTGGGATGTTTGAATCCAATGGGTTTTTGGGTATGTTGTTGTGAGTTAAATTTGGGTTTTGGTTTTTGGGTCTTTAGAAAATCAAAATTCATCACAAGCTGATGAAGGCGCATCAATTTCTGGCGCGGTGTGCATCTCAACCACCATGATTGGAGCTGGAATCATGTCAGTTCCGGCTTGGTCTTAGGCATACTTCCTGGGTTCCTTTCCATTTTAGCTGTGGCGTTTTTCACAGATGTCACGGTGGAGTTCTTATTGAGGAAGGAGAGAGATGTACTCATCTGGAGTTGCAGCTCCATCGAGACAGATTTCAATGGAACTCGTCTCTAGCAGAGACAAGTTCCAGCCAATTTTTTTCCATATCAATGGAACTCGTCTCTGGTAGAGACGAGTTCCAGCTTATAATTTCAATGGAACTCGTCTTTAGCAGAGACGAGTTCCAGCCAAATTATTTTAAATAACAGTGTTCGCGCTAGAGTAAGATGAATTTAAAAAATTTTGTGCAACTCGTCTCTACAAGAGACGAGTTCCAGCGGGTAAAATTCTGCCACGTCAAAATGCCACGAAATACTATTGAAAATGCCACGTAAAATTTTTTCACTGGAACTCGTCTCTTGTAGAGACGAGGCTAGATAACTCATTTGTTTCAAAACAGTCATTTTTTGCGAAATTTTTGTTAAAATCAGCCTATCGTGCGTTTTCCCCCGAAAAAACATTCTCAAGTGTTTAATTGCATAATATATAATATTAAAATTGCATTCCCAATGTTGAGGATCCAAATGCAACCTAAGCCTATCCATGAAAGCCGACACCTACAACCCCGTTTACACTGATCACAAGATCCACTGGCCTCCTAGGAGCGTGGTCTAATCCTTTTGAGAAGCAATTGACATCAGTGATGTAAAGGTGATCAAAGCGAGCTGGTATCTTATAGTTCCACTGTATACAGCATCTCTATCACAAGCAAGAGAGAAGGAAAAAAAATCCATAGAATTCTAGCTATCGTTAAACAGAAGTCAGTGTCATTCCTTCAATATCAGGAACAATCCAGAAAACTAAACACACAAAACTGGCCACTCCCTCCTCCTACAAAACCCCATCACCCAACCCATAACACAAAACAAGCTAGCTACAAGCTCACAAAAGCAAACCCACCAATCTCCTTCATTTTCTATCAACTACATTCAGAATCATTCCAATTGGGCAACCAGGCTTTACCACGTCTTTGCTTGTGGTACTTGGTCTCATGGCCACACAGGCCAATGCCTTGATGCCATACACAAGGTCCTTATGGGACATGATGCCCTTCAGACAAATTAGCAAGAAAAGAAAGTACAACAAGAACATGCGAGAGGACAATAAACAAAGACCATCACTCAGCTCCGAAAGCTCTACCATCATACTCGTGGCAACACAAATATACCGTAAGAAACCACACAACCGCTTACTATATTGATCTCAATATGCACATTTGTTTTGAGTTCGGTAAAAGAAGGTTCCTAACTCAAGGAACATATGCTCAATCATGCTCGATCTACTACAAATATTATATACTGTAGCAAAATACAGCATTCTATTTGACATTTTTTGTGGCTCATTTTGTTTCCATTCAACACTGGCCAATGCTTCTATTTGAAAACCTTTAACAATGTTGAAAACATTCACTAAGAATGCACAAATTCTTTAGCAAGGAAAGCAAGTATAATCCCAACATAATAACAAGAACATAAACTTAGAGCAGAAATTAAACTACATAATCCTGCAAAACATTTTCTTTAGAGAAAACTAACCAACAATAAAAATAACACGATAATGTGAGCTTAAAAAAGCGAGGTCCCTTTTCCTTTCTTGTCACCACCAATTTCGAAATGTTTGCATCGCTGCAAATACAAGTCAACAACCAATCATTAGCAAAAAGAAGAGAAGAAAGAAGCCTCACCCCCAAAAAACATTTAAGTCACTGAACCAACCTTAATTGCATGCTGAGACATATGCTTGCAACTTTGACATTGCAAACGCAGCACAATCTTTTTGGTAGTCTTGGCCTGTTGGGAAAATTAAAGTAGACTTTAAAATTGATTTGATCTACTTAACATTCATAACTATATAACTAATTTCAGGCAAGCAAAAAGCAAACATTTATAAAATTGGACCTTCTTATGGAAGACGGGCTTGGTCTGACCACCATAACCAGATTGCTTGCGATCGTAACGGCGCTTTCCCTGAGCAGCAAGGCTATCCTTGCCCTTCTTGTACTGCGTCACCTTGTGCAAGGTGTGCTTCTTGCATTCCTTGCTCTTGCAGTATGTCTTCTTTGTCTTTGGAACGTTCACCTAAAGCAAAACCAACCACATTTGTTTAAATCATGATTACTAACATAAATCTTGGCAATTAGGAATACGAAAAAAGTGATGTTGAATGTAGATTTGGGGCTTATCTAAATCCAAACGGAAAAACTTGGATAACAATAAGAAACACATACATACATACATAAGAGTGTTCATAAAAACTCAACATAATAAGAACAAAAGCTCACACGGTTTTAACACTTTCTTAAGAAATCTAACACCAAAATAATCAATCAAACATTTCGGACACTACAAATATTATTATAATTTATAACAACACAGAAAGAAAGTTTTATTTAGTCTAAGGCCTATAAAAAATTAAAAATGAACAAAAACAACGAACAGATCTAGAAAAGAATAAATTACAAACAGAGAATATGAAAAGGAAACGAGAAGAGTACCATGATGATCTGAATGACTGAGTGGCGCCGACGGAATGAAGTGAGAGACCCTCTTACCTTCTCTTCTCTTCTATATATATGATGGACTAAACCTAATCCTAGTAACTGTTTGGGCGGGCCTAACAGTCATTACGGGTGTGGGAGTGGGCCTAGAAATTTCATGCTGAGATTCAATCCAAAGCCCATTTAGGAGTAGGCCCAAAGATAATTATTAAATTTGAGTTTTAAAAGAAAAAAAAAAATTTTGAAAAGTAATGTCAATAACACAATATTTTTCACAACAACTAAATTCACAACTTTTTAATAATTTTCATATTTTATCATTTATACTTGACACGCCAATAATTAAGGTTATTTTATAATATCTACACTCTTTTTATAAGTATAATACCCACTTAATTAGTATCATCAAATATGATATAAGTATTATTATATATGATGTTGGTACTATCTGATTTTTTATATATATTAAATGTAAATAATAAATAAAATTTAGAGTACCAAACAATGTGATGGTATGTACAATCATATATAAGATAAGTATCATCATGTATAACATTGATATAATCAATATGAAATTTTATCAATTAAAGAGATTTTATCAATTAGAGATATGGTACCACATGAGTAGGGTAGAATTACCCAATAATGGTGAAACGTGAATAATTGTTAATTTTTTTGGTGAAAATTTATATGCCTTTAAACTTATTGGATGCAAGCTTGTATTACTTCACTTCCATTTTGGCCAGTTTCAGGTTAGTAAGTGGTGTGTTGAATTTTTGAGAGAAGGAGAGATCAGCATACATGTATACTTCCAAGTTCAAATATTGGGTAAAAATGTACAAGTGGTTAAGAGACAAAAAAAAAAATCACAGTCGAATAAATGAAAAGGAAAAAATAATAAAAATAAATATACAATGCAAGCCAAAAAGGAAAATCACACCAACTTATTACAAAAGAAAATTACATTCATCAATCCACAATGACTATATGCTTAAGAGTAGTGACACAAAAACAGTTTGACGCTTTTTAAGCTTTGCAGCACACAAAACGACCAAGTCCTTTTGGAGCATGTCCTTCACCTTCATCATCCCCAGAAATCTCAACCGCCTTCTGCTGTTTATGCTTCTTCTTGGTCTCATCTTTAGGCACAGTCACAATAAGTACCCCATCACGCATTGAAGCCTTAATCTCATCAACCTTTGCATTCTCTGGCAAGCGGAACTGCCTCACAAACCTACCCTTACTTCTCTCTTTGCAGTGCCACTTGTCTGTCTTCTCGTCCTCTGGCTCTTCTTTCCTATCTGCACTTATATGAAGCACTCTATCTTCATGGACTTCAAGCTTCACGTCCTCTTTTGTAAGACCCGGAAGATCAATTTCGAAGACGTGGGCATGTGGGGTTTCTTTCCAGTCCATGTGGGTGTTCCCAGAACCTAGAATATCTGAGTTTTCTGAGAGAAACCCTCGGAAAGGATCGAAAAAGTTTCTCTGATCAAAGAGGGTTTGAAAGAGAGACATGTTTTCAGTTGTTTGATTGGTATTTGGTATTTGCTAGTTTGGAAGAGAGATTGGATATAATGCTTTTTTCGAGATTTTGTCTGTCTTGTTTGCTAGTGATGGTTTGGATAGTTGTTTGGTGTTGGTGTATATATATATTGGATGGAATAGAAGAGAAAGTGGGCTCCTGAAATTTCTGGAGCTGGATAGAATCTTGACACTCCTAGGCTATTGGAGAATGTTGGACAAAGTTTCTGTTAATCCATTTTCATGGTGGACTTTGAAGTCAATGTTGGAGGAAGTCTCTAGGAGTTCCTAGAAATCTTGGACATAAACAATTATTGAAGTCTATCCATTATTATGACTAAAGTCCCTTTTTTTTTCTTTTTTTTTTTTTTTTTATCTCCTCCTCCTCCTCCTATAAAGATGGACTCTGACGAGTTTATGTAAAAAATTAAAAATTAAAAATTAAGGTATAACTATACTTTTATCAAACAATATTATGCAAATCAACAAATTCAAACTGACGAGAAAAATTATGATGAGATGATTCATTCAATGACAAGGTCCCTATACTTGTGAGCAGAGAGAGATACTTCAACCACGTCGAGCTACCCAATAACTAAGGGCAAAACTTACATACAGTAAGTTAGGTCAGGTCCATTCAGTTCATTGTATAAAATTAAGACACATGTCTAATTAACTTCCTCAGCAAACAGACGTTAACTTTTTTGCCCACATCTCACAGCAACTCTCTCTCTCATCTCACTTTTCTCTCAGCTCAGCTACTCCTTCTCTCTCTCATCTCAGATGCTCTCTCTCTCTCTGATCATTAGGCCGCCATTACCAAGCTGAACACCACCATCAACACCACTCCACAAAGAAGCCTCCTCCAATCACACACCGAAAACTCAAACCCTATTCACAGCCCCAAACCCAAACACCATAACCCATAAAGTCAGAATCACATATATATAATTTTAGTGATGTTTCAAATTTTGCTACATAAGTTTTATAAACTGATGTGTCAGTAAATTTTAAAAAAAAAAAAAAAAAAATTATACATTTATTAATTATGTTGTTGAAGTAGTACCGATTACATTCATTCTCACACTATTTTGTAAAAAAATTGTAATAAAATTGTTAATAATTCTAATATTTTTCATAAAATTCTGGGAAATATTTGCATTAGACCCTAGTCGTACATCATAAGATAATTCAACACTTTGTTCCATGTTTGATCAGGGTAAGACTTAATTTTTATTATGCTAGTGAAACATCAAACATTAAAAAATTGCTGTAGAAAAAAAAAAATTTTTTGAGATACTTATATATGGAAATTAACAACATAAAAAAAACAATTTCGAGCATCACTAATTGACGAGTTAGTTACAACTCTTAATTAGAACTATTAGTTTGTTCCTTGTAATTAACTTCTTTCAGAATTTGCATACAAAAGGAAAAAATTGCATGACAAGAATTTATGCAACAATACAAGTGTGACAATATGTATTTGTATATAGGAACAAAATGATAAATTCCTACCTGTTTTTGGTGAAGATGAAATACCTATAAACCAATTAGTATCTTTTTTTTATCAATGCAAGACAACATAGAGTTCCCTCAATTTTGTACGAACAATAATGGATTGAGTCACCTCCATTTTTGGTCGTATGTGTGAGCTTTCTTTCCCATAAATTTTAATAATCATCTCTTTTTTCTTTTTTTTTTGGTGCAAAGGAAATTTAATTAAACAAACAGAACAGAATTACAAAGTACGGGGGTATGAAACACCCCAAATGTCTGCCAATAATTGGCTTACAACAAAAGATGGAGGCGAAATAAATTCAGAAAATACAGGATCAGATATACTTCTCGCCTTGGACAAAAGGTCTGCACAAAAATTCCCCTCCCGGTGAATATGGTGCAGAATGGTTTCCTCAAAGGATTGGATCATGTACCTGCAATCATAAATCAGTGCACTATAAGGGTGAGTCTCCAGCGTTAGATTATTTTCAGACAAGATAATATCCACCACTGCTTTCACATCCACTTCCACAATTAATTTGGCAATATGTAGTTTTCGGGCTAATTCTAAACCATCTCGAAGGCCCCACAATTCCGCTGCAAAGGAGTTTGTTGTACCAATGAGTCTAGAGAAGCCCTTGACCCAGTTACCATTACTATCACGTATCAGAACACCTGCACTAGCAAGTCCTGGGTTCCCTAAAGCTGAACCATCAGTGTTTAGCTTCAGAAAACCCGATGGGGGTGGTTTCCATCCAATCAGAATTTGTTCTTTGGGAGGTTTGTCAACCTTTTGGGGAAGGGAGAATTTTAGTTCAATCGCCAAGGAGGAGAAGCGTTTGAGGATAGTTGAGTGATTGAATTCGGCTCCCTCAAACGCAGTTTTGTTTCGAGCTGTCCAAATAGTCCAGCATAGGATCGGAAATATGTCTTTGAACAGCAGAATCGAATGGATTGAAGTTGTCAGGGGGGAGTGTGAGCAAGCCTTCATCCAGCTTGAAATATTCGAGGAGGAGAAGAAGTCTGGCAACGTGGGAAGTCCAATTTTTTGCCAAATAGGAGCTACTCTGGGGCAGTCCCTCAGAATATGGAGAGGAGTTTCAGAAGCACCCTTACACAAAGTACAAGAATCCTCTAGAATGATCTTTCTTTTCATCAACAAGGATTTTGTACTTAATTTGTCATGGCAAGCTAACCATACGAAATAAGCAATCCTAGGTAATGTGTTTAGTTTCCAAATCCACTTCCAGCTACCCGAAGCAGAGTAAGGTTTTTCCAAATTGGAGGCAATCTTGTATGCAGATTTTGAGTTAAACTGACCATCAGATGAAAGTGGCCAGTATGGTTTGTCTTCTGTAAGAGCATTTCGTGGTCTGGGAATAGCTTTAATGATCTGAATCAAGGAGGGTGGAAGTTGGAAGGAGATTCTCCCAAGATCCCAGTTATTGGAAGAGTCCCATAGATCACAAACACGCAAAGTAGCTTCTTGACTACTTAAAGGCCCGGAAATTTTTTCCCTAAGTGGTTCTGGTCCCAACCAGTTATCCTGCCAAACTTTTATGGAAAGACCATTCTAAATTAGCCATCCCTTACCCCTATCACATATTTTGGTTGCCATGCATAAACCTTTATGAACAATAGATTTACGGCAATGAGGGCTGCGCGTGTCTGGGTATTTACTCTTGAATAGTTTGGCCCACTCTTCACTAGTAGAGAATTGCAGTTTCCATGCTCTACTTGCTAAAAGCGCCAAGTTTCGGCTTTTACTTCTTTTGATTCCTAAACCGCCATCCTCTTTGGCTTGAGTAATTGTTTTCCAATTTAGAAGGTGCACTTTCTTTTTTTCAACAGTATCTCCCCAAAGAAAGCTTCGATTGAGTTTATCTAACTCCTTAGATATAGATGTTGGGAGAAGGCAACACTGCATGACATGTGTTGGGATTGCAGAAGTAATTGAATTGATGAGAGTGCAACGGCCTGCCATTGAGAGGGTACGAGCTTTCCAACCAGCAAGCTTGGTCCGAACTTTCTCAACTAAGAAGTCATAAACTTGTTTGTTACGGCCATCCGTTATAATAGGGACACCAAGGTACTTCCCAAAGGATCTTGATATCTTGAATCCTAGTTCTCTTTCTAGCAGAGGAGCACGACTGATGTTACTCCGGGATGGCAGGAAAATATTAGACTTTGCAAGATTCACTTTTTGTCCCGAAATTTCACAAAATCTACCAAGGGCTCTGTTGATGGCTTGGCAACTTTTTGAAGTGGCCTTAGCAAACAGGACCAAGTCGTCTGCAAAGAAAAGATGTGTGAACGCTGGGCCCGTCCGAGTAGGTTTAACACCAATCCAGTTACCGCTTTCCACTTCGACTTGTATGAGCCACGCTAAGTACTCCATGCACATAATGAATAAATAAGGGGATAGCGGGTCACCTTGACGAATTCCCCTTGATGGAGCAAATTCTGTCAGTCTTTCACCATTCACTAGGACAGAAAGAGAAGTTGAAGAAACACAAGACATTATAAGGTCGATCCAGTCTGATGGGAACTTGAAAAATTGGAGAGTAAGCCGAATGAAGGACCATTCCAAACGGTCATAAGCTTTTTCCAGATCTATTTTGATGGCCATGTAACCAATTTTACTGCGTGATAAGGACATGGAGTGAATAATCTCTTGAACCATGATAACATTGTCACTAGCTTTCCTTCCGGGAATAAAGCTAGCTTGGAGCGGGTGGATCAGATCGCTGAGGAAGGTTTTTAGCTTAAGCACCAGAATTTTTGTAATGGTTTTGTAAAGTGTATTACATAAACCAATGGGACGGAACTGATTAACCATTTCTGGGTTAGGAACTTTTGGAATCAGGCAGATCAAGGTTGAGTTCAGACTGGTAGGAATTTTTTTCCTCGTAAAAATCCCTTGAATGTAATCAGTAATGGAATCACCAATTACTTTCCAAAATTTTTGGAAAAATATTGGATGGAACCCATCTGGACCTGGAGCTTTGAGAGGCTTAAAGGATCGGATGGCTGCTTCAATATCTGCTCGAGTGGGGGGAGTAGTAAGGAGGGAGCAAGTGTTATCCGACAAGGAGCTGAAGAGATTTGGATTAGAAGTGCTGATCGGTGGTGAGATCTCCTCCGAAGTGTAAATTTTTACAAAGTGATTGCGGATGAGATTTTTAATATCTGGGGTCGAATGACACCAGGAGCCCTCAGAGTTTTTAAGACACCAAATCTTATTTCTATGACGCCGGCAGATGGTGGAGAGATGAAAAAATGCTGTATTGCGGTCGCCGAGGTTTGTCCATTGTAAACGAGATTTGAGGCTCCAATATTCCTCTTCCAAGTGGAGGATATTTTGATATTGCAAAGTAAGCTCTGTTTCAAGATTTGATAACATTGGGCAAGGGCGGATGCTCAGAGATTTTTGAATTCCGTTGAGGCGAGCTAGCAATCTTTTCTTTCGGTGGAATATATTTCCGAATACTTGTTTGTTCCAGATGGTGACCCTATTGGTGAAGTCATGAATTGCCAGGGGAACATTTTGGGGAAACTTAGTCCAAGATTCATGCACTAGAGATAGGAAGCGGGGATCATTGAACCATATAGTTTCCAGGCGGAAAGGTCTGGACCCAAATCTGTGGAGAACTGGCGCTGTGTTGATAAGAATCAGGTTATGGTCAGAGGCAGTCCTGGGGAGCTGGATCACGTTGGCCTCTTCAAAAGCTTGTTTCCATTCAGGATTGCATAACACTCGGTCCAATCTTTTCATAACAAGCCCATCTTGGCGTTTATTGGTCCAGGTGAAGCGGGGCCCATTAAAGCCCAAGTCTAACAAATTGCAACTATCCAGACAGTTATGAAAACAAGAGATCCTTCTTTGACTAGCAGGGGAGGAGCTAAACTTCTCATTACTAGTAAGGATTTCATTAAAGTCTCCCGCTATCATCCAAGGAAGATTATGGGTCGTGGAAAATTTTTTAAGATGATCCCATAATAATAAACGAGATGCAAATCTAGGACTAGCATAAATTGCAGTAAATAACCAAGGGGGGTTTGAGTGATGCACCTGGACCGTGGCATGAATAGCCTGGTTGTTAACATGCAGAACGTCCAGAGTGACTGATCCTGAGTCCCAGAGCAGCCAAATTCCTCCACTGAACCCCTCAGCATCAGAACGGATGACACGATCAAAACCCAAAGCTGTGCTAACCTCCACAGCTCTTTGACCCGAAATGCGAGTTTCCACAAGCACAACAATGGTGGGTTGATGGGAACGCATGAGGTCTGCAAAATTTCGACGGAAGTTTGGGTTTCCTGCACCCCTACAATTCCAAAGCAGGACTTTCATGGATAGGACGTTAAATATGGTGGTCGTTTGGCCTCGACCCATCCCTCTCCTCCTCCAATAGGAGTCCCTCCGACGATAGTCTCGAAAGAGCTCGACTGAAGCTCGAACTTGGGGGTTCAGAACCATTCTATAAGATATGAGTTGAGTCGAGTTGATTCTGAGTCGGTCCATTGAGAGCCTGAATGATTGTACTCGCTGGTGTACTTCAATGAGCGATATGTTCGCCTCCCTCGCAAGGAATGGAAGAAGCAGGAGTGAGCTTTCCAT
The DNA here is from genome assembly GCA_907173295.1 of Fagus sylvatica. Classification (NCBI taxonomy): domain Eukaryota; kingdom Viridiplantae; phylum Streptophyta; class Magnoliopsida; order Fagales; family Fagaceae; genus Fagus; species Fagus sylvatica. The sequence goes on from OU015765.1 coordinate 15,439,012, forward strand.
GGATAAGAAAGTTGTCAGGTTTTCTAGGACTTCGGTGTCGTTCAGCTCTGAGATTGTCGCATTCCCATCCACTGGATTTTCTTGGGGAGGGAGACCGCGAATAACAGCTCGGGGTTCCCTCCAAAGCGGTGGTATCCCTTCTGTGAGAGAGAGAACTGGGGATACTATGGCTAATTCGGCTGTCAGGTTTATTATCACACGGCCGAAATGTGTGTTTTCCGGTAGTGATGGTACTTGTTCCCTCAATGCTCTCTCGAGTGCTTCCTCGATCTGTATCCAAAAGTGGTTCGGGCAGCTCTGTAGCCAGCGCACAAGGTTGTTCCCGATTGGGCGGAGTGCTCCTCCTCGTAGTAGAGCCCAATTGTTCGGGTGTGGTGCTGCATGTGGGGGCAAGAATGGTAGTATGGGTTGTGTTTGGGGAGTTTGATGATTTGTCTGTGTTCTGGGATTCGTCCTGCTGTAGTAACGTCTGGATGACCTGTGTGGCACCTGATTGCGAGCTGGCGGCATGGTGTTTAGAGGATGGGGTTACAGTGTGAAGTGTGGATGAGTTATGTGGTGTATTTGGTTGAGAGTTGTCTGTATGAGGGGGGGTAGATCCGTAGATGTGTGGGGGGTAGTGTACCTTTCCAAATCCATGGGGGTGGCCAAGGGTCCAACGGGTGTCTGAGGAGGAATTTTTGACCGGTCCAAGAGAGGGGCATGCTCCGAAGTCGGAATGCTGTTTTGAGAATGTGGTTTTGTAAATTTTTCGTGTGTCCTATGTTGGGTACTTAAACATTCACCATTTGGTGAAAACAGCAACCCAGGTGTAGAGTTGTCAACGTTTAGGGGGTTGAGCTCTATATTAGGAGCGTCAGTAGGACTCTGACCAAGTGGGATGGTGACCTTTGATGAAGTCAACAGAGTGTCATCAGTTTGCATGGAGTTGTCATTGTCACCATTTTGAAAGGACAGATTGCGAGGAGAGAGAGGAGAAAATTTGTGATTCTTCACCGGACCTTTGTTTTGGTCATATCGGAATTTATTTTCCACCCTAAGGCCTTTACCCTTCACTGGATCAGAATAACTGGGATTGTGAGAGTTGTCTGGCGAGATTTGAGAGGTGTGATGTGATTTTGGCTTGACCTTGAGCCCAGCAAATTTTTTCCTCGTAACTAGCATCCACTCACCAAAACCTTTCTCATCTTTTTTGGAGGGAGGTGGTATAGGTGATGACGTTGTGGGGGTATGACTAGGGGCCGAGGGTGTAGGTAGATTTGAGGGGCAGGTTGGGGCTTTATGGCCAACACAGCCACAATGGAAGCATATGGCAGAAATACCCTCATATTGGACTCGTTGATGAATGTCCCCAATACGGATCATGGGAGTTAGAGGTTGATCCAGGTCTATTTGGATGCATAACCGGGCGAAACGGCCTCTTTCCCCATCAACGGTGCGAGCGTCAACCTTCAAAAGAGTGCCCAGTTGATTGCCAATTCTATTGAGGATGCCCATATCATAAAGCTCCACGGGGAGTTCAGGCAGTCGGGTCCAAACTGCCGTAGTATTAATTTTTGCCTCTGATGGGCGAAATCCCGGTGACCAACGCCTAATAGCCAAGAACTGTTGTCTGATGAACCAGGGACCATCATTCACAACGTGCCAGTAGTCCTCACTGAGTCTGAATCTGACAAGGAAGAAATCGAGTCCTAGGTCCATGCATTGCATATCTCCTTTCGGTTTCCAGAGTGAACGGATCTTGAAATCCATGAACTTGAAGCCGATTGATTTCCCAAAGGCTTTTATAATTAAGGCGGATTTCCAGGGAGCTTGGATGGGAATTTTTTCTTCCTTTGATAGAAGAATCATAGGAATGTGGTCATCGGAATCATCCTCCATGTCCGACTCAACCTCACTGGAGTCAGGGATCTGGTTTGGGTTAACATGGTTATCCCAGTTGCATTCGGGCCGGATGATAGAGTCCTTATAGGATCTTAGTTGCCTTTGAGGAGTGAAGGATGCGAATCCCCCCTTCTGCTTCTTTGTGCTCCGTTCCAGAAGATCTTTTTCTTCCGCTGTATGCTCCGGGGAAGTATTCCCAGAGGAAATGTTTTCTGACAGGTTCTCTGACATTGAAACTTCACGTAATGAGTTAATAATAATCTCTGCCGACTGCAGGGGTGGCCCTGGGTAAGGGCGAGGTGGGCGACCGCCCTAGGCCTCACCTCAAAATTAGGCCTCATCCCAAAACTTTTTAAGGCCCTTATTCAAAAGCCTCAATATATTTATATACACAGAAATTAAAAAGGCCCATATATTAAAACAAAAGTCTTTAAATTAAGCCTAATAATAATTTATTTCTCTAACCTAAGTATATATGAGAACAATTTTTGGTATTTATTTGATGTGAAGAAGCTAACTTTACTAAATTATGATAATTCGAAAAAGTATTATGTTAATCTTGAAGGTTTTTTTTTTATAAAACCTGGTAATTTTTTTTTATCTTGATGGTATTGATTTATTTTCAAACTTAAAAGTCTTACCAGAGATTTTACCAAAAGAAAAAAAGATAATGACAAATATACTTAATTTTATCAAGGAATTGAATTGTTCCAAATGCATCTATTGCATATAGAATATTATTGACTATGCTTGTCACAGTCGCATCTGTTAAAAGAAGTTTTTCAAAGTTAAAATTATAAAAATATTACTTGCGATCAACTATGTCACAAGAAAAATTAAATAGATTAGCCATATTTTCTATTGAACATGATTTGTTAGAAAATATTGAATATAAAAGTTTAATTAGTAAATTTGTAGCAGAAACCATATGTAGAGTAATTTTTCAATGAATTTTTTTTTTTTTTAAATAGAAGGCCTTATTTTTTTTGTACCGCCCTAGGCCTCATAATTCTCAGGGCCGGCCCTGGCCGAATGCCATGAATGACTTTGCAGAAGTGATTGTGTCAGAAAATGCATCATTTTCTCTTAGATTCCTTTGTTCCTGAAGTCCAAGAAGCTCCATGATAATGACGATCCAAGAAGTCTCCAGGAATGATCACTATCGTGCGTTTTTTCTGAGAAAAAAATAAAAAATCATAAAATTATCAACAATACAGCTGGGGCTGGCTGTATATGACAACTTTTTTTTTTTTATTATTATCAAAAACAAATATGACAACTCTTAGTCGCATGGTTTAGTCTTGTTTTAATCGAATTGCACTAGTTATTTATGGAAATTGTCATTAATGGTTGTTTATTTAAAAACCCAATATAACTCTGGATATACGACTCCGGCTATCAAATTCTCTAACGGTATATGTTAAAGAATAATAAATATACAATGATGAGTTGTAATGTACTTTTTTTTCAAGAAAAGTACACGTGTCAAAAATTTATTAATTTACACATACAAATTTATTGTCCTTTTTTTGTGTTTTTCTTAATTTGTGTATAATTTGACTTTATTTTTTGAAAAATATATAAAAACATTATTTAAATGATCATTAAATACGTCTCAATTTATGTCCTTAAGTCATCCGTCAACAAAACTCATGATGTATTAATATATTGTTGGATCACATAAAAGAATTGCATCCTCTTCACTCTTCAGAATTCTGTTTGGTTTTATGTAATAGCTGATTCTAGATCATGGAACTTGGCCTTTAATGACATATAAACAGCAAGCGCCATTCATGTGAACTGTTGGTGTAGTGTCATATATAGTGCGAATTGGACACTTGAACAGAAATACCGCGTAAAAGGTGTTGTAGTAAACATCAGCTTTTGACCGAAAGAGGACAAATGAGAGCATTCTTATCTTTTTTTTTTTTGAATGAGAGAGCATTCTTATCAGTTCGGCTGAAAACAACAAAATATAAGGAGAAGGCAGCCAAAACACGCAGCACCAGCCTTCTCAGATGAGTGAAAATCCGAAGCTGATGAACAGTAACTCGCCCAACTCAAGGAGCTACTGTTTATCCTTACGGGAATAAAAAAAGCTTTTTTCTCTCTCTTGCAAGCTGTCTCCTGCGCCAATAATAACGGAAAAAATAACAACAACAAAAACAAAAACAAAAACAGATCTAAATCTTCAATACCCCAAACAAACAAAAAAGATGAACAGTAAAAGAAAAAAGAAAAAAAAAATGAGAAAGAAAAATACATTCAGTGATGGTGAGAGTGCAGCAGTAAAGATGGAGGCTCAAAACGAAAAAATGGAAAGCACCGCTAAAAAGGAGAAAGCTAAAAAAAAAAAAATCGAGACGCTAAGAAAGAAAGAAGAAAGGAAAGGAGTAGAAAAGTGGAGAGGGAGGTGTACGTGGGTGGAGGAGAAAAAAGGAAAGAAAGAAAAAAAAAAAAAAAAAGGGAAGAAGGAAAAAAAATGAGAAAGGATGGTATTTTGGGAGTTGTGAAAAAAATAAATATATTAAAAAATAAAATAGTAAAATTAAAATAGGGAGTTTAGTGTAGTGATGTTTTAACTAAACAAAAAAAAGTGGATTTTTTAAAACTCAATTGACAAAAAAATGGAAGAGACTAATAAGAATGGTCTGAAATCCCGTTTATTTATTGAAGGCAACGCTTCGATAACAACTTTCCCTATCCACAGTGATCAACAGTGTTTTTGGCCTACAAAGTTGGCAGAGTAGATAATGGTTCAAATCAATAATCAAATGTTCACACGAGTCCTACAGCTCATCTTTAATATTTTAAGAAGAAAAAAGAACAATTTTTCTTTCTTTTAATGGGAAAAAGAAGTCAATGTTGACTAGAGCTCATGCTTATCTTCTAACATTTTCTGAAAATATACATCTTTGGATGTTAGTTGTCTGAAAATATACATCGTTGGATGTTAGTTGACGAAATCTTATCTGACTTGTAGTAAATAAGCTTCACTCTTTCTGAGAAAGTCATGATTAGGTTCATGCCTTGTACTTTCTCCTATAAGTCATAGCATCCATTCTATTTCTCTCCATTTCAGCCATCCATATCCTTTAAGAAAAATAAAGAAATGGGATCTGATTAGAAATCCAGCATCAGAGCTACAGGGCTTAGCCTTTTTCAGGTATGGTAGGTATATTTGTTTTATTGCGGTTGTTACATATGCTAATGATGTTAGATAGACTCAAAGTTTATTTGCAAAGTATTTGGGATATTCATCATGATTGAAATTTTGGTTTAGTTTTATCAATTGATATCAGAACAATCTCTCTAATTAAGTTTATTAGCTATGATTTTTTGGATTTCAATTGATGTTAAGGATTAATCATGTTACTGAACTTTTGGATCTAAGGCTTTCTCTCACGTTTAAGCTTAGATTATTGGTATATTCCCCTTTAATTCATGAATACGAGTCTTATACAAGTCAACGTACATTTATTAAATCCATGAAGATATAATGGATTGGTTGGAAATTCCCCTAGAACTTTAGGAATTAATATAACTTGTGGTCCGTTTGGATGGGGTTGATTTGGGCTCATGGATTTAGATTTGAGGGCCCAAATCCAAATTCTTTGTTTGGATGACTTAAAACCATTAGAATTTGGATTCGGGCTAAATCCATCAGGTTGCGTTTGGATACTTGGATTTGGATTTGAATTTGAATTTTAAATCAATAGATTTGAAATGCTTTGATTCAAAATCCATTGATTTTAAAATTTCTTGTTTTGATCCATTTATACAAAGGAGGATTGGAAATTTAGAATTTTGAAACCTATAAATTGACCAAAATACATAAAATTACCAAAATAACCAAAAACCTCTAAAATAAAATTAAAAAAATCTCCGAAACCTCTAAAATAACCAAAATACCCCTAAAATCACTAAAACCAAAACAACCCCGAAACAAAATGACCAAAATACCCCAAAAACACCATGATGACCAAAATACCCCTAAAATCATCAAAATAATATTAAACCTCTAAAACAACCAAAATACCCCCTAAACTTTTTTTTTTTTTTTTTTTTTTTTTTATGCATCTCTAAAATCACCAAAATACCTATAAATTGACCAAAATACATAAAATAACCAATAACTACGAAACCTCTAAAATGACAAAATAATCCCAAACCTATAAAAATGACCAAAATACCTCTAAAATCACCAAAATTGTCAAAACAATCCTGAAAAGTAAAAAATGGCCAAAATACCCAAAACATAACAAGATGACCAAATTACTCCTAAAATCATTAAATAACCCCAAAACCTATAAAACTACCAAAATACCCCCCTAAACCATTAAAATGATCAAAATACCTCTAAAATTACAAAAATACCTAAAATTGACCCATTACAAAAAATCATTAAAATGACCAAAATAACCCTAAAACCTCTAAAATGATCAAAATATTCTTGAAACCTCTAAAATGACTAGAATACCCCTAAAATCTTCAAAATGGCCAAAACAACCCAAAAATCTAAAAGATGATCATAATACCGCAAAAGACCAAAATACCCCTAAAATCACCAAAATAACACCGAAAAATCTAAAACAACCAAAATACCCCTTAAACCACTAAAATGATTAAAATACTTCTAAAATAACCAAAATACCTAAAATTGAATCAAAAATAATCAAAATGCAAAATACCCTAAATGCGAAAAGACCAAAATACCCTAAAATCACCAAAATACCCCTTAAACCTCTAAAATGATCAAAATACCTCTAAAATCACCAAAATGAAAAAAAAAAATTAAAAATAAAATTAAATAATACCGAAACCATATATTGGAGTTTTCGGGATTACTTTGGTCATATTGAAGTTTTTGGGGTTATCTTGGTTATTTTAGGGATTTGTAGTGTATTTTGGTCATGATAGTATTTTGATTTGGATTTTAAATCAATAGATGATCATTATAGGGGTTATTTTACTTGGATTTACCCCTAAAATCTATTGATTTAAAATCCAAATTCAAATCCAAGTATCCAAACGCAACCTTAATTAATTGATTCATTGTGACATTACTCTTGGGTGGCATTTAATTCGCGGGATCTTAGATAATCTGGAATGTTAGATTCCTCTACTCTTTGATCCCTGAAATCACATTCTAGAAACAAATGGAAAAAATGATATTTTGTTTTGAATTAAATAAAAAAAAATTGAAATATGATTTTGGTCCTTAAACTATATGATTCCTTATTCTATTATCTAGGGGTGGGCTCGGGTCGGGCGGTTCGGGTTTGGAGGTATTTTTTTGTCCTACCCGACAGAGTCGGGTTTGCAAAGCTTAAACCCGTTGACCGTCCGTTAAGGTGGTCGGATCGGGCGGGTCAGTTGACGGTTTTGGCGGGCGGGTACAATCGGGTTGGTCGGGTATATTTTTTCACCACAGCAACAGCAGAAAAATCAACACAGCAACAGCAGAAAAATCAACAACACAGCAACAACAACAAAAAAAATCAACAAAAACCAACAAAAAATTAAAAAAGTCACCTGCTAGAACCACCAACAACCATAGATTCCGCGAGATCTCACCAGATCCGGCGAGATCTCGCTAGATCTGGCGAGATCTCACCAGATTCGGTGAGGTCTCAGCTACTCGTGACCACCATATGCGCTGCTGCCTGAGACTGAAGGAGGGAGAGAGAGAGAGCCGCTGAGAGTGAGGACTGAGGGAGGGAGAGAGAGAGCCGCTGAGAGTGAGGACTGAGGAGGGAGAGATCGGTAGAGCTTGAGACCGTGAGACGGAGCAGCGTGAAGGGGAGAGAAAAAGAGAGAGAGAGAGGCGGTGAGAACGACTACTTAGAAAGGTAAACTGAGGTTTTTTTTAATGGGTATTTAAATGGTCGGGCGGGTCGGGTGGATACCCGATCAAAATCATGAAATCCATGGCCCGCCCGAAACCCAAAAAAAAAAAAAAAAGAATCGTATCCGTCCGTAACTGTCTCGCGGGCGGGTGGTCGGTTCGGGCGGGTCGGGTTTCACGGGTCTGTGCCCACCCCTACTATTATCCAATTATAGGTTATTTCATTTTAGTCTTTAAAGCTTTAAAAACACTTAATGCTATCCATGCCTTACCAAATTATTATGTAAACAAAATTTCTATTTTAAAAGACTGATGTAAACATCCTTAAAATGTTGGCATGACGCATTAGACCACATGTTAGTCTCATAAATAAAAACAAATGGAAATAATGATATTTTTATCTTTGAAAATGTTGTCCGGAAAAATATAGTAATATCTCTCAACTTTTATAAATACTTTTATCATTGTATTTATGGAATTCTGATCCATGCATGACCTGGAAAATTATTTGGTATCCTACTTTCTTATATGAATAATAGATCACATCATGAATTTGATTACTAAAACCTAATTATGTGAGATAAATGAATATTATATTGAAGTATTCTCAGAGTACTACATAATTACTCACATGACCTTTGCTAAATCTTGAGGCTGATGAGCGAATTCTACTAATTTCCTTCACTTAAAAAAAAAAACAAAGTCTTAAACATATCTGACTTGTACTACTATACTTTTGGAGAATTAGAATACCTACATCCACTATATCTCTCACGTCTTCATTTTGTGTAGGTCCGCTATGAATGGCGAGCAACAAGTCAAAGCATGCCATTCTCTTTCTTTTCTTTCCACTATTCCACGTTGATGTGATATGATTAGAAGAAGGGGAGCTTGACAACTCACTGATTGAGCCAGAAGGGAGTTTAAAGGCGAAAATGGACCTAGCTGTATTAAATTACTTGATATGCAATATTCGTGAAGTGCTTAAAACTGAAGCATTGTTGTTATGGGGGGTTCGTGATGCAATTGACGATATCAAGAATGAGTTGATAAGTATGCGATCTTTCTTAGTAGATGTTGATAAAAAGGGAGCAGATAGTGAAGGAGAGAAAACTTGGGTGGCGAATGTGAAGGATATGGCCTATGAAGTTGAAGACGTTATTGATCATTTCATATATCACATCAATAGCCAACGAATTGGTGGTCGATCTGCCAGGTTCCTTCACCATACCATTTACTTTCCACAGAATATTTGGGTGAGGCATCAAACCGCCACCAAGTTACAGAAAATCAATAAGACAATCAAGGCCATTCCAGAGATGAAACAAAGATATGGTGTTGATCGTATAGAAGGTACAAAAGACAATCGGAAATGGGTGGTGCGGCGTGGTGAATCATCTCTTTTTTTTAAAGAAGATGAACTTGTAGGGATCGAAAATAAAAGGCAACTGTTAATGGGTTGGTTGATGGATGGAGAACCACAACAAACAGTCATTTCGATAGTTGGGATGGGAGGATCAGGCAAAACCACACTAGTTGCCAACACCTACAATAATGACGTTGTAAAGAGACATTTTGAATGCTATGCATGGATCACTGTTTCCCAAGTATATGACATAGAAGAGTTATTGAGGAGCATGATTAAGGAATTCTACGAGTCAAGGAAGGAAGAGAATCTTGCAGACTTAAATTCCTTGAGCTACAGATTGTTAGTAAGAATGTTGGTAAACTACTTGGAGAAAAAAACGTATCTACTTGTCGTAGATGATGTTTGGGACACAAATCTCTTGGATGAAATAAAGGTATCACTACAAGATAGTTGTCTTGGGAGTAGAATCATCCTTACAACTCGAAAAGAAGATGTAGCTTGCTATCATTTGGGAGGTAAAAGCTACGTTCATCATATTCAACTGTTGCAAAAGGAAGAGGCGTGGGAACTCTTTTGCAAGAAAGCATTCTCAAGCAGTCCCAATGGAAGTTGTCCATCAGAGCTTAAATTGTTTGCTCAAGAACTTGTGGGAAAATGCGAAGGCCTACCTCTTGCGATAGCGGCTTTGGGTAGTCTTATGTACTCCAAAAATATGTCTCAATGGAAAGAAATTTACAACAGCTTGAATTGGAGTCTAAGTAACAATCCTATGCTACAAGCAGTGAAGACGATCTTGTTGCTTAGTTTCAACGATTTGCCATATCAATTGAAGCATTGTTTCTTATATTGCTCTCTTTTCCCAGAAGTTCATGAGATTCGAAGAAAAAGGCTCATTAAGCTATGGATGGCCGAAGGATTTGTAGAACAAGTTAAAGGGTCCACTCCAGAAGAAGTTGCAGAAAGATATCTAACGGAACTCATTTTTCAAAGCATGCTTCAGGTTGAAGAAAGGAATGGATCTGGAAGGCCAAGGAGATGTAGAATGCATGATCTTATGCGAGAGCTTGCTTTATCAATATCAGAGAGAGAAATGTTTGGTGTTGTACATGATGGAGGAGAAGAAATGAAAGAATGCAAAGCACGCCGCATTTCAATTCAAAAAATCGATAGAGAACACAAACCATTTACGGGTATGTCAAATATTCGTTCTTTTCATGTTTTTAACAAGTCATTGAAAACATTACCTTCCGGAAGCAAAATGCTGAGGGTCCTCGATTTGGAAGATGCTCTCATTGATGAATTGCCTGATGAACTATTCAAATTATTCAACTTAAGATATTTAAATTTAAGGGGAACTTTAGTTAAGGAGCTTCCAAAATCCATAGGGAAGCTCCTTAACCTTCAAACATTGGACATCAGGAACACAAAGGTAAAGGCCCTTCCTCGTGCAATAGGAAAGTTGAAAAATTTGCGGCATCTAATTGTACATCACTACACTGAAAAATGGAATGAATTCAAATTTGTTTTGGGGGCGCGAACACCATCAAATATCTGTGGATTAAAGAATTTGCAAGTTGTGACATATATGGAGTTAAATGGTGACTGATAAGACAGATCGGAGCAGACGAGGATTGATTTTTCAAATGTGAAAGAAGTAGATGGATGGCTTATGTGTCTCAATTCAAAACATGAGCCTTCTTCGCACCTTGTCTATCATGGTAACAAATGCAGAGGAAACCCTTCGAATGGATGCACTTTCATCTCCTCCTCCCAATCTTCAAAAGCTTGTTTTGGCTGGAAAACTAAAAAAATGCCACAATGTTTCATTACTTCAAAGCCTCACATATTTGAAGCTAATTGGTCGAGACTGGAAGAAGATCTACTCCCTCAATTGCTGCTTTACCTTTTTTGGGAGTCTTTCACTTACTAGCCTATGTTGAAAAACATTAGATGGTTTTCCTAACTTACAGAATGATTATTGTAATTCCCCTCAGCTGAATGAGATAATAGTAGAAAATGGGGTGATGCCAAAATGAAATCCCTATAATTATCAGCTGCATGGAATTAAAGAAATGCCCAAAGGCGTTGAACACCTAAATTCAAGAATTGATTTTGAGATCGTCTCACTGGAACTTAAAAATCGCATCCAGGGAAAAGGTAGCTGGATTTTCAAAGGTGCAGCACATCCCAAAGATCTACCTCTCCTAACGTAATTCAGGATGTTTCATGAAGGTTGTCCTAATTCTTTTAAAAAGGTGGCTACTAATTCCTATCTGTTTTTCTTCTTCTTTTTATCTTGAAATGAATGATCATTGGCTCATGATGGACTTTGCCTCATTTAACTATTTCATAACAAAGTTTATAAATGTCATGACATGGTTGATAATATTGTTATGTTATGATATATATTGTTATTCCTTTCAAATGGCTTAAATTTGTGGTATTAAACTATTAAAGTTTCCGGCATGATTTTTTTTATTTTTTATTTTTACAATCCGACATGATAATTAATAAGTAAATTTTCTAAGTTATTCACTTGACTTGAACCTTCAGGAAATTTACCATATCTCTGTTTTTTTTTTTCCTGCAGATCTTTCTTAAACTATTTGCTTCAAAAGGATGGTATCTGTTTGAACTCCAATTCTAAGTATAGTTTGGGTTTGGGCTTATTCTGTATATTGTTCAAATATATTTCGTAAAAGTTTGAACTCCATGTGCCTTATTAACTGTAGTTAGAAGATGCTACGGGTTCAACGGTGGATTTCTATCTTCTTTGTGTTGTATGTAATCTGGCTTGTAAACAATTAACATCCATATTGTTTAATTTGACTTGTTTTCGATTGGTTTAGCCAATTAACTGACGCGTTGGGTTAGTTTTCGCAGGTTAATGGTTTGGGTCCTAAATGTTTTTTTTGAAACTTAGGTTGAGTCGGGTTCGGGTTGACAAAAATTTCAACCCAAGCAATCTGACTTGACTCACACTATTAATCAATAGTTTAAAAAATATATGTATTTTAAATTTGTTAGTTTGTTGAGAATTCATAGTCAACCCCAAAAAAATTTGGGACTAAGCTTGGTTATTGTTTAATTCTGTTAGTTTGATTTATTTTGATGTCTCGAGACTTAGAATAGATGAAATTTTAATCATTTATTAAATAATGAGATTAAATAGTTGAATGAAAATCAATTATTTTTTATTAGGCCTAATAAAATGGCTTCGGCCTGATGACCAAACCCAATCCAACCAAATCCCTACGAATTGAGCTTAGTTGATTTTAATAGCTACCATAGATTCAATGTGGAAGACAAAGCCGCCATGATTCTTCTTCACATAAAGCATGCCAAGTTGGATGAGAAAACTTCCATGGCTTTGTATGAAATTAAAAAACAAAACTTCCATGGCTTTGTATGAAATTAAAAAAACAAAGGAATTAGTCATAAGCAACATGTAGCAAATACTAACAAGCCAGAACCAATTAAAAGTTTTTGAGGAAAACCTCTATTATTAAGGTAGTGTTTAGATCCTCTACTCAAAACATTTATCTTGGATTTCTATGCACAAAATGCATTCTCAAAAAAAGTTAAGGTATTTGGTTGAGATTTTGATAAATGCAAGAATGCATTTTGCAAATTCTCATTTCTAGAACATAAGTCATAATTCACATTTTTTTGGATTATGATTTTAGCTTCTAATTCTGATTTTTGCTAAAGCAAGTAAGACCCACTAATAGGAGCATTAATTACTCTAACAGACATTAAATATCGATTAATTTGATTGGTTTGCTATAGAAAATCGTAAAAATTGTTTATTTCCAAATTTTTTCATTCAAGTGTATTATATTTTTTAAGGATAATTATATTTTACCCAAATCACATGTGTGTAAAGTGTAATTATTCCTATTTTTTATATTAGACATTAATCTAAAGTATAAGGTATTTTTTGTTTGTGTTATGTGTCTTATGATAATTATTTTAAAAAAATTAACAAATTGCAAAATATATAATTGAAAAAACATTCTCAAGTGTTTAATTGCATAATATATAATATTAAAATTGCATTCCCAATGTTGAGGATCCAAATGCAACCTAAGCCTATCCATGAAAGCCTACACCTACAACCCCGTTTACACTGATCACAAGATCCACTGGCCTCATAGGAGCGTGGTCTAATCCTTTTGAGAAGCAATTGACATCAGTGATGTAAAGGTGATCAAAGCGAGCTGGTATCTTATAGTTCCATTGTATACAGCATCTCTATCACAAGCAAGAGAGAAGGAAAAAAAATCCATAGAATTCTAGCTATCGTTAAACAGAAGTCAGTGTCATTCCTTCAATATCAGGAACAATCCAGAAAACTAAACACACAAAACTGGCCACTCCCTCCTCCTACAAAACCCCATCACCCAACCCATAACACAAAACAAGCTAGCTACAAGCTCACAAAAGCAAACCCACCAATCTCCTTCATTTTCTATCAACTACATTCAGAATCATTCCAATTGGGCAACCAGGCTTTACCACGTCTTTGCTTGTGGTACTTGGTCTCATGGCCACACAGGCCAATGCCTTGATGCCATACACAAGGTCCTTATGGGACATGATGCCCTTCAGACAAATTAGCAAGAAAAGAAAGTACAACAAGAACATGCGAGAGGACAATAAACAAAGACCATCACTCAGCTCCGAAAGCTCTACCATCATACTCGTGGCAACACAAATATACCGTAAGAAACCACACAACCGCTTACTATATTGATCTCAATATGCACATTTGTTTTGAGTTCGGTAAAAGAAGGTTCCTAACTCAAGGAACATATGCTCAATCATGCTCGATCTACTACAAATATTATATACTGTAGCAAAATACAGCATTCTATTTGACATTTTTTGTGGCTCATTTTGTTTCCATTCAACACTGGCCAATGCTTCTATTTGAAAACCTTTAACAATGTTGAAAACATTCACTAAGAATGCACAAATTCTTTAGCAAGGAAAGCAAGTATAATCCCAACATAATAACAAGAACATAAACTTAGAGCAGAAATTAAACTACATAATCCTGCAAAACATTTTCTTTAGAGAAAACTAACCAATTAACAATAAAAATATGTTACAATATAAGCCCAATGGGTCTTAGGCCCAATACATTGTCTTGTATAGCACTCCTTTTACTTGTGCATTACTCTTACCTCTGCCTATATAAAGGCTCTCTCTTGTATTACATTTGATATATAATATAATACACAGACTTTCAGTCTTTAACATGGTATCAGAGCTAAGGCTCTAATTTTGTGCAGTTCTAAGTCCTTCTAGGCGTTATTCCGCTGCCTCAGCTATCTCCGGCACCTTTCCTGTCCGAAATCCGGTCGTCGCGCTGCCAAGAAGCTGATTCATCGCCAAAAGGACCCACTGCCACCCTCGGATCTGCCGTTCCCAGACTCCGATCAAGACACCGCCAGTACCGTTGGAAAGATCTCGAGATTCTTGACTCAACGGAATAAAAAATGGCGGCTTTCGACACCGGATGCGCCCTCACGCGCCGCCTGAAGATCCGGTGCACCGCCACTCTCCTGCACGCGCCCCCACATGCCAGACCTCTTCACTGCCACGTCAGCCCTAGGTGACACGTCAGCCCTAGTGCCACGTCAGCAAGTACCACGTCAGCCCTAGTTGACCATTGACCAACGTTGACCGTTGACTTTGACCGTTGACCAGCGTTGACCGTTGACTTTTTCTGGAGTTGACTTTTTGCAATCCAGGTGCTTCCTACCCTGTTTTTCACGCTGATTTCATTTTTGTGGTCTGTTTTTGCAATTGAGGTTTCATTATGACTCAAAGTGAAATTTCTAAACCTATTCACAGGCGATCCAATCAGAAGAATTATCATCTTATTTGTGCCTTTTGCAAGCATCGCGGTCACACTATTGATCGATGTAACATGCGTGCCGGCATTCTTCAGCGCTCTGCAGCCTTGACTGCCTCTAAGTCTATTCCATCATCCGATGCTGCATCTTTTGATCCTGTCTCATTGACTACACCTACTTACAGCATAGCAGATCTGCAAACCCTCTTCAGTCGGGTTCAAACTTTGTCTTCCAGTGCATCCAATTCTGCTTTTTCTGTGACACCAGATATCTCTTCTGAATGGTTCTTAGAATCTGCCTGCTGCAATCACATGACGGACAATCCTCACCTCACAAGTGCCCACACTCCTCCTGTCTTACCTACTATTACCACTGCTGATGGCTCCGCCATGACTGTTAGTCATGTTGGCTCCATCTCAACCCCTAACTTATCTATCTCTGATGTCTTTTGTGTTCCTAAACTGCATCTTAATCTTTTATCTGTTGGCCAACTAACCGAACTTGGTTTAAACCTGTTCTTTTCTTCTCGTGGTTGTCTTGTGCAGGATTCTCGGACGGGGCAAATCATTGGGTCCGCGCGTAAGGTTGGACGGTTATTTGAGCTCACTTC
Organism: Fagus sylvatica; assembly: GCA_907173295.1. Classification (NCBI taxonomy): domain Eukaryota; kingdom Viridiplantae; phylum Streptophyta; class Magnoliopsida; order Fagales; family Fagaceae; genus Fagus; species Fagus sylvatica. Next base: position 15,454,587 of record OU015765.1, read on the forward strand.
CCTTCACTTTCTGTCTTCATCAGTCTCCGCCCCTGTTATTGCTGCTTCTGCCTCCATCGAGTTGTGGCACTCTCGTCTAGGTCATGTTTCTCTTCCTCGTATTCAAACCTTAGTATCTAGGGGTCTATTAGGTTCAGTTTCTTCCAGTCCATTTGATTGCATGCCATGTCAGCTCGGCAAACAACCTGCCTTACCTTTTAATAATAGTGAGTCTATTGCTTCTACAACTTTTGATCTTATACATTCAGATGTATGGGGGCCCTCTCCTGTTCCCACAGTGGGGGGGTCAAGATATTTTGTTATTTTTGTCGATGATTTTTCTCGTTACACTTGGATTTATTTAATGAAACATCGTTCTGAAGTTCTCACAATATATCGTGATTTTGCTAAAATGGTTCAGACTCAGTATTCTAAAGCTATTAAGGTATTTCGCTCTGACAATGCACGAGAATATAGACAAACAGATTTTTCTACTATTCTTAAACACTATGGAACTATTTTTCATACCTCTTGTGCTGGCACCTCACAACAAAATGGACGAGCTGAACGTAAACTCCGTCATATCCTAGATACTGTTAGGGCTCTCACCAATGCAGCCTCCACTCCTGCCTCATTCTGGGGTGAAGCTGCTCTCACTGCAGTGTACACCATCAACCGATGCCCTTCACCTGTCATTCAAAACACAACACCATATGAACGGTTGTTTGGCACAGCTCCAAACTACAGTCTACTCAAGGTTTTTGGTTGTGTTTGTTTTGTTCTTCTTCAACCACATGAGCGCACTAAACTTCAACCCCACTCCCAGCTATGTTGTTTTCTTGGCTATGGCCTTGAAGAAAAAGGGTACCGATGTTATGATCCAGTTGCCAAGCGTCTTCGAGTCTCTCGGCATGTGGTATTCTGGGAACACAAGATGTTCTATTCCTTACCTTTATTTTCTGCAGGTAATTCTGATTCTCAGGCTGATCCTCTACCAAATCTCTTCCCTGAGATTCCTTCCCCTTCTGCTGAGTCAGTTAATCCCATCTCCGATGAGTCTCCCCCTGCTGATCCCTCTTCTGATGAGTCTCCTACAGCCGATCTTACCTTCGATGAGTCTCCTCTCACTGCCCCTGCTGCGAATCCTGTCAACACTACTGCTCCTGAGCCTCGTCGCTCTCATCGGGTAAGTACTCTTCCCTCTCATCTTCGTGACTTTCACTGCTTTTCTGCCTTTGCCACCTTACATGAACCTCACACCTTTCGTGAGGCCTCCTCTGACCCTTTATGGCAGCAAGCTATGAAAGAAGAATTGGATGCATTGTTAAAGACAGGTACTTGGGATCTGGTTGACTTGCCAGCTGGTAAATCTGCTATTGGTTGCAAGTGGGTGTACAAGATCAAGACTCGATCAGATGGTACTGTTGATCGCTACAAGGCTTCGTCTCGTTGCCAAAGGATTCACTCAAGAGTATGGCATTGACTATGAGGAGACATTTGCCCCGGTGGCTCGCCTCTCCTCTGTTCGTACACTTATCGCAGTTTCTGCTTCCCGACATTGGCCACTTTTTCAGATGGATGTGAAGAATGCCTTTCTTAATGGAGAACTAACTGAGGAAGTCTACATGCAGCTCCCTCCTGGTTTCTCCCAACCTCCAGGCTTTTCTCCCAAAGTGTGTCGTTTACGTCGGGCACTATATGGTCTTAAGCAAGCTCCACGAGCTTGGTTTGCCAAGTTCAGCTCCACCATTTCTCAGCATGGTTTTTCAGCTAGTTCAAGTTCAGCTCTGTTCTCCGACGCTCAGATCATGGTATTACCCTTCTCTTGTTGTATGTAGATGACATGATTATTACTGGTGATGATGTGCAGGGCATCCAGGATCTTAAGCTAGTTCATATGATTCAGCTCTGTTCTTCCGACGCTCAGATCATGGTATTACCCTTCTCTTGTTGTATGTAGATGACATGATTATTACTGGTGATGATGTGCAGGGCATCCAGGATCTTAAGCGCTTTCTTGGTCAGCACTTTGAGATGAAGGATCTGGGTCCTCTCAGTTATTTTCTTGGCCTTGAAGTCTCTTCCTCCTCTGATGGTTACTATCTCACTCAAGCCAAGTACACATCTGATCTTATTTCTCGAACTGGAATCACGGACAGCAAGATCGTTGACACACCCATTGAATACAACAATCGCCTGAATACTCATGATGGAGAACCACTTCCTGATGCTACCCTCTACAGACAGTTAGTTGGGAGTCTTGTTTACCTCACTGTCACTCGACCAGACATCTCCTATGCCGTTCACATTGTTAGCCAGTTCATGGCTGCACCACGGTCTCTCCATTATGCAGCTGTACTTCGGATTCTTCGGTATTTGAAAGGCACCTTATTTCATGGACTTCACTTCTCATCTCAGTCGTCGCTCACTCTTCAGGCTTATTCTGATGCCGACTGGGCAGGGGACCCTACTGACCGTCGTTCCACTACAGGGTATTGTTTTCTTCTTGGTGACTCCCTCATCTCTTGGCGCAGTAAGAAACAATCTGTTGTTGCTCGTTCTAGTACTGAGGCAGAATATCGAGCACTTACTGACACCACTGCTGAGCTCCTTTGGTTACGTTGGCTTCTCCAGGACTTAGGCATTGATTGTTCTACTGCAATTCCGATCCATTGTGACAATCGAAGTGCCATCCAAATTGCCCACAATGACGTCTTCCATGAGCGTACCAAGCATATTGAGATCGACTGTCACTTTGTTCGTCATCACTTACTACAGGGTACTTTGCAGCTCCGTTCAGTGTCTTCTCAGGACCAGTTAGCTGACATATTCACCAAACCTATGCCTCCAGGCCGTTTCCGTGATCTTATTTCCAAACTCAAGTTGGTGTCTGTTCACCCAACATGAGTTTGAGGGGGGATGTTAGAATATAAGCCCAATGGGTCTTAGGCCCAATACATTGTCTTGTATAGCACTCCTTTTACTTGTGCATTACTCTTACCTCTGCCTATATAAAGGCTCTCTCTTGTATTACATTTGATATATAATATAATACACAGACTTTCAGTCTTTAACAAACACGATAATGTGAGCTTAAAAAAGCGAGGTCCCTTTTCCTTTCTTGTCACCACCAATTTCGAAATGTTTGCATCGCTGCAAATACAAGTCAACAACCAATCATTAGCAGAAATTAAGAGCTCACTACCCACGACCCATAAATCTCGAAGGATGAACCTTCACGTCTTCAACCCATGATCTGCTTTATAGAGCACTAACATCGCATTAGTAGGATCATGGACAAGGATTCTCTCATTATAAATGCCAACGACTCCCATTGATTAAGGTATGAATCATTTAGCCAAAAGTCTGTCATATTTTCACCAAAAACACATCTCTAACTTAAGCACAAGGCCGGCCCAATTATTTTTGGGGCCTCAAGCGAAATTTCAAATTGGGATTTTGACCATTCAATACTAAATTAAATTAATATTTTTGAATATTTTTATTGATATTTCATTATTCTCGCTAATTATTGATCACATCTACATTTTGGCATAAAAAAACTTTGTGGATCTCAACAAAAAGAAAAGGTAATAGATTTAAATAATAATAATAATAATATATGATTCAAGTGAAAAAAAAAAAAAAACAACAACAACAACAATTAAATTAAAAAAGGTCAAACAAGTCAACTGACAACGTGAGAGGTGAGAGGTGGGGGGCTCTAAAATATGAAAAAGGTTCTCGAGGGAGGGATTGTGCTGGCAGAGAAAAGGTGAGGTGAGAGACTCTAAAAACAGATCTTTAAATGGTTTATTTTAAAAGAGAGAGGGAGAGAAAGAAAAGAAAAGAGGGAGATAAAGAGAAAATACAAGAAGTTGATGGCTTTGTAAATATGTTGTACTGTGCTGTGAGACGCAGAGGAAAAAATGAAATTGAAGGCTGGGCTTCTTTTTTTTCTTTATCTTTATCTCAAAGTTTCTTTAAACTGAGGCCTATGAGTTTCTCTTTTTTAAATTTGGGAGCCTTGTTTTATAAGATTTTTTTTTTCAATTTTCCGGAGGCCTCAAGCAATAGCTTGCCTCGCTTCAAGGCTAAGCCGGCCATGCTTAAGCATCTGAGAGTTCTTGGTCGGCACCACACTGGTGCCACTATAGCAAGCTATGCTTTTTCTTTTCTTGCAAGTACATTTATCTCCATCTTAGAGGGTGTCGAGATCATCTAATTCATCACAAACCATAAATAAAACCTAAGCACACCATTTGCAAGGAATCACGTACCTACCATTTGACTTAAAATTGTTGGCTAAAATCTAATTACTATTACCATACCATAACATCGTCCTTATAGATAGTTATAGATGGATTAAGATATAACTTTATCACGAAATTTTTAAGATTCCATTAATTCATTTTGAAACTAATGAATTCGATTTTGTTACATCATCAAAAATATATATATATATATATATAAAAAAGTATTAATCACATGGATTATACATACGATTTTTGGAACTCTGTATTATAATACCCTCAAGAACTCTAGATGGTGATATGGATAAGAAAAAGGTAAAAAGATGGTCAAGATTGCTTAGAAAATATATATATATATATATATATATATATATATATAATATATATATATATATATATATATATATATGGGTAAAACTTAAGTACAGTTTCTTAAGTATGTTAGGTTCTTAACTGAATTCAAATTCATTGAATTTAAATATTCTTGAAAAAGATAACATTGTTTGTGTTTGAATTCAATTGGAAAATCTAATGTACCTAACCTAAGAAACTATACAGTCTATACCTAAATTTTATCTCTATATATGTCAAGGTTAATACGAAGCTCTTGTGTATCAAACAACTATGGGCCTTTAAGTAACGCCCAACCCAATATGGGATGTAAAGGTTATTCTATTCAACAGTCCTGATCTATGGACTAAACGAAAGATTGTGGTAAATGTTGGGCCTGAAGCTTAGAAAAACCCCAGCTCAGGCCTTCAATGCACTTATTAACAGGCTTTTTTGTCAAATCATAGGATTTATTTATTTATCAAAAAAAATCATAGGATTTATTTTTCCATCAAAAAAAAAAAAAAAATCATAGAATTTATTTAACTCACAAAACAAGAAACCCCACCCCCCCCCCCCCCCCCCCCCCCCCCCCCCCCCCCCAAAAAAAAAATAACGCAAGGCAGTTACACTACGCCATAAGTCTTATCTAGAGTGATGAACAAAATGACCAAATATTTTTAGAACCACCTAGAAAAACTAGTCTCTCCATGCATTTTATAATTTTGTCAAGTAGAAAATGTTGTGGATAAAAACTAATCGTTATTTGAAACAAAACTTGCCATTTTTTTCATAGGAAATAATAATAATAATAATAATAATAAAACTTGTCACTTTATATTTTAGCATAGAAATATATGTGTAAGGCAGAGGCATAGCATAATAAAGCCAAAAGCTTATTATGTTGAATTTCAATTTTTTGTATGTTTTGCCCCTCATTTTCTCTTTCTATTGAATTTTATTTTGTGTTATGATTTCCTCACGAATTAAAAACAGTCTGATTCTGATACGTATGATAGAAATTGGTTACAACCTTTTGCCCTTAATTAGCATTATTGGGTTCGTTTCCAGTACAAAATGAAATATAAAAAAAAAAAAGGATCAAATGAATTTAAGCTATACCAATTAATCAATCCCCAGGCATGTTATGCACCCGATTGCATGAAACATGTTTCTTACAAATGCGGGGCCATTCATCTATCAGGTTCATAAGCTGTGAAACACGTCCGTTACATAAAATGCTTTTTTCCAACACAGGAACAAGACTTCGATATCTTAGGACCCACTAAAACTGTACTCTGGTTGTTTCCCTCTCAGGCAAAGGTTGTTCCCTTTCATCATTGATAGCCATTTGTTTTATAACTAAATTTGTTTTAGCTGCTGTTTTACAACAATAATATTGCATCTTATCCCAAGGACATAATTAATGAATTGAAATTATTAATTGTTAAATACTGAACCATTTGGGCCAAACCACGGAAAGCTGGCGTATCATTCTTTTGGGCTTTTTTCTTCCAGAAACTCAAAAACCTGGCGGCCAGTATAGTCTGTTTTACGTGTATTGTTGTATTATTGTTCAAATCCCATCAATAACATTGGTATTATGGCGTGATGATAAAAATATAATTATTATGGAGTGGATGTCATGTTTTTAAATCCTATCTTATTTAAAAAAGAAAAAGAAAAAGGGAGGCTTAAAATCATGCGATTGGCTGCTATCTAATCATGCCTTTCGTTATAGGCGGGGGCTGAATAATTCTGCCTTCCAACTTCAAATTAATAGGGGAAATTCCTTACTTAAAAAAAAAAAAAAAAAAAAAAAAAAGTTAACTACATTAAGGCCTCTTAACTTTTATGCTGTTACAATAAGACCTTCTGAATTTTATTTTATTTTGTTAATTTATAATGGGGTTTGAGAAAAAAAAAAAAGTGTTGGCAAAAATGCGAATGGACTTGGGAAGTGAGCTCCTCGCCTGAAATCCTTCATCACATGTTGTTTAGCAGAAATACTTAGGTCCCGTGGCGGGACTGTCCCGTCAAAGATGTCAAAAATTGTAATTTTTGTGTATGTTTTGATAAAATATGTGTCAGTTGCTGTAAAATGTATATAGTTTGTAGTAACGTCAAGTTTATTACAAATATCACTAACGTTACTGGAACTCACACATTTTATTTTTATAACAATAGATACAAATTTATTACTATGGACACAAAATTTACCACAGAACACAAACATTTTATCAAAACCCACACCTATCCCGTAACGGGACCTAAGTGTGACCCGTTGTTTAGATGGACCAATCAAAGTGGTTATATTAAACAAAATTTGTGTTAGCATCCTTATAAGAGAGCCAGTTGATTATAGTAATCATACTCCATAGGAGGTACTCCTTATAAGGGAGTTATACTAGGTAATAAGTTCTTGTTCAAGATGGAGAAGAAAAGGAGAGTTGACAGCAAAGAGCTTTTTAAAGGCAATTTTAATGTGCTATTGAAGACAACAACAACGATTCTGTTGAGACTTTATGGACTTCTATTTATCCTTGAGGAACTGGTGCTATTTGTTATGACATCAAAGAAGGGACGTAGAATTGGGTTGCTTTAAAGCTTCAAAAGTTCATCTCCCGGGTTAATAATAGTATATCTATTGTCCTCCTCAAGAACTTTTTTTTTGCTAAATGAAACTTTCATTAAGAGGAAACAGATACAACGTCTCTATTCCAAGCCTCTAAGACAAGGAGAGGAAGAGCAATAAAAAGGGAAACAAGAAGAAGATACAAACTTGGCTAATACATGTGCCATGGAATTTGCTTGTCTCCTGACCTAGCAAAAAGAACAAGAAACAAAGCAAAGTGCTAAAACTTTAGAATCTAAACATAGGAAAAAATAAAAATAAAAAACTTATTAAAAGCTCCTTTAGCAGCTATGTTTTTCTCCTATGCGTTTATTTTGTTTTTAATTTCTTGCAACCAAAACACAAAAACCTCAAAACCGTACCATGATTCCAACCAAGAAATAAAAAATTAAATTAAAAAAAAAAAAGCACACTTTTCTATTATAATTTCAAACAAAATTAACTTAATAGACCGTAGCAAAGCCATGATTTTTTCTCCAACTGTTACATACTTTTAGCGAAAAATAAAATAATAAAAAATACCCAATTTGATGTCTATTTTGTATAAAATAATAATAATAAATTAAAAAAAAAAAAAATTGGTGTTTACTACACCAATTATCATACTCATTAAACTAAGCACTATTGAATTTATATGAAAAAAATTTGACAGCAAATTACACTAACTTCCCTCCAGGTTCAGTGGAGTAACAATAAACCCCAAAAGTGAACCGACAAAGAATCACACACTTGATGTTTGCCCTAATATTGGTACTAACTAATAATTATTCCCATAACATGAATTTGTACTAACTAATAGAGAATTTAACCAAACATGTTCAATACTTAGACTAATATGATATATTTAAGAAATTTTATCAAAAAATGATATTATTTATGAAATTCATGATTCAAAAATTAAATAAAAAAATTCAAAATATAAGAAATTTTCAATTCAAGTAATTACAATATAATTACAATATTTTTTTACTTACCTCCACAATTGTTCTTCTTCCTCCTTTTCCCTTTCCTTTCCTTTTTTTTTTTCCTCTATCTCCCTGGTTCACTCTTGTTCGGCCGGATTGTTAGATTATAGTGTTTGGAGGTTTGTTATATGGTACAGTATGAGAGAGGGGGAAAGTACTTGAGTAATAGATTTTTTTTTTTTTATCTTTTGGGACCACTTCTAAGAAGAAAAAAATCACTTTTTGTTTTGTCTTGGTAAATTGGGACCCATCTATAAAAAGGCATATTTTTCATTATATATATATATATATATTTTAGTATACTATAACATCTTAAAATTGCAATAGGATATAATCTTTAAAAAGAAATTTATCATAATTGACCCATAAAAAAATTAGTAGAGAGTGCAACTGTAGAAAAGCTTCATATCTTTTTAATGTTTTATATATACTTAAAAAAAGAAGAAGAAAAGAATGGGCACAATTGCATCCGGCTCCACCAATAGATGAGAATATATTTCTCCTTTTATTCCCTTTTCTTTTAGTTGTATTGTTAATGGCATAGCTGTAAACACCATGAACTTTTAAATCATATATGGACACCAAAAATGCAATATGTCGCATGAATTTACTTGTGCAAGTTTGCAAATCATGAGTTAACATTTGATAATGAATTGTAATTAGGGAAATATAAGTGGAAGTTAGTTTCCATGTGATTTTGTTTTGTAAATAGAAAACAGTGGCCCATTTGTCTGATAAATGTGCTGTTGGCTTGAGCAGTCTAATTATTCAGACAGTGACACGACGAAAGAGTGAAAGGCCTCCATGTGCACCTCACTTGCAAAGCAACATGATTTTATCCAAAATGGTACAATAGGTCATGACAAAAAGTGTCAATTTCACTACAATTCTATTTCTAAAAATATAAAACACCATAACAAAGCGTAAGATTGCATTTATAATCCCAACTACACTTAATTAAGTCATAGATAAATGTCACACTACCAAGATTCCTCAACAATATTGGTAGAAGGATGGCCCAAATTTCACTGATGACTTGAAACAATTAATTAAGATATATAGTCGTCTTACCAATAAAATTCAATATGCAAAATTAATTGTAGATGTTTCTTATTGCCTAAACCAATTGGTGTCTTGACTTGATGGTAAGAGCAACCATCATGAACGGACGCCATAGGTTTAAATGCTATCGTAACTATAAAAAAAAATATATATATATATATATATATATATATATATATATATATATATATATATTTTATGATGTTTAGTGATAAGTTTTAAACTGATGTGTAAATTTAAAAAAAAAAAAAATTATACATTTATTAATTATGTTGTTGAAGTAGTACCGATTACATTCATTCTCACACTATTTTGTAAAAAAATTTGTAATAAAATTGTTAATAATTCTAATATTTTTCATAAAATTCTGGGAAATATTTGCATTAGACCCTAGTCGTACATCATAAGATAATTCAACACTTTGTTCCATGTTTGATCAGGGTAAGACTTAATTTTTATTATGCTAGTGAAACATCAAACATTAAAAAATTGCTGTAGAAAAAAAAAAATTTTTTGAGATACTTATATATGGAAATTAACAACATAAAAAAAACAATTTCGAGCATCACTAATTGACGAGTTAGTTACAACTCTTAATTAGAACTATTAGTTTGTTCCTTGTAATTAACTTCTTTCAGAATTTGCATACAAAAGGAAAAAATTGCATGACAAGAATTTATGCAACAATACAAGTGTGACAATATGTATTTGTATTTTGTAGGGTCATTCTATAATATCCACACTCTTTTTGTGGGTATAGTACCCACTCAATTGGTACCATCAAATGTGATATAAGTACCATAATATGTGATGTTGATACTATCGAATGTGATATTGGTACTACTGATTTTTTATATATATTAATTTAAATAATAAATAAAAATGGTAGGTACCATCATATGTGAGGTGGATATCATAATATGTGATATTGGTACTATTAATGTGAGATTTTATCTATTAGAGGTACGGTACCCACATGGGTACCGTAGAATTATCCTGTATTTGTATATAGGAACAAAATGATAAATTCCTACCTGTTTTTGGTGAAGATGAAATACCTATAAACCAATTAGTATCTTTTTTTTATCAATGCAAGACAACATAGAGTTCCCTCAATTTTGTACGAACAATAATGGATTGAGTCACCTCCATTTTTGGTCGCATGTATGTGTGAGCTTTCTTTCCCATAAATTTTAATAATCATCTCTGCCGACTGCCATGAATGACTTTGCAGAAGTGATTGTGTCAGAAAATGCATCATTTTCTCTTAGATTCCTTTGTTCCTGAAGTCCAAGAAGCTCCATGATAATGACGATCCAAGAAGTCTCCAGGAATGATCACTATCGTGCGTTTTTTCTGAGAAAAAAATAAAAAATCATAAAATTATCAACAATACAGCTGGGGCTGGCTGTATATGACAACTTTTTTCTTTTTCTTTTTTTTTTATTATTATCAAAAACAAATATGACAACTCTTAGTCGCATGGTTTAGTCTTGTTTTAATCGAATTGCACTAGTTATTTATGGAAATTGTCATTAATGGTTGTTTATTTAAAAACCATCCTTAAAAAATTAGTGGTGTAAAGTCGTAAGTATACCAAATAACCTTAAAAGGGTAATCTAGTAGTATAAGTAGAATGAGACGTAATATGCACTTAAATAAATATAAGTTGTGATGAGTTCGACACCCCACGATAATAGATGTTTTTGAAGCCACTCCATAACCATTGAACCTAAGTAATTACTCGATGTCATGTGAGATAGAGATAACAAATCTACTTTATCTTCGACTTACCATTAACAATGTGTGACATATATATAGACCAAACCAATCTTTCCTACCTTTACTTAAAAACTCGCTCTAGAGGTACTTGAACAACCTTGTATTTTGCTCATAAATAACCAAGTTCATTTCCAGTTTAATAGTTCAATTTAATTTTAACTGTTAATATTCATGCTGGTTTAGCTAGCTCAATTAAAGATCAAGTCGCTAAGAAGCACACTCATTACATAAACAATCTGATAGCTAGGTTGCATACTTGCATTGCCTTTTTTTTTTTTTTTTTGTCTCCACTTGTCCATATTTCTAATTTTTTTAATTGGTTAATTTAAATCCTTCTAACTTGTATATATATGGGGGAAAAAAAGATGAAATTTTGTGATTTTTATAGATTTTTTTTGTTACAATGTATATAAATTCTTAACCTAATCTCATTACATACAATATATCCTATGGTTTTAAACCTTATTACCTCTAAAAAAATTATCCAAACAAATCATAAAATTAGAACAAGAATAATATTATCCAAAATACATGTACTTTTAGCTGGCCCTAGCTTTTCCTTGAAAATAAGAAGAAAATAATCAATATGGGCTCGTATGTGTACATAAACACACATAGAGAATGAATAGAATTGTACTGTTTCCCTCGGATCTTCAACATGATGTAAGTATGTAACCATAACACAAAGTGGTATCCTTTTTGTTCAATGCAGGACAACTAAATATTCCCCTCCAATCTGCACGTACAATAATGCAATCAGGGACCTCCAATTTGGCCGCGTGTGAATTCTCACTTCGAAAAAAAAAAATCTGAACAAAGTCATCAGCCATGATGATTTTTGTGGGAGTAAATGTGTCAGAAAGTGCTTCATATTGTCTCCGATTACCTATGTGCTTGAAACTCCATGATAACGACGGTGATTAGAATAAAGCCGTACACAAGTTCCTTAACTCAATTTACGTAGGAATAATTAATTTCCTGTGCACCAATTTTTTGAAGTTTGAACCCAAAACAATTGATTATTATCAATGTAGTATGATATCGAAGTTGATATTTTCATACTCATTATTTTATTTCTGTAACATTTTATGTGGAAATATCATACCATTTGGTGTGGAAATAATACCACCCTATTATATTCAGCGAATGTTATTAATCAATTTCACATCTCATTTCTCATAATCGATTATATGTGTCTCCAACTCTCTATATTTCACATGCTCTCTCATTTGAAATAAGAAACTAGGAGAGTATGGAAATAACAATTAAATATGTGAAAGCAAGACCTTCTTTATCATTATTATCATTTTCCATTTCTTGAATTTCTCTATCTTTACGTTTTATGGATTTGAAATATTAATTTCTAGTAAGTAGGTCACCAAAAAACTTGACATGTTGGGAGAGTTCAACTTTTTTATTTTTTTGCAATAAAGTTATAGGAGGTCATACCCCTGAGATTTGTACTCTTCCTGTTGAGGAGAGACAAAAGTACCATCTGAAATGGTCGATGGTACACCTAAAAAGTTTGTATTAACATTATATTCAAGCAGGTAGTTATTGTTGTACATTATTCACACCACACACTATTTAAGTGTGTATATATATGTCACTTGGGTATTCAACCCAGTGGTAATCCCCTCCCCAAAAAACCCCCCTCTATGAGGGTGTGGGTTCGATCTTCAGGATCTTCAAAATATACGTGTGTGTGAGTTTAAATTAGAATTTCTATCATATTTCAAAAAAAAAAAAAAAAAAAGTGTGTATATATATCTACAAATTTTGTGGATATATCTCAATGTCAATGGTCATAAATATTAATAATTGATGGATATATATCCATATTTTAGATGATATATACTAACTATGTATATTAATAGTGTACACCTATCACTACCCATTGTAATAATTAAGTAATTAAAAGAATATGTAACTTTCATCTTCCCAGTTCCAAATCAAAGTATGAGAGGGAGGGTAGTTAAAAATTAAATGTGAATAATGCAAATGGAAGCCTCTAGGAAACAAGAATTTAGTGGGTATTCAAAGACGAGCTAGAAACAAAAGAATAAGAACACAAGTGGATTGAATAATACAAATTTCACTTGCGTGCATATTTCCTTGTTTTGTCTATAGATTGCAACTAATTATTGGATTAGAATTATGACAGTGTCTGTTATAATCACATGGGATGTCCTACTCGTGTAATCGAATGACCAAGCCAAGTCTGATACGTGGAAGTTGGGTGAGTGATAATATTCCAAAACCCTTACTATATATAAAAAAAAAGAAAATTTAAACCATAACTCAAACACTTCTATATGATATATCCAAGTGAGTAAGTGACTTCCTCCAATCCACCCATTATACCTTAGTAGTCACACGGAAACTCGATCATGCATGTGGTGGGCCGGTGATCATCATCAATGGAATAATATTAATCCATGAATTAAGCCACAACAAATTAAGGATGGAATATATATATATATATATATATATATAATATATATATATATATATATATAAACTCAGGGGATTTTTAAAGAAAGATGCCTTAATTTGTATATATGATTATCAATTTGTTTAGGGTAGGTGTTATTTGTTTACTCGGCTATGTTTTTCCCATTTATAAATTGTTCATAAATTTTATCCACGTGGGTTTCAGGGAGTTTTTTTTTTCTTTCTATAATTGGATAATTTGAGCCGTCTAATTTTTTTTTAATAGAACTTATGGTTATGGGTTAAACAAAGGAAAACTGTTTCTGAAATCTGAACCATCATCGGGTAAATGAATATTTAAATCCTAAGCTATAGTTCTAGTTGGATTGATTTTCTTTAACACTTTGTTCTTTTAAGGTTCCTTTTGAATGCACTTAACTTAACACTATATAACAACTTAGTATCAACTGGTAGCTAAAACCTAGCAATGATATCATATGACTATATGAGCCATTGAGCCAAGAGGCAAGAACTACTAATAATTAAGAGAATAATTAATAGGAACCATACCTCATGCATGCACTAATGACTAAACGCTTTGTTCTATTAGGTAATTCGAGCTGATTTAACGCTTTGTTCTTTTAGGTTTCCTTGTGAATGCACTTACTTGTAGTATCCAATATATTGGTAGGTAAAACCTACCTGCTATGATATCACATGGACCGAGAATAAAGAGTATGTAAGAGGACACAATACCTAGTGCATGCACTTAAGACTTTGTTCTTTTGGGTAATTCAAATTGATCTTTTTGACACTTCATTCTTTTAGGTACCTCTTTTATGCACTCATTAAAATCTGTGCAACAATAGTGACAATCGGGAGATGGAACCTTTGTATGATATAAAATTGGCCAAAATTAAAAAGAAGAAGGATATAGTTTATTTGGAGGAATCTTTCTCTAACGAATTATGTAACAACTCATAAGATCATTTACGAGTATTTTTAGTTATATAACCTATTTGTTGAGTAGTGTGACTTATTTTAATAATACACATGGATGATCTTATGAATTGTCACATAGTAGGTTGGAAAAAGATTCTTCCAGATTAATTGGTTTGGAGGTAAACTCTTTCCAAAAAGTAATAGAGAATAACATGTCAGTACCTCATGCTTGCTCAAAACAGCTTGCAACAATAATCTTAAATAAATTGGTAGATAGAACTCTCACCCAAAAAAAAAAAGGTAATAGATCAATTTCAGATGAGACATCACGTATCATGAGAGGCTTGACACTCAATTCTTACTTTGAGCTCACTTGAAAGCAAGGTTTCCCAAGACTTCTTCTTAGCCAAAAAAAAAAAGTTTCCCAACACACAAGGCCCTCCGACATAGTAATGGTCTCTGCAATTGAGCTGATCACAAGAGGGTCCACAAACACATAAAACTCTTAAGGATACAAAACGTTACTAAATTACAGTCATGGACTCCTCAACTACCAATGAGGAAGAGCCCAACCCATTGAGTTAGATAATCAATGAGTTCCATTTTCAATTACTAATGTTCACCTACATTAGGTGTTAACATTAAAAATACTATTTAAGAAGATTGGTTTTGTTGAAGTATTAGGAGTTACCATAATTTTGAAATGGTGTAAAACACTAAAGCTTCCAGTTCTTAGGGTGCATGATTAATTAACCTTAAGTTTTTCAATTAAATTCAATTATGTATAGATTAAATTAATCAATGTACCATATTTTCCCGTAAAAATAATTAAATTAAATTATGTGGTTTTTGTCAATACAATGACATGATCAATACTACCCGAATTTTTGACGAAGAAATGGAATTTTCAAATAAAAATGACAAGAAAAAGAAAAGACAATAAATGAAAACCTTAGCATTGAATTACATTTTTAAGTTTTTAAGATTTGAGAGCTCGAAACTATTAAAATAAAAGCGTACATGGCCAACAGGAAAAAAGATTTAGTGTTTCGGATGTATATGACATCTCTCTCACAAGCAAGTGGGACCATGTGGGTTCCACTTGCTTGTGAGAGAGATGTCATATATATCCAAAATACAAGATAACTGCTCAGCCAACAGAGTCCTACAATTAATAGTGGAAAATGACAACCAAATGCAACTTAAAGGGGGTCTAGTCTTCGGTTTTGAATTTACTAATTAAGCACCAAAAAAAGCATGATGAATTCATGATGATGATGATTAAGATATGACAATATTATAAATTTATAATCATGGTTCCTTTATATATTTATGGATTTTGTTAAAAAGTACCTTAGGACAATGGTTAAGGATCATTAAATGCTTACACTTTACAGGAAATAATAAATTTTTAATATTATAATAAGAAATGAAAAGACTAAAATACCCTTAAAAGTTATTTTTATATTATTTTAATATTAAAAATTTACTACTTCCTATAAAATGAAAGCATTAAATGCTTACTTAATCATTGCCCTAAGAACACTCGTTAACAGGATCCTATATTTATTTCTTTTCCCACGAGGGATAAGCATATTATGAGGGCTATAACCTAAGCCATGGTAGCACTCAAGAGTCTCCACGTACTCCTTTTCCTCCTTTATGTTTCTGGAGCTCTCAAGCTTAAGGTTGTCTCCCTCCTTTCAAACATTAATTTGAGTTAAATCTTTCTTAGCTAGGTGCTAGTTTTTTTGGATTAAACTCAATTAGGTAGTTGTTTTAATTAATAAATTATATAATTTAATTTAATTGTTATCAGGGAAAAATAACAATTTCAACCGTGTTCACTTTGCACATGGCACCGGTATCACATGAAAGATTATAAGGAACTAAAAGCGTTGATGCAATGTATTGTATTACATCCTCGGAGATGGTATTTTGGTGTAACAGTTATATAAAGACATGTTATATATAATAGTTACATAAAATACTTTTTCCTAAAACCTTTTTCCTTTTGAAGTATGACATTTGTTGAATTTTACATACGAAAATGCCATATATTTTGTACAATAATGTGTATTTTAAAACAGTGTAGGATCTGAATACACAACTTCTTGTAGCGCTGCACACACGCAACGACGATCCTTATTTAATCCCAACATGCTGGTTTAATGGTTCCTCAAACTCATGATTTCTTAATATGAATTATTGAATTGGAGTTACTCTGCAAACATCTAACTGATTCTTTATAGCCATTCCTAACTAGGGATCTATTCTAATAATTATATGATGTATGTGAACTTTTATAGCCCACCCATTCCTAAAGATTTATTATTATCGTAATTGTTAATATAGTCTATTGTAATTGGTACGTAATAAAAATTATTTCAATAATGAACTTATGTAAGAATGATGCAACTCTTATCACAATTTAAAACCTTAAGAAATTGTGAAAAATTATATTCCTAACATTATGAAGCAAAGGAATACATATACCTCAGAATTAGTACACTCAGGAAGCTTCGGGTCCCATATAGTCATGTACCGTCCATCTTAAGTTAAAACCTACTTTTGAATTTTGATGAGAAATTTGTCTAAAATGGACCCTGGATTATTAGATTATATTATCACTGTAAAGCTCTTGATCTCAAGGAATCTTGTTCAGTTATAAACAGATACAGGGTCCTAATGGTATGCAAATGCTGCATCCCCCAGTTTACCTGGAAAGTATATGTGATCAAAAAGCTAAGTACATTAAGAATTGACAAAAAAGATACAATAAACTAGCATTATAGTTGATTCAGAAAAGATCATGAATTGATTTTTTTTCATTACTTTTATTTTATAGTTGCAACACTTAAATCAAGACAGTTTCATCCTCTCACAAGGTTCTTAGTTTTGTGCTTACCTCAAAAGTTTTTAAGCTTGTTTGTGGTTATGAAAAAAATGTTCCATTTTATATATTCCTCTCATCAAAACAACTGTCTCCGAGAAAGAGAGAGAGATTCCCTCCAGCTAAAAAGAGTAGACCAATGATTGGTCTTTTTCTTCCACTGTTTACCTTCCTTATCCACCACTCCAGCTTATATCCTTGGGAAGAGAGGCATTTGTCTAGGTATATATCATCAGCAATAAAGTGGAAATAGGGGAAGTTCCAAGTAAAATTACACCATGCATTATAGCATAGTATCCCACCAAACGAATCCCCCTTGTAAACAAACTTCCTTGATTCTCTCTCTACACAATAATCATAAAATAATAATCACAACATAATTTTTTTTGACCTGTTATGAACTAGGTAAAACTGTAAAAGGGATATTGAGATCTCATATAATTAGTGAGAAAGATTTGCATAACAATAGCTTTTAACAGTGGAGATGGAGAAATATAAAATAACTTTTGATCTCGATCGTCCATTTAAATATATAAAAAAATGTTTAAAAAGTTACTATTGGACAATTGAGATCAAAAATCATTTTTTAATGTACTACTGATGCAATACTTTTTGGAATTCCAATTTTGTAAAATGATATTAATCTAATCACAACACATCATCTTAACATATATGAAAAATAATGTTCCTCTAACATAAATTCGGATAATAATAGTAACCTAACAATGCCAAGTGGCCAACCTCTGGCCTAGTTAACAAAAAGTAATGCCCCTCACAAGAGGTTGTATGGCAGACCCCAACCTCCCCATGTTACAAGTTCAGCTTCATCTGTCCCCACTTTTTTCCCCTTTATAAAACCCCACAACCCTCCCCTTTCTCTTCCTCCAATCTCTCATCAACAACTCCATTCATTCCCTTCCATTTTTGTGCCATTTATTCCTTGCCCTCCTAAGCCCATCAAAGTTTTCTTTGCTAAACTCTAACACTACAACTTTCCAACACATACCATAAAATGTGCAGCTCTAAGGCCAAAGTGACCATGGGCATTATTGATGTCACCCCAACCCCCACAGTGGCTCGTATCAATGGTAGACCGGTCCTTCAGCCTACTTGTAACCGTGTTCCTAGCCTAGAACGCCGTAACTCGCTAAAGAAAACATCCCCACCACCACCATTACCACCACCTCCAACTTCTGCTACTAGTCCTAGAATAACCAAGGCTTCATTATTGACACCACCCATTTCTCCAAAGTCAAAATCACCACGACCACCAGCAATAAAGCGAGGGAATGAAACTAATAGCTTGAGTTTGAGTTCAGACAAGATTGTCATTCCAAAAAGTACCACAAAAACTCCAACTTTAGAGAGGAAGAAGTCTAAAAGCTTCAAGGGTAATACTACTTATGGTGATCGTCATCATGGGGCTGCTGTGACTTGTGGGGTTTCTCCTAATTCTGTTGAGGCAACCTTGAGTTACTCTTCATCTTTGATCACTGAGGCACCAGGAAGCATAGCTGCGGTCAGGAGGGAACACATGGCACTGCAACAGGCTCAAAGGAAGATGAGAATTGCACATTATGGAAGATCAAAGTCTGCCAACTTTGACAAAGTTGTTCCTTTTGATTCTTCAACAAAGACTACTGAAGAAGAGAAGAGATGCAGTTTTATCACACCCAATTCAGGTATCTAAATTTCCTATATAAATTAAGATTCTTTCTTTTAGTGTTATTTTGAACATGAAATTAGTTGCGCTCATGTCTGTTGAGGATTCATAGCCGATTCCAAAATTTTGTGACTAAGATTTCAATGTGTCCTTTTCTTATGCTTAGATCCTATCTATGTTGCATACCATGATGAAGAATGGGGAGTTCCTGTCCATGATGACAAGTAAGCCTCTCTATCCCTCTCTCCTCTCTCTCTCTCTTACACACTCTCTCACACAAATGCACAACATATATACATCCACACTTATAATATATGACTCATTTCCTATGTCCTATATATGTCAACCATATTGCAGGATGTTGTTTGAATTGCTGGTCTTAAGTGGTGCTCAGGTTGGTTCAGACTGGACCACAATCTTGAAGAAACGCCAAGATTTCAGGTTGTGTTTTGCTTTCCCTTGCAAATAAACACAACTGCTTTACCCTATTTATTGTCTCGGGGGATTCATGTATACAAAAACTTTTCTTTGTTCAGGAATGCCTTTTCAGGATTTGATGCAGAAGCTGTTGCCAACTTTACTGACAAACAAATGACATCAATTAGTTCAGAATATGGCATTGATATAAGCCGAGTTAGGGGCGTTGTGGACAACTCCAACCGAATTCTGGAGGTAATTAATTAAGCTTCATACAAACCTCATTGTAGCCAAAAAAAAAAAAAAGAGATTGGCTTTTTTATTTTTTTATTTTAAGAAAAGCATAAAACCTCACAAACTGTTGGTCTCATTTCACTCTTTTTTCATGGTTCTTAAGTAATTAAGAATGAGTGGCTGAAAGGGTTACCAAGTGTGAGTTCCAAGTCTACTTCAAAAGGAGTAGTTTGTGCTATATCCCACTCCACTTTTCTATCTCTTTGATCCTTCTTTTTTTATGACCTTTGTTAGGCCCAAAATCCAATTTAACTTTCTAGTTGGCATGGAAAGGACAAATTCAAATGCTTCATTAAATAAAGATGCAACAATATATGACTTCATTGTCAGCAGCTTAACAGTCTTTTCCTTTCTTTTATTGAGAAAAAAAAAAGTACTAGTTGACAAGCAAGTTCCAACCTGTTCTGATTTAACACCAAGCCCCCACATAGGCTCTTCATTTATTTATTTCTGATAAGCCCTCGACATGGGTTGTTAATCCTTATACATAATGATAATTAATGTATATCCCTTAGAATAACGGTTAAATAATTAAATTTATCATTTTTATCATATTAAGTTTTTTAAATTAGTTATTATTATCATTTACACGTTTTAATCACAAATCTCTAATTATGATAATCTATTAGAATGTAACACTGAAAACTATGAGGCTATTTCTAAATGTTTGTTGTCATGCAAATTCTGCTATTACAGATTCAGAGGGAGTTTGGATCATTTGAAAAATATATTTGGGGCTTTGTCAATCACAAGCCAATCTCCACTCAATACAAAATGGGCCATAAGATCCCAGTGAAGACATCAAAATCAGAGACCATAAGCAGAGACATGGTCAGGAGGGGTTTCAGGTTTGTTGGTCCAACAGTGGTTCATTCGTTTATGCAAGCTACAGGCCTCACCAATGACCATTTGATAACTTGTCATAGGCACCTCCAATGTGCCTTAGTGGCTGCAGCCCGGCGTCCAAGCACAGAGCCAGCTCTTTAGACTCAGATGACATCAAAAGAATAATGAGAAAAAAAAACCCAAAAGTGTTCAAAGTATATGTATGCAAAGTGCATAGTTTGCTAACTACAATTTAATGTTAATGGTTGTGTAAAATAATATAGATAGAAGGGGATGTGACTTGTGTGACATGTGAAATTTTTAATGACAATGGGGGTGTGATTGAAATAGATATAGTTAGATGAGATTGATTATTAGGGAGATTGATTATTAGAGAGAAGAAAGGTAGGATGGTGTTGTGCAATATGGTGGAGGCCTAGGAGACAGTCAGCATGTGCATGTCCATGTGCAATTGGGAGGCATTGGCATGTGTAGGTGTCAGATTGCTTTTTTATTCCATGTGAACCATCACACTTTGCATTATTTGTTTTCCTTTAACAGCCTGTGTGGGATAATCGTAGAGGGAAAGTAGGACCACCTTCCCTCCTCATGTATCTTT
Source organism: Fagus sylvatica (assembly GCA_907173295.1). Classification (NCBI taxonomy): domain Eukaryota; kingdom Viridiplantae; phylum Streptophyta; class Magnoliopsida; order Fagales; family Fagaceae; genus Fagus; species Fagus sylvatica. The sequence continues at coordinate 15,475,679 of OU015765.1, forward strand.
CTTTGCTTTGTTTATTGAGTTTGTACTCTATTCTCTAACCTTTGGGCTTGGGGGAATATTATACCCTAATGTAATCTTGGATTTGGTGTGGCTTTGTGAGTGCTATTTGATACATTTGCCATGTCCTTCCTGTCATGTGCTTCTGTAATGTTTGCTTACTAATATATATATACCTTTTAAATTGTTAACTAGATAAAGATAAATATCGTCTCCATGTGTCCACTTTCTTTTTCACATATCCCTTTCATTCCTCCCTCTCCCTTATTATGCTTCTATATATATATATACCTTTTAAATTGTTAACCAGATAAAGATAAATATCGTCTCCATGTGTCCACTTTCTTTTTCACATATCCCTTTCATTCCCCCCTCTCCCTTATTATGCTTCTATGTCCTACATCAGTGATAGAAGGCACTTTGAGGGCCATGTAATGGTTTACAAAGGGTTCACATGTAACAAGTCGTATAAGAATAGTGAAAAGTTGTACACTTAAGTCAATAAGATACCACATTGATCAGAAAACTGTGCAAAAGAGCACTTAGTAAGCATTGGATATGTAATCTACGTACCCACATGATGCTTTTAATGTTCTGAGTCTGGCTTGCTTTATGTGCAAGGCATGTACAATTAACGTGTGCAACGTGTATGTGTCTTAAAGCCCCCTATAAGCACAGCCGAAAACTGCTTTCATGGTAAGCATTGTGATTGTACGGCTCATAGTCACGTTCTCACTCTAAGTTTTCTAGCAATGCTTAATCAGAAAGCTAGCATTGCCGCCTACAGAGCCAAAAAAGTATTTCCACCTACCTTTTCTTAACAGTAAGAATTTGACCCCACGTTCAACCCCAAATTCTAGAAGCTTTGAGTACCATAGTAGACCATAGTCGCCATGCTAAAGCAAGATGAGTGGGGTCAGTAGAGTCAATTGACTCCACTCAAATTAAAAAATAATAATATTTACTTATATATTAAAAAAAAATTGGGATTTTTAGAATTTGATCACACTAAATATTTATATATTTTTAAAAAAAAATTCTAAACATAGATCAATATTACTAAAATTATCATCAAATCATTTTTAATTCCCTATAAGCTAATAAAAACAGAAAAAGAAAAACTCAAGTAACACAAAAAATAACCCAAATAATATCAACAAAAAGTATTTCCACCTACTTTTTCTTCAAGATAAGAATTTGACCCCACGTTCAAACCCAAACTCTATAAGCTTTGAGTACCATAGTAGACCATGGTTGCCATGCTAAAGCAAGGTGAGTGGGGTCAGTAGAGTCAATTGACTCCACTCAAATTAAAAAATAATAATATTTACTTATATATTAAAAAATTTGGGATTTTTAGAATTTGATCACACTAAATATTTATATATTAAAAAAAAAAAAAACTCTAAAAATGGGTCAATATTACTAAAATTATCATCAAATCATTTTTAATTCCCTATAAGCTAATACAGATGTTAGAGTTATTGTTATTATTTTTCTAGTTCACTTGTTATTTCATATTAGTATAAGGGTATTCTTGTAACCTTGTTATATCACTCTAATATAATATGTGCTAAGGTGTGGGTTTGACCAATTACGCCCGAAACCTTTTCTTTCTTCTCTCTCTGTGTTCTTCTCTTAATCCTAATTTATCATATCTTAAAACTCAACTTGGTATCAGAGCGTTCCGATCCAACCCTAGAAGCCGTTAAATCACTTTGGAAACTCTTTTCAGATAACAGCAGATGCTGACATCAGCATCTGTCTGATGATGTCAGCATGACATCATGCTAATGTCAGCGCCGATACAAACACCTCAGTTCGACGACCACATGGTTAGTCTCGGCTCTCTCTCTTGGTAATTATGGTGATTTTTGTGGAATTTTTTGAAGCCATTTAGAGTGACTTTTCTATTTTCTAATGTTTTTTGGATTTACCGACATAATTTTTCGATCTGCAATTCTGGAGCTTTTTTGCTATTTTTGATGGATGGGTTTTGTTCCCTAAGGGCCGGATAGGTTTGTGGAGGATTGATTTGATGGTTATTTGTTGGTTTATGAAGTTTTTTTGCTTTGTTTGAGGATTTGAGAGCTTCAGCCCCTTTGAAATAGTGCTACGGGGTATGTTTTTTTATTTTTTGTTGGGCTGTTTAAGTTTCTCGTTTCAGACCTTGAGGAGTGGAGCCTGTGTGAGAGATTGAGATTTGAAGCTATTGATTGCTGTCTTGGGTCTTGGAGTTGTGTTATTGTTATTATTTTTCTGGTTTGGGTTAGTTGTTTGAAGGAAAATCCATGGTTATGGCTGCAAGAAACACATCACTATTCAAGGATGATGATATGCCTAAATCTTCTTCTTTAGTCTCCAATAAGGGAGGTCGTGTTAATTTTCGTGGTGGTTTCTGTGGAGGCCGTGGTTTTCGTGGTGGACGTGGTGACAAGAGGTGTGATCATTGTTGTAAGACCAATCATACTGAACCTTACTGTTGGGTGAAAAATGGCAAGCCAAATTATTTAAATTAGGTGATTGATGGTGCTACACGACCACAATCTACTTCTCCATTTGGGCATTCTGCTTCTAGGTCTGGATCTTATGATGCTTTCATTACTCAGCTTAGCGAAGTTGTCCAGCTATTGCACATCGCACTTTCCTCTTCTTCCGTTGCTACATTAGCTGATTCAGGTAATGTTGCAGGTGTGGCCCATTCCTCTCCATCTTGGGTCATTGATTCTGGTGCTAACAAACATATATCTGGTATATTATCTCTTTTCTCTGATTTGCTTCCTATTAAATACCATATTGTTTTAGCTGATGGCTCTTCTCGGCCTGTTCTTGGAAAAGGCGTTCTTCATCCCACTTCGTCATTATCCTTACCATCTAGTCTTTTTGTTCTTGATTCTCCTTTTAATTTGTTTTCTGTTAGTCAACTGACTAAAGCCTTACAATGCTCTATCACCTTTGATCCCACTTCATGTGTTTTTCAGGACCTCAAGACCAAGGAGATGATTGGTTCGGGACATGAGAAAGACAGGCTATATTACCTAGATCCTGATAATTCTGTCTCTCATGCCTTTTCAGCTTCGGCTTTGAGTGCTACCGTATCTCCTCTTCAGTGGCATTTTCGTTTGGGTCACCCTTCCTTGGCCAAACTTAAGTTTGCCATTCCTACATTGAGTCATGTGCCCAGTCTAGAATGTGAAGCTTATCAACTAGGGAAGCATCATCGTAGTTCTTTTTCTAGTAGTGGTCCTAGTTGCCACTCTAAGTCCTTTGATTTAGTTCATACAGACATATGGGGTCCTTCCCGCATTTCTACTTTGAATGGATTTCTTTATTTTGTTATATTTGTGGATGATTATTCTCGAATGACATGATTGTTTCTGATGAAAGAGTGATCTGAATTGCCTTGTATTCTTTCCACATTCTATAATGAAATATTTGTTCAGTTTAATAAACGCATTAAGATTCTTCGATCTGATAATGCCTCAGAATATACTCAGTCTGTAATGAATTCCTTTTGTGCTGATCGTGGTATTATTCATTAGACTAATTGTCCTCACACATTTCAACAAAATGGTGTGGCTGAATGAAAACATCGTCATTTACTAGATGTTGCTCATACCTTATTATTTCATATGCAAGTACCCAAACACTTTTGGGGTGATGTTGTTCTTACTGCTTGTCATCTTATAAATAGTATGCCTTCTGTTGTCTTAAATTAGGAGTCTCCATTTTCTGTTTTATATCCTGAACGTACTCCATTCTCGCTTACTCCTCGTGTGTTTGGTTGTGTTGCCTTTGTTCATGTCCTTGATCCTGGTCGTGATAAACTATCTCCTCGATCTCGTAAGTGTATTTTCCTTGGATACTCTTGTACTCAAAAGGGTTATCGTTGTTATAGTCCTGAGTCACGTCAATATTTTGTTAGTGCTGATGTTACCTTTTTTTAGTCCACCCCATTCTTTTCCTCACCTAATCAGTGTTTGTCTCCTGATCTCATCTCTAGTCGTGAGGGGGAGGGTTCCTTTTCGTCTCATACTCTTCCAATTCCTTTGCTTTCTCCTCCTCCACAAGTACCTTTGGCTTCCCCACCTAACCCTCCTTTGCAAGTTTATCAGCGATCTCAAGATAGGCGCGTTGTATCTTATCACCCCGATACTACATCTTCTTTGTCAGAGGTTCCTGCTCCCTCATCCTCTATTCCTGAGACTGATGATTTACCTATTGCTTTACGACGAGGTAAACGTACTTGTACTCAACACCTAATTGCTCATTTTCTGTCTTATAATCGTGTTTCACCTTGTCTACATTCTTTTGCTTGTACTTTGTCCTCTATCTCTATTCCTTCCTTTTATAAGCAGGCTTTATCTTCGTCTAGATGGAAACATGCTATGGATGAGGAAATGAGTGTTCTTTATAAGAATCAAACCTGGGAGCTCACTGCTCTTCCCTCTGGGAAACAAACAGTTGGTTGTCGTTGGGTTTACACTATCAAGTACCTCCCTGATGGATCTGTTGAGCGCCTTAAAGCATGGTTGGTTGCTAAAGGGTACACGCAGACGTATGGTGTTGACTATTTAGAGACCTTTTCTCCAGTGGCCCGTCTCAATTCTGTTCGGATCTTACTCTCTGTTGCAGTTAGTCGCTCTTGGCCTTTGTATCAACTTGATATCAAGAATGCCTTCCTTCATGGCGACCTTAAGGAGGAAGTATACATGGATCAACCCCCTGGATATGTTGTTGCTGGTAGTGAGTACCTTGTTTGTCGATTACAAAAGGCTTTGTATGGTTTGAAGCAATCTCCCCGTCCATGGTTTGACCGATTTAGTGCTGTTGTACTTGGGTATGGTTTCTAGCGTTCTACTTCTAATCATTCTGTTTTTGTTCGTCACTCTTCCAATGGCACCATTGTTTTGATTGTTTATATGGATAATATTATTATCTCTAGAAGTGACTCCACTGGTATTGTGGATTTTAAAACATATTTGAGTAAGCATTTCCATACTAAGGATCTAGGTGCTCTTCGTTATTTTCTTGGAATTGAAGTTGCTCGTTGCTCTCAGGGTATATTTTTGTCTCAAAGGAAATACGTTCTTGATCTTTTGTCTGAAACTAGTCTCTTAGGTGCTCGTCTGGTTGATACTCCTATGGACTCTACTGTTAAACTTGATGGTGAGCACGGTGAATTGTTTAGTGATGTTGGTCGATATCATCGCTTGGTTGGGAAGTTAATTTACCTTACTGTTACTCGCCCTGACATTACTTATGCGATTGGTATGGTCAGTCAATACATGCATGCTTCGCGTCAGCCTCATTATGAAGCTATTTACCGTATCTTGCGTTATTTGAAAGGTGCTCCTGGACGAGGCCTATTGTATAACTAACACTTATTTCCTTCCCTCCATGAATAAAACCACACCCACACTAAGACATTTGAGTAAAACCTTTGACTACAAATAACCGTGACAGCCACCAGATCGACCAAACACCCTCTACCACAATCGCGAGCCACCCCACAAACCCACCAAGAAACACCCCGCAACCCACCCCGACCCACAGCGAGCCAAAACCCCCCATAGAAACCCACCATGACCCACCTCGGAACCCACCGAGACCCACTGTACAAAACCCACAACCAAGCACAAAATCAACCAACTCGGCAACAACTAAACCCATCACCGGCAACCTCACAAACCCAGAATCGGTAAAACCAAGAGCCACTACGGCAGATCAGACAAATCTAAAAAAGAAAAAACCAAAAACCCACTTCAACACCAGCAAACCCACACCGATCAACACAAATCACAACAAATTCACAAAACAAACCTTCACCTCAAAACAAACCCAACCACCACTGCAAATCCATAAAAAAATAAATAAATAAAATAAAATAAAAAAGCCACAAAATTCAGATCTGCTCCACTGATTGAGACCAAAACCATATTTAAGCCTTTGACTGCCACACACAACCCCAACCTCCAACCCAAAACAAACCCAACCTCCACCCTAACATCCACCGTAAACCCACTAAATAAGCCCACGCTGTCACCGGAAAACCCACAAAACCAACCCACGCCGCCACAGCGATCCTACCGCAATCACCATGATCATCAGAGAATCAAGAGAGAGGAAGAACAGAGAAGATTGAGAAGGAGAGAGGCGCTGCAAAATTTTGAAGGGAGAAGATGAAATGTTTGTTACAAAATATCAAAATGAGTTGTGTTTAATTTCAAAATTGCCACCGGTCACTTGATGATTTATTTGCAAAATTGCCACCGGTCATATTAAGTTTAGGTGAAAACATCTTTAAGTTGTTCTCTAAATGGGCCATTTGAGTATTGATTGAACAATATATTTTTTTGAAGGGAAATGATTCTTTCACACCGTGTGTGAAACAGTAACTTTCACACCACCACTAAAAGACAAACATGTTATTCTTGGTTTGTTATTCCAATTTCCACTATCTCTATAACCAAACACCCATTTTTCCTCATTTTTTTTGAAACTTTCTCTCTCCTCCCGAATGCTCTGCTCTGCTCTCTCCTCCAGAATTTTCTGCTCCTCCTCTCCCAAATCTGTCCTTATGAAGCCATGGATCTCTTTCCTCCAAAGGTTTTTCCTCTATTGAAGTTTGAAGTTTGAAAGAGTTGGGGTTTGAAAGTGTTGATTTGAGATCTGATTTGGGTTTAAAGATTTGGGTTTGGGAATAACAAAGTTTTGATGTTTGAAGTTGGGGTTTGATTGTATTTGTGAGGGTTTGGATGATTTTGTTAGGGTTTGGAAATAATAAAAGTTGAAGGTTTTGTTGGGTTTAATATTTTTTTGAGGGTTTGGTTGATTTTGGTTGAGATTGGAAATAATAAAGTTTGGTTTTTTTTTTATTTTGAAGTGATTTTGGTTGGTTGAGATAAAAAATAATAAAATTGTTACAAAGATGCCAAGAAACATGTTTAATAGATGCCAAGAAACATGACCAATTCGTATGAACATGTTTAAATGTTCATACAATTTTCTGGAAAATGTGGACAAAAACATGAAATTATGGACAAAAACATGAAATACACTTTCTGGGTTCACTTGAATGTTCATAAGTAGAATCGAAATGTTTGTCCACATTTTCCAGAAAATTATATGAACATTTCTGGGTTCACTTAAATGTTCATAAGTAGACTCAAAATTTTTGTCCATAATTTCATGTTTTTGTCCATAATTTCATATTTTTGTCCACATTTTCCAGAAAATTGTATGAACATTTCTGGATTCACTTAAATGTTCATAAGTAGACTCGAAATTTTTGTCCATAATTTTATGTTTTTGTCCACATTTTCTAGAAAATAGTATGAACATTCGAGTTTCCACATGAACATTTAAGTGAACTCAAAAAGTGTTTTCTGGAAATTTGAATAGGTCTTAGAAATGCTTTAGACTTTAAAACACAAATTTGCCTTATGGAAACCTAGAATCGCGTTCAACTCCTTCGCTGATGCAGTAAGAATCATGAACTGCCTTAATCTAGTGGCCTGGATTTTTCTATCCAGTAGCCTGGATTATTAAATTTTAAAATCGAGTGTACCCAGAAAATGTGGACAATTTTATTCAAGTGTGGACAATATTGTCCACACTTTCTAGATATTTGTTTGAACATATTGAGTTTTACCACAATTTGTAGAACATTTTTAAACATTCTTTTTTTATATTTTTTACAATGAGTAATGTGAAGATTCCAATGACAATAAGTTGCTCCTAAGTAACATTAAATATAAAAAAAAGTTTATGTAATGGGTTACTCATGGGTAACCTTTCATAGGTAACCTTAAATATACGCAAATGTTGCCAACCAATTTCACCATTTAATTTATTTACTCCATTTACAAAACTATAAGATATTATTTATGTTGATTACCTTTAATACAATCTCAAGTATAGAAAAAATAGAACAACCAAAAGATTAAATACAAAAAGAAAAAATGTCTAGCAGAACACAAAAGAACAAACATGTAGCAAAACATAAAACTCTATTTTGATAAAGAACTGGGCAGCTTTAGACAGCAAGCACGACACATTTGATAGCTTTGGGCACAGCAAATTTAGCTTTCTGACAGCTTTGGGCAGCAAACATTCGTAATATAATTCAAGCAAAATTTGTTGCCGAGTTCTTTGGCAATCGGCCTACAAAACATAAAACACATTCATAAAATATTCGTTAGTTAGTTCTTTTCACTTAAAATAAATGCATCATCAAATGATTGTAGAGACTATAATTAACATTTCCTTCTTGCTTTCGAAAGCAAAATTGAATTAAGTTGAACTAAATACTCCTATATAATACATGTGTCAAAGATTAATTCATCATCATCTAATTGAGTTTAATTGTGTATGTCAAAAACACTTAAGAAGAAAATTTCCAAAACACCAACCAAAGTACCAAACAGAGAGTGGGAGACAAAACAAAACACAAATTAACACAATTCTCCAACTTTATGAAGAAAATGAATCAATTTCCTCAAACCCAAATGGCAGGTAGTAACAAAACATAGTAAAAGTTCAAAACCCCAATCATCATGCTCAATTATAACAATAGTGTATTGAATATCACACTTTGCATTGTGTGAAACATAGATGATCGGATTGGAATGGGTATAGAGACACAAGTTTGTCAAAATTTGCATAGTTATTTTTAATTTGTCTAAACAGAAATTTAAAGAATATATTGAAACTTTGTTCATGAACCTAAATACATATTTTGTTAAATACTACTTGACACTACTAATTCATGTTAGAGTACTAATTGTAGTCTACACATATTCTACTTGATAATAGAACAAGAATAACCATTATATCTTGACATGTATTTATGTGACAAATGCGTGGACCGAAGCAGAGACAACGGTGAGGATTGTGGATCAGTGCAGTAATGGAGGGTTGGATTTGGATGTTGGTGTTTTCCAGAAATTGGACACAAATGGAAGAGGATATGCTCAAGGCCACCTTATGGTGAACTACCAGTTTGTGAATTGTGGCGATGGGTTTAACTTTAACCCCCTACTTACATTTATCATCAACGATCAATAGATTTTCTGAATAAGAATGAATGTAATTAAGAAGTGACTTACACTGCGTTAATAAGGGTACAAATTGCTGTGAGGCTTGCATGTTTTAATGTGAGTAGCTATAAAAGTTAAGATGCCAATTGAATAATCTTAAATGAAATGAAAGAAATTTACAAGCAAAACCACTCAATTCCCATAATAAACCAAACCCCAAACAAAAAACAAATGCAATCATGAGCGAGTAGATTGGTGATTTTCAAGTGTTAGATCGAGAGAGTGGATCGGTGCTTTTTGAGTGGCTTGGTCAGATGGGTCTGTGAAAAGAGAGTAGGAGAGATTTGAAGCTTGGAGAGAGACTTTACTTGCTCAATGGTGGCTGGAAGCGGCGGCGTCAACGGCGGTGGCTCGGTTCGAGTGGTGAGAGTAGAGGATGCACGGGCTGGTGTTCTTGAGCGGCAGAGGCTGAGTGAGAGAGTTGCCATTGGAGGAGCGGAGGAGGCTCGGAATGGGAGAGACTGACAGTAAAGCCATGGAGAGTTTTAGAGAGAGAAATAGAGAATTCTAGAGAGAGAAAGTGAGAGTGTGTGTGATCGTGTGGTGAAGAGAAATGTGGGGATGAGGGAGAAGAGGGAAAGGGGTTCGGACAGCTTCAAAGTCAAACTCTTTCCCCACACGTTATCAGTGGGAGTGGGAATAATTGGAGGAAACCTTGGGCAGACCACCACATAGCACAAACCTCATCTCACACGTTATCAATTCTTTAACGTGTGAACCATTCAAACCAATGGATTAAATCCAACGTTTCACATGAAAATCATTTTTGTCGTGCAATCCATGGAGGAGTCCTTTGAGCAGTGAGTGATAATAGATTTTTTATTAAAAAATGTTAAAGGTACGTATGTGATAGAGTAGAGTAGCTGTGAGTGTGTGATAGATGTGATGGAACAAAGGAGTCAGTTTTTTTTATTATATAATTTTTTCTTTTCTTTTCTTTTTTTACTTACTTTTCACCCAAATTTGATTGGCGGGAGAAATAAATATTTGCCCGCCACTCTCATTTGTTTGTCTACCACCTTACATTTCTCTAATTTTTATTTTTAATTATTTCTTTTCTTTTGATATTTACTTACTTTGAGAAGCGCAGACCACCAAAATAGGGTCTAGAGAGTCTAATTTCCCCAAAAGAATGAGCTATCAGTGTAATTTATCCTATAAATTTTTAGTTTAGTTTCTATTCCTATTGATAAGCTAAGTAGAACTTTTTAAACAAGTTTAGATTATTGGCATTGACAAGCTTAAAAATTATTGGAGAGCCTTAAAATTTTAAGTAAAATACATTATATAATATTTTTCACAATAGTTGAGTTGACAAGTTTTCATTAAATATATATTTGGGTAATTAAATATATAAAATTATATATAAGTTTATGAAAATATGTATACATTATAATGTATTAAATTATGTATTTTTAAGGACTCATGTGTATAGGGGCGGAGCCCAAAAATTATTTTGGGATAAGCTGGAAGTATTAAGTAAATCTCGATGGTATAAAAGAATTTTAATCAATAAAAAACGGTGAATCTATTCCATTGTAAGCTCTACGAATTTTTTCTAGGGTGATCATTAAAAACTTATATAGCCAAAAATTGAGACTTGTGACCTGATCTTAGTGTATAAGCCACTCAATCTTTGTATGAATGATAAAAAGTGGGATGATAAAAAATAAAAATAAAAAAGGGAAAAGATGATAGTATATTTATTTTTATTCATTCTTTTCATAATTATATATATATTATATATATTTATAATATATTATATTATATATATATATAATTTGCAATATTAGACATTAAAATTTAAAATTGATGTCAAAATTCGTCCAAATATTTGTGAGATCGGCTAATTCTCCATAAAATTTGTAATTTTAAAAAAAATAAATAAAAACAAAAACAAATAGTGTCTACGTTAAGGCAATTTTAATTGAAAGAACTAAATAGAAAATATTTAAAAAATAAATACAAATATTGAGGATGGTTGTAAACTTTTAAGAGCAATAGTACTTAAAATAATAAGAGACATAATATATATATATATATATATTAGTAAACTAGGTATCTTATGTATACTTAAAGTTTATAAAGAATGTGTGTTTGTGTGTGTGACTTTGGATGATGGAAGGGGTAACTGCTCGAGATGTAGCATTTTGGCTCACCATATCTGTTTTTAAACAAACGCTAAAAGTGAAAGTCTGAGATAGTTGATCACCACATCACGTACAAGTGATCCACAAGGGGAAGTGGATGGCTAGGATGGTTCCAATTAACACACGAACCATGCCTTTTATCACATCATAATGTAGGATGATGGTTTGATTAGGATTGTAAACAAAGAGATATGTTTTTAACAAACATCACAATCTCAATTTTGAACTTTTAGTACTCTGCTTGGCTCAATATGTTTTTAACCATTGGCATAAATGTATGAGCTAGTTGATCCAAATATCGTAAACACAATTTTTAAAATAATATCTACCTTCACATGAACAATCTTTTTTTTATACAACAACTTGTTCTCTCTCTCTCTCTCTCTCTCTCTCTCTCTCTCAATATGCTACATCTCTACTACAAATGTTTGGGGTCGACTATAGATCCTTAGTCCCAAAAATGTTTGGGGTTAAGTCAACTATGGATCCTTATTCCAATTTTTTTGAGTTGTGGGACATATTTTAGATAGTGAGATGAAATGAGAATTGTGTGGAACCTTTTTTTAAAGAGTAATGAGAGAGTGAGATGAGATAAAATGAGATTTGAGAGAATGAGAGAGAGAGAGATGAGAGACAGAGGGAACATGTCGGAGCCTACCACTTTATATATATTTTTTGCTAAATCCTATTACTTTATATATTTGCACTTTTATTCTCTCACACCACAATTTCAACAATTATCTTCACATCACCACTGTGTTCAGGGACGTAATCAGGATTTTAATTGACGGGGGTTGAAAGAAGAATCAATTTTTTTTTTTTAATGAAAATCCAAAGTAACATCTATTATGTATTAACAAAGCAATTATCTAATTAAATGAAAGTCGATGTTTTTAAAATTATTGAAATCATCTATGATTGATTTTGTATTAAATGTCACAACAAATAAAAGTAATGTTTATTATCTCATTATATGTACAATAATATTCTTAAAAAAAAAAATCTAACTATTATTGCTATTGCTAAGTAAAAAAAATGAAAAACCCAAAGCCAAAAAAAAAAAAAAACTTAAGTTTTAAGCTATTAAGTTTAAAAATAATGATTCCAACAAAGGTTGTCAATACTCATATCAGATGTCATTTCTATATTATTAGAGAAACGAAATATTTCAATACCGGTCGATACTAATATACTGTTTCGGGATTAATGCTATTTTTTAATACATATATATTAGCTAAACATTAAAGTTACGGACACAACACGTTCACAACAATGTTAAGGTGTCAAATTGTGAATGGTAAATAATAAACTGATGTAATTGGTGGGTCTAAATGAGAACTAATAAAAACCTACCAACTCAGTATTGATGTGAAATTGTTGTGAAAATATTGTGTTTATAGCATTGTTGTGTAAATACTCGTTGGCCCAATTAATACCCATATTTCCACTCAAACCCGTAGCCCACCTGCCAAAGAGATTTTTTTCCTATTCTTTAACTCTCTTTAATTCTCCTCCACTCATTTTCTTATTCTTTTATCATTGTTATTATCTTTTTCTTTTTTCTTTTTTCTTATTTATTTATCTTATCTTCTTAGTCCTGCTTCTTTCTTCTTCTTTCTTTTTTCTTTTCTGTTTTTTTCCTTTCCTCCTTCTACTGCACCACAATTTCTACATTTCAAACAACAATTTCTTCCCATCTTCATTCTCTCATTTTTTTTCTCCTCTCTTTTCTCTTTAGACTCTTACTGATTGTGTTCACCTTATTCCAAATCTATGGAAATTTAATTACACAAACAATGTCGGGAATGTTTGAAGATGTGGACTCTTGATCAGAAACTATGAACAATTCCTGGAAATTGGGTTGAACATTTAAGTTTGCCCAGAAAATGTGGACAATAATGTCCACAATTTTCTGGAAATTTGTTGAACAGTTTAACTCTTACCCAGAAAATGTGAAGAACCTGTGGACAATAATGTCTATAATTAACACATTCATTATCAAACAACAACCCATGCTCTTCAACCTGTGAATGGTGGTCTGTACCCCAAAACATAGAATCCAAAACTCAACTCCAATTTTTTTATAAATGGTAGCAAGGCTTTTTGAAACTCAAGGCCGGCCCCAGGGTAAGCCCAGCAAGACCTGGGGCTTGGGCAACCCCCTCACAGGGGCAACCAGAGAGAAAAAAAAAATTAATAAACAAAAGAGAAAAGAAAAAAATCTAGCTTCTGGATTGTAACAGGTGGCATTTTGATGTGCATGTGGCCAAAAAACAAAGGAGCTCCAAGCTTCAGCTCATCCTCACATTCTCCTTTTGCCAATGGAAAGCAACTCCAAAAGGGTGGCAACGCAATGGGGTCTTGTTTGAAGAGCTTTTGTGGAATAGCTGCAATAAGAGAAACATTGAGATGGGGTTGTCAACTTCACATGTGTACTACTAACTTGCTAACATACTTAAAAGAAAAAAAATAGTATGAATCTTTTTCCAAATGGGCTGTCACCCATTGGCACCCTATATGAGGCACACATAAAGTTAAAAAAGCCATTTTTTTTCTTTTTTTAAAATTTTGACATTTCATTGTTTGTTTTGCACAAATGTTATTTGTGCTAGGCTGGGTGGCTTTGGGTTTTTAAAATCTTTGAAACAGGGAAAAATGAAGTACTTTTTTTCTTTAGTACAGATACAATGATGTAGGGGGTAAAAATTACATTGAAACAAAACTTTATTTGAAAGTTAAAACCAAAATTTCATAAAAGTAAATACTAAAACAAAATTCAGTGGAGACCATTTAAAAACAAAAACAAAAAAAATTGATGATTCATTGTATTTCATTTCATATTTCTTTTTGGGTGGTGTTATTTTCACATCACTTTTTGTTATTTCCGCATCATTAGTGCGAAAATAACAAAATTCATTGTATTTCATTACATATTTATTTTTGGGTGGTGTTATTTCTGCGGAAATAACAAAAAGTGGTGCAAAAATATTATCACTCCCCTTCCTTTTTTTTTTTTTATGTAATTCAAGCTAAAAACACAATTAATGTAACCTTGATTTTTCTTTTTCTTTTTTCTTTTTTTACTTTTACATTTTTTTTAATATTTGATAATAAGTGGGCAACCAAAATCGGGAAGGGCTTGGGCAACCCAAACCTCGGGGCCGGCCCTGTTGAAACTAATGGTAGTATGTGTTTTTTGGTTCAAAGAATGGTGGTAGATGAGAATATTGAATCAATTTTGGTTCAAAGAATATAACTCCAGCTAAAAAAATCCAAGCTTTTAAGCAATGGTGGTATGTGCTTCTCTACTTGTTGTTGTTGTATTTTTTCCGGAGTTTGTGTGTGCAGTGGAGCAGCAGCAACTTAATTAAGAAGAAAGCTAAGGAAGAAAAATCATATGTTTCTCAGCCAATTCACTTATTTTTATAGTGTTTGGTTATAGGCTCAACTCAATTCTTGGATAGAGTTAATGGTTTGGCTGCTTTTTTATTTGTGGGACCTGTGGGACCCCCTTTGTTATGTGTACCAACGAGAAGAAGCCATATCCATGGTTTGCAAATACTGTTTCACACCATGGTGTGGATTTAACAGCACCCTTTTTTGAATACAAAAGGTGAGAACAAGTGCCAAACAACCAATTTTGAACCTGGGCCCACCATTTTATGGATTCAAACATAGAAAACTATGTTTGAATCATGTTACCAAACATGCTCTTAGAGATTTACAATCTTTCAACTTGGTAGTCCTAGTGAAACAAGGCTTGAGGTTGATAAGTAATCATAAATCTCCACAGCTCTACTCTATCGGGTCCTAAAGCCAAGGTATTTTTCCTCGCCTTCTTTTCAAGAGTCTAATGTATGCATGGAGAATTCTGATTTTTGGAGAAGCATCTTGGAGGCAAATGGCAACGAAAAGCATTATACAAAGAAGTAGATGGAAGATAAGGCATGACCAAACGAATCTAGAA
Organism: Fagus sylvatica; assembly: GCA_907173295.1. Lineage (NCBI taxonomy): Eukaryota > Viridiplantae > Streptophyta > Magnoliopsida > Fagales > Fagaceae > Fagus > Fagus sylvatica. Next base: position 15,490,894 of record OU015765.1, read on the forward strand.
AAAGCTAATAGGGGAAATAAAAATGAGGGTTTTAAAGGGTAAGATATCCCTCCAAATCCTCTCAAACCCTTCCCCCTTCTCCTCCAAATTCTTAGATCATGTGAAAGATGCAGGATAACTGAGGAAAACAAAACCCATATTAAAGTCTAAAGATAATATATATATATATATATATAAAATGTCAATAAAAAATTTTATTACAAAAAAGAAAAAGAAAAAAAAAAGAGAGTTGAGGGATAATATTCTGCATGACTGTCATGATAAAGCAAGGCCTTCGTGAATAGCCCATTACTGAAATATTGTTTGGGTCAAGAGGAGCCCAAATGATACGAGTCTCTTATCCTAGGCTAGGCCCAGGTGCAAAAGAGAAAGAAGCAACAACTCCAATAGGCAATAGCTAGAGGAAGCCTCTCAAAAGTTGAAAATGACTTTCATATTATAGGGCTCTTTCGGGAAACAAGCATTCCTCTCTTTCTCTCTCTCTCTCGACGCTTCAAATTCACCTTCCCTCGTTCTTTTCCCTCACTACTCAGACTCATTACTAAAACTCCGATTCTGCTCGCTTCCGATCGTTGCCTGTAAAAAAAAGAGGCATCGGAGGAAGAGGAATTTCCCAAAATGCCTCTGTTCATGACGGACGAGGAGTTCCGGCGGTGCGCGAACTCCAACGACGCCGCTTCGGTGGCGGAGAAGGCCGACGCGTACATAAGAGAGCTCTACAAGCAGGTCGAGACGGTCAGGGCGGAGGCCGATGCCGCTTCCATCACGGCCGAGCAAACCTGCTCTCTCCTCGAGCAAAAGTACCTCTCCCTCTCCTCCGAATTCTCAAAGCTCGAGACTCAAAACGCACAGCTTCAGTCCTCTCTTGATCGCAACCTCGCCGACCTCGCTCAACTCCAGGCTCACAAACACCAACTCAATCTCCAAACCGTATGTACTCAAACACTCACTTTTCCATTATTGATAATAGAGTTTACCTCGAAGAAAATGATATTTGATAATTTTGAAGTAATTATAGTTAGTGAGTCTCATGGAAAAATTGCAGTGTATGATACGATATGATAGGATGTTTGTATCTATCTGTAAATATGTATATGTGTTTAGATAAAATTAGTCTTAGGGTTTTTGGAATTTTGTAGATTGGAAAGGATGGGGAGATTGAGAGGTTAACAATGGAGGTATCGGAGTTGCATAAGTCGAAAAGGCAGTTGATAGAGCTGGTTGAGCAGAAGGATTTGGAGATCAGTGAGAAGAATGCCACTCTCAAGAGCTATCTTGACAAGATTGTAAGTTGCTCGCATTGCCTTTGCCGTTTATGTAAACAATGTGGTGTCATTAATTTATTTTGTTTCCACTTTTGGTTTGTGATTGTGAAGGTCAATTCGTCCAACAGTTCCGGGCAAAGGGAGGCACGTGTGAGTGAAATGGAGTCAGAGTTGGCACGTTCTCAGGCTGCGTGTGCTCGTCTTAAAGAGGTATCTACAATGCTTTAGTTCTTTGCTGGTAGACTGATTTCTGTCTATTGTTTTTTGGAATGGGAATCTGGTTTAGATTAACGCGATTTGATTTATAGCTGAAAAAGATGTGACTGTATAGGTTGTTATGCCATAGTCCTGTATAGGTCTATATTCTCTTGGGGATGGCTTTGAAATCTCTTTTCATCTTGAAGGGTACTGTTTTCTTTTCATCGTTGTAGTTGCTTGATCTTTTGATGTAGAACAAAGTTGAAAGAAATCAAGAATTTTTTTTTTTTTGATAAATAAGAATTTCATAGAAAAGAAAGGATCCATACAAGTACACAGGTAGTGAACCTGAATGAAAAAACAGCAGAAACAGCAGAAACAGCAAAGAAACAAAACCAAAAACAACACTAACTAATGACTTGCTGAACACATATGAAGCATGTCAGGCAAAGAGCATGCCCCATCTAAATGAGAGGCCTTTGACCAGTTGAGGAGGGTGTGAAGGAAGTGGAGTTTAAGAGCTGGGATAGTTCTTTCCTTCTCCTTAAAAGTTCTGTCATTACGTTCCTGCCAAAGACACCACATGAGGCAGTGCGGGACCATTTTCCATATCTTGCCAGCCTTCGATTTGCCACGAATCTCTTTCCAACAGCTGAGAAGGTCCACCACATCCCGAGGCATAACCCAGTTCTTACCGAAAATGACCAGAACCATAGACCACAACTCCCAAGCAACAGGGCAGTGCACAAGCAAGTGATTGACCGACTCACCACTCGACTTACACATGCAACACCAATCCAAAATGGTCACCCTTCTTTTTCTGAGATTCTCCGTAGTGAGAATTTTTCCCAAAGCAGCTGTCCAAACAAAAAAAGCCACCCTCGAAGGGACTTTTGCTTTCCACACACTTTTCCAAGGGAAAATGCCCGGAAGATGAGAGGAAATAAGAGTGTTGTAAAAAGAACGAACCTCAAACAGCCCCCGGCATGAAGGAGTCCAACAAAGAGAGTCCACAACACCCGGGCGAATTGTCTGAGAATAGAGGAGGGACATGAAAGACTCTACCATCTCCAATTCCCAATCCTGGACTGATCTTGTGAACTCGATATCCCAACTGATAGTCGGACCTTGGAAGAGATAAATATCCGATACTCGAGACTCAGGATTTCTAGCTAGATGATAAAGGATTGGAAACTGATTTCGCAACGGGCTGTCCCCGCACCAAGTATCATACCAAAAACGAATCCGAGAGCCATCCCCTACTTTGTAGGAGATATGTTGAGAAAAAACATCCCAACCTGCCCTGATATGCTTCCACAAACTAACCCCATGAGAAGAACGAATAGTGTTGGAGCACCAAAAATTACCTTGTCCCCCATACTTGCTATCAATGACCTGCCTCCATAAGGATGCCGGCTCCCTTGAGTAACGCCAAAGCCATTTTCCTAACAACGCCTTATTAAAGGTGGCCATACTACGAATACCCAAACCACCACTATGAAGAGGAGTACAGACTTGTTGCCAGTTAACCAGATGAAATTTTAGCTCTTCCTCCAAACCACCCCACAAAAAGTCTCTTTGCAGTTTCTCAATTCTGTGAGCAATGCTCATTGGAATGGGGAACAAAGATAAATAGTATGTGGGAATACTAGAGAGGGTGCTCTTGATAAGGGTCACTCGACCCCCTTTTGATAAGTAAAGCCTCTTCCATCCTGCTAAACGCTTCTCCATCCTTTCCACCACCCCAGCCCATATGGACTTCATTTTGAAGGAAGCCCCAAGAGGAAGTCCCAGATAAGTGAGGGGTAAAGAAGCCACACTACAACCCAAAATACCTGCCAGCTCTGGGACATTAGGAACTGGACCCACAGGGACTAATTCCGACTTGCTCAAATTAATCTTCAAACCCGAAATGGCCTGGAACCATATGAAAACTCCCCGCAAATACCAAGCCTGTTCCGAATCAGCCCCACAAAAAATCAACGTGTCATCCGCAAATAACGAATGAGAAATGCTCAGCTCAACCCCAGTTGAGTTACCCACTGAAAAACCAGAGATGTAACCTCCAGACACTGCCCTACTCAACATCCTACTCAGGGCCTCCATAACAATGATAAACAACAAAGGAGATAATGGGTCTCCTTGACGCAAGCCCCGAGATGAAGAGAAAAAACCATGAGCTCTACCATTAACTAGGACTGAAAAACGAGCTGTCGAGACACAGGTATAGATCCAATGGCGCCATCTCTCACTAAAGCCGCACCGCCTTAACATGTATAACAAGAAGTTCCAGTTCACATGATCGTAGGCCTTTTCGATGTCTAACTTGCATAACATACCTGGGGAACCTGACTTTATATGACTATCTAGGCTCTCATTGGCCACCAAAACAGAATCCAAAATTTGTCTCCCCCCTACAAAGGCATTCTGGGATGTCGAGATAAGCTTTGACAACACATCTGATAATCTGTTAGCCAAAACTTTCGCTATGATTTTGTACATCCCTGAGACCAAGCTAATAGGGCGAAAATCCTTACACTCCTGAGCCCCAGGCTTTTTCGGGATCAAAACCAAGAAAGGTAACATTGAGGCTTTTCACAAAATCCTTTGATGCATGGAAATCATGAAAAACACTCATTACATCATGCTTGATAATATCCCAGCAGCTCTGGAAAAAAAGTAGAGAAAATCCATCCGGGCCTGGAGCTTTTTCTCCTGACATATTCCTCACCACTCCCCAGACTTCATCCTCAGTAAATTGCCGGTCAAGAATGATTCTATCAGAATCCTCAATGGAAGAAAATTCCAGCCCATCTAACAAAGGTCTTCTAACCTCATCATCAGAAAACAAACCTCGATAGAAAGAGACCAAACCCTCCCCAATCTCAGCTTGGTCTGTAGTGACAGTCCCATTAACCACTAAATGATCAATAGAGTTGAATCTACGATTTGAATTAGCCACTCTGTGAAAAAATTTAGTGTTCTTGTCTCCTTCCCGAAGCCATGTAGCTCTAGAAGTTTGCCTCCATTTTATTTCCTCCAACAGAAGAACATTCTCAAATTCAGTCTTGAGATGATCCTTAGCCACACCTTCCTCTACCGTTAGAGGTCTAGTCTCCTCTAAAAAATCAAAATCTTGAATTTGAGCCTGAAGGTCATGCTTCCTCACATTAACATCCCCAAAAGTTTCCTTGTTCCATCTCCGCAAGTCAACCTTTAAGGATTTCAGCTTCTGAACAAGAATATAACTTGGAGAGCCAGAAAAAATATAAGAATTCCACCACTGATGAACCTTATCATGAAATCCTTCACTCTTGAGCCACATAGATTCAAACCTAAAAGGGCACTGTCTCCTTTGCAAAAAGCCACAACTCAACAGAATGGGAAAATGATCCGACATGAGCCTAGGCAAGCGCTTCTGAACAGTCCTGGAAAAATGGTCAACAAAAGAAGGAGAGCATAGAAATCTGTCTAACCTTGATTTGGAGCGGGCATTGGACCAAGTGAAATTACCTCCTTCTAGAGGCAGATCAATCAAGCCCGTAGAAAAAATGAAATCAGAGAAATCCCTCATTGATGACGACAAATCTGACGCTCCCGCCCGTTCAGAAGGATAGCGAACTAAGTTGAAATCACCACCCACACACCAAGGAACCGCCCACACAGTAGCTATTCCCGCTAGCTCATCCCACATCATTCTCCTCTCCACAACCTTGTTAGGACCGTAAACCCCAGAGAAAACCCAATCAAGACCAGAAGCTACCTCTCGGAATCTACACGAGATTGAGAAACATCCTATAGCTTCATCAACCCGCTCGACTACCCTTCTATCCCACATCAAAATGATACCACCTGAAGCCCCAATGGAATCTAGACTAGTCCAGTCAACATATTTGCAACGCCAAAGACTCCTCACCAAGCCCTGAGTTACTGACATAAGCTTGGTTTCCTGAAGGCAAACAACATCAGCCTTCCAATGATGAAGCAAATTACAAATTCTGGTCCTTTTGGCTCCATCATTCAGACCCCTAACATTCCAAGAAATTAGGTTTAAATTCATTGGGACAACATCAAAGCCCTCCCACTTGCTGATGTTGTCCTTCTAGTACTACCCCCTTCATAGTTCACATTGGAAATTAAATTCCGTAACTCCCTGGGTACCCTAGACTTTTCCTTAACTGATGGCCCCCCAGGTTTCCCCATTCTAGATTCAGCTTCTATTTCACGTAGTAGGGCCAACACCCTGTCTTCAAAACCCACATACGAAGCACCCAGAACCACCCCCAATACCTGCATTTTCTCCGTGACCCATTCCGATTGGGACCCCGAAGCAACTGGCTCCCCCCCTTCGGCT
>OU015765.1:15496810-15539610 GCA_907173295.1 Fagus sylvatica
TAGAAAGAAGACGGTGAAAGGGGGTAAATTGTGCCGTTTCGTGAACACGTCTGAGGCAATGGCGGTGTTCCGGCATGTGTACGAGATTCCCAACGATGTGGGACTGAAGTACGTGCACTGGTCAGATGCACTTATCCCCGCCACAGGAAATCTTCTCATCCCTGTGGTGGCAATTGTGGAGGGGGGAGTCCGTTTTCCCATGGATCCTTTATTGGCGGATTTCCTTAACCATTTGCGACTCTCCCCTTCCCAAGTAAACCCAAACGTCTTTAGGATAGTGATGGGTACGGTGGAATTGAATAAAAGGCTAGGTTTAGACCTTGGTATACATGATATACTCCGGACCTACATCCTTCACCACAGCTCAAAAACTGAAGCTTACTCACTCCGTCCTAGAGACATTGATTTCACATTGGTGAATGGCTTGCCGGACACCAATCGTGGCTTTGACGAGGACTACTTAATAGTGTCCGGAGAGTGGTTTTTATCGGGGCATAAGTGCCCCACTAAAGATGGGGTTCCAGGTCCGTACTTGTCCAATGCTGTATTGTGATTAGGTCCGGCACGGACAGATAATGGTTCGGTACTGACTTCTCTTTTTTTTATATCCGTGCAGATTCTCGAAGGAGAAATCCCCGAAAAGGTTTAGTAAATATCAATAGCCTTCGCGAGGCCTGGGAGAGTGAGCTCTGCACGGACGATAACGCACAACCACGCTCCGCCCCTCTGCTACTCCGCTACGTCTCCCGGACAAGCTTTTACTTGTCCTGCAGACTAGTGAAGGACATCCAGGCCGCTCGAGCTAACCCGGCCAACCTCGCTTTGCCTCTAATAGACATCCGGGAGCTGCTTGACGTAGACGCGCCCGACATGTCAGGAATTAATTTGAGGAATTTGCTTCCACGGAATCGCGAGGGCACTTCTGAATCCGTGCTGGCCCAGTCCACTCCGGCCCGAAGCAAGAGGGCCAGGGTGGAGAGCTCCGCTGGGCCCAACCGACCGGCCACTTCTGCTCAGCCCGGTCCGTCAGCCTCAGCGGCCCAAGGGGCGGTCCAGGTTACCCAACTGGGTAATGTTATCTGTTCCGGTACGCCAATCCGGCCCGACATCAGGTCCGCTGGGGAAGGATCCACACGCTTGTGGGCCCCTCGCATGGAGTACAGGGGAGCGGATCCAGTAGCAGAAACGGACTGTATCCTCCCCGTCAATGATGCGAGGAGTGCTACGGTAGCCAGCGCTCTGAGCCAAGCCGTCCGCCTTCCTTTGGACATGGAGGAGTGGAGGAAGGCTACTGATGACGAGCTCATCAGCAACCTAAGAAGGGGTCTGCTCATGGTACATACAAAAGACTTAATTTCGTTTTTCTTTAAGTGTTGCTTCTTTTTTTGTTTGCTTTATTCTGGCTTTTGACTCTGCTGTGCCGCATGGAGTCCAAGCTTCTTTGGAGCTGGAGGACCGATTTCGGACCAACAAGGACCACCTTGCCCATGCTAACGTCCTGGCCACCAAGTACCATGACGCGAAGAAAATGGCAACGGAGGCCAAAAGTCTGGCCGAGGCTGCAGACTCAAAGAGGGTGGAAGCTGAGGAGTCCCTCAGTGAAGCGCTGGACTCGCTTACCAAAGCCGAGGATAAAGTCCGGGCTCTGGAGCTGGAGCTTGAGCGCGTCAAGAAAGAGGCGTATGAAAGTGGGAGCAAGGATGCTCAGGACGAGATGGAACGTCAGCTCCCCGGCTTATGCAATCTATATTACACGGACGCTTGGGACGATGCCCTTGCCGTGCTGAACTCCGGGCAGACTACGCTTCCATCCAAGCCAATCAAACTGCCCTTCCCTGGTGCCGTTCCGCCCCCTCCTCCCGAGACAGTTCTCAACTCCCTTCTACCTCAACTGGGTGCTGTGGTGGATTTGGAGGAGGTGGAGTCAGCTGAAGCAGCGGGACCAACTCATGACGATCCTCAAGACGCTCCTGATGGAGGGAGTACAGCTCTAAATGATGCCGGTCCGGGCAATTTGTAATACTTTTGTTTAAGCTCCTTTGCTTTTTCTTTTCTTTTGTAAAACTTAAGACATTTTGCTTAATGTATGTAAGTTTTTTTTTTTTAAAGTAAAGGACCTTATTTGTGTTTACTCTTTGTTCTATGAACAAATGATCCGTGCCGTTCCAGTTATCTACGGCACGGCATAAACAGATCCAGGCCGTTCCACTAACCATTGGTGCCCTGCCGCACAACGTAGGTGGATGCATTGAGAATTCAGTACGGCCGGAATTTATTGCCGTTCCAATATGCCATGTAGGGTATCATGTAAATTAATGAAATGTTTGGCATGGCCAAGCGTTATTGTAGTTCTAACGCGCTGTACGAAGTTATGAAAAATAGCTAAGGTATTTAGTACGGCCAAATATTATTGTCGTTCTAACTAACCACGTGATACATTAATCAAGAAATTAAGCATTTGGCACGGCTACGCTACGACGCCGTTCAAACATATCAAACGATGTTTTTGATGAAACTTATCATAATTAATCAAGATAAAAGTTACTTGGCGTGGCCAGCTATCACTGCCGCTCTGACATACTTAGCAAGGTACTAAGCAAGTAAATAATTGAGGTGTTGGGCACGGCCAAATATTACTGCCACTCTAGCATACCATGCATATTATTTAGGCAAGTAAACAAAAAGAAGTTTTTGGCACGGCCATGTATTATTGCCGTTCTGCAACATCATAGGTGGAGTTATAAGCAAAAGGTTAAGCAAATTGTGTACCTGCAAGAATCAGGGATTGATGTTGCTCAGCCCCGTTGAAGGATTCATAGGCCGGAGATCTGAGCATGGCCTGGACTCCAATGCCGTTCCGCAGTGACATCTGAAGTTCTGCAGGTGAAGTACCTAGCATGGCTAGGGTTTTTTTATAACACTCTACCAGACCACTTGGGGATTTATAGGCAGAGGACCTGGGCGTGGCCAGGCTTTTCATGTCGTTCCGCCGTACCATTTGAGGATTTATGGGCGAAACACCTAGCATGGTTAGGTTTTTGATATCACTCTACCAGACCACTTGGGGATTTATAGGCAGAGGACCTGGGCGTGGCCAGGCTTTTCATGTCGTTCTGCCGTACCATTTGAGGATTTATGGGCGAAACACCTAGCATGGCCAGGGTTTTTTTTTTATATCACTCTACCAGACCACTTGGGGATTTATAGGCAGAGGACCTGGGCGTGGCCAGGCTTTTGTTGACGTTTTGGTCGATCCATATCTCAGCATCATGTGTGACAAAAGTTCTTCTATTTCAGAAAATCATAGGAGACATACTGAAGTTTTTGATCTGTACAATTTTTTGGTTTACCTCTCTATTGATAAAACTTCTTCAGGTTGCTTATATTCCAAGGCCGTTTGAGGGGTTTGTCGTCCATCCCTTTGAGATTGAATGCCCCCAGTCCGGCCTCTGAGACAATCTGGTAGGGCCCTTCCCAATTTGCTCCTAATTTGCCCTGAGTAGGGTCCCTCCTGCTTCCTAGTACTTTTCGTAACACCAAGTCTCCTGGCACAAGGATCCGCTCACTTACATTTTTTCCGTATCTCTTCTTTAGGTCGCCCTGGTAGGATGCCAGTCTGATCATGGCAAGGTCTCTGCGTTCCTGAGCCAGATCTAAATCTTTTGCTAGCACAAGCTCGTTGTTATCCTGATCATATTCTTCCGAACGCACGGTGGGAAGCCCTACTTCAAGCGGAATGACGGCCTCAACCCCATAAGTGAGAGAGTATGGGGTTTCCCCAGTTGAACTTCGAGGCGTTGTCCTGAACGTCCATAGTACGGTAGGTAGCTCCTCTACCCATCTTCCCTTGGCTTCTTCTAATCTCTTCTTGATTCCGTTGAGGATCACCTTATTGGATGACTCTACCTGTCCGTTTCCTTGTGGGTAGGCCGGGCTGGAGAAGTGGTTTCTGATTCCAAAATCTGAGCAGTACTTCTTGAATGGTCCGCTGTCGAACTGAGTGCCGTTGTCGGACACGAAACACCTGGGTATGCCAAAGCGGGTTATTATGTTCTTCCAGACGAACTTTCTCGATTCGGAATCGGTAATGCGTGCGAGGGGCTCCGCTTCGACCCACTTAGTGAAATAATCTGTTGCCACGATCAACCACTGCCTGTTCCCTGTTGCACGAGGTAGCGGTCCGACAAGGTCTAGCCCCCACTGTGCAAATGGCCAGGGGCTAGATATGGGGTTTAGCTGGGATGCCGGCTTATGTATGGCTGGAGCGAATAACTGGCACTTCTCGCAGCGTCTGACATATTGGGCCGCGTCTTTCTGCATATATGGCCACCAGTAGCCTTGACCGATCGCTCTGTGGGCCAACGATCGCCCTCCAGTATGACTACCGCATACTCCCTCGTGGATCTCGTAGAGCAAGTTCGGGACCTGGTCCGGATGCACACAAAGGAGATAGGGTCCCGTATATGACTTTTTGTACAGCTTTCCTTCTCGGGAGACCCAATACCTTGTTGCTGTCTTGCGGATCTTAGCCGCTTCTTTCTGGTCCGCTGGTAATACGTCTTTTGATAAATATCCCAGTATGGGGTCCATCCAGCTAGGCCCCATCTCGACTTGACATACGCTTGCCTGGCCGCCCTTTACTATGCTTGGTGAATCCTGCACTTCTACGGTTATTGTTCTCCTGAACTCCGGCGCCACAGAAGATGCAAGCCCAGCAAGCGAATCAGCGTGCCCATTGTGCTCTCGGCCCACTCTTTCGATGTTGAATTTACTGAAGCCCTTCAGAAGATTTCTGGCCAAGTCAAGATAAGCTATCATCCTTTCGTCTTTTGCCATGTATTCGCCGACCAATTGATTGATTATCAGCTGAGAATCGCAGTGAATAGTAAGGGGATCAGCCCCTAGTCGTTTAGCAGCTCTGAGGCCGTACAAGAGTGCTTCATACTCAGCTTCGTTGTTGGAGGCGCTGAATCTCAATCTGACTGCCTGCTCCAAAAGTTCTCCCTCTGGCAAAATCAGGACTATTCCTAGGCCGGAGCCCCTGGAGTTTGCCGCTCCGTCAACGTACAGCACCCAGCCCTTCCCTTCGAGGTCTCGCTCAGTATCCTTGCAGTGCTCTCCTCCAGTAAGTATGCTGTCGCCTGGCGCGAACTCTGCTATGAAGTCGGCCAGCACATGTCCCTTTATTGCCGTTCTAGGTTTGTACCGCACATCATACACCCCAAGCTGGGCTCCCCACTTGGATATCCGACCGCTGAAATCCGAGCTTCTGAACAAGGCCTTCAAAGGTAGAGAAGTCAGGACGATCATAGTGTGGGCTTAAAAGTAGTGGGGGAGCTTCTTTGCGGTTACGAACAGTGCAAGGGCAGATTTCTCCAGTGGCAAGTACCTTGTCTCTGCCCCGTTCATGGTCTTGCTGGTGTAATAAACCGGTCGCTGCTCCCCCGAGTCATCTCGTATGATTGCCGCACTGACGGCTTTATCTGATACCGCGAGATAAATATAGAGAGGTTCGCCTTCCTTAGGTGAGGAGAGCAATGGAGGGGCTGACAGGTATTTCTTCAGCTGTTCAAACGCGTGATCGGACTCTTCGCTCCACGCAAAGCTTTTTCCTTTCTTGATCAGGTCGAAGAACGGTCGGTACTTCTCAGCTGACTTAGAGATGAATCGGTTGAGAGCGGCGGCCATGCCTGTTAACCTCTGAACTTCTCTGACATTTTTGGGGGGCTGTAACCCCTGTATGGCTGCTATCTGGTCTGGGTTTGCTTCAATGCCGCGCTGAGTCACTAAAAAACCCAAAAACTTCCCTGAGCCTACTCCAAATGCGCACTTTGAAGCGTTGAGCTTCAGGTTGTGCCTTCTGAGAATACCGAAGACCTGCTCCAAATCTTCCATGTGATCCGTGCCCTTGTCGCTTTTGACAACCATGTCATCAATATACACTTCAACGGTCCTTCCCAGAAGTTCTGAGAACATCTTAGTGACCATCCTCTGGTAGGTTGCTCCAGCATTCTTCAATCCGAAGGGCATCACCTTATAGCAGAAAACCCCTCGGGGTGTGATAAACGCAGTTTTTTCCTGATCTTCCTTCCTCAGGGCTATCTGGTGGTACCCTTGAAAGGCATCTAAGAAGCTCATCCTTTCGTGGCCAGCAGTAGAGTCCACCAACTGATCTATCTTCGGGAGCAGGAAAGGATCTTTCGGACAGGCTTTATTCAGATCTGTAAAGTCTACACAGACCCTCCATTTTCCGTTTTTCTTCTTCACAACGACAGTGTTGGACAGCCATTGTGGGTACAGAACTTCCCGAATGGCTTCGATCTTTAAGAGCCGTTCCACTTCTTCCCGCACGGCCTCGGCATGCTGTGGGGCCGTTCTTCTCGCTTTCTGGATTACTGGCTTATACTCAGGCGAAACATTCAGTTCATGGCAGACGAACTCAGGATCCACTCCGGGCGCTTCATATGGAGTCCAAGCAAAGACGTCTTGATATTTGCTGAGAAGGATCAACAACTGTGATTTGTGCTCCTGGGTCAGAGAATCGCCTATCAAGAACTGCTTTTGGGATTCACCTTCAGTTATTGTTAGTGGTACAAGTTTCTCCACACACTTTTCTTGGGGATGGCGTTCTTCACTGTCCTCCCCGCCCTGTAATTGCTATTTGCCCCCATCGGGGCCTTCCTTTGCTCCTTGGGGGTGTTGGTCCCTCTGTCTGACCGCGACCACCAAGCATTGTTTTGCCGCCAGTTGGTCCCCCATGATTTCCATAATGCCTTGCGGTGTTGGGAACCTCAGACGCTGGTGGAGTGTGGAGGGGACCGCCCTCATTCGATGTAGCCATGGTCTTCCCAAGATGGCATTATAAGGAGAGAAAGTATTTAGGACAAAGAATTCAGTCGGGGATGAGACCGTTCCAGCCTTGACGTTGATCGTCACTTTTCCGATGGGATGACTGTTTCCCCGGAGAACCCGCTGAGCGGTCCTTCTGTGCGGCTCAAGTCTTTCTTCCCGAGGCCTAAGCCTCTAAATAATGACTCATACATGATCTCGACCGAACTGCCAGGATCTATGAGGACTCTCTTGACATCGAACTCCCCGATCAACAGAGTTATCACTAAAGCGTCAGAGTGGGGGAGCTGCACTCCTTCAAGGTCTTGGTTACTGAAAACAATCTCCTCCACTGATTCTTTCCTTAAGGGAGTGGGAGCCATTTGGGGCGAGTCTTGAACTTGGAACACCTCTCACAGATGTGCCGCCCTCCTCATCTCTCCCCTTTGGTCGTGGCAAGTGGATCCAAAATGAATCACGTCAATGATTCCTACGGGGGCTGAGACTTTCACATTGATCCTTGGCACTTCGACGTTCTGATGGGGACTCTTTGTCTCATCCACATATTGCTTGAGGTGCCTATTTTTTACCAGATGTTCCAAATGGTACCTGTAAGCCCGGCAGTTCTCAGTCAGATGCCCGTGTTCCCGATGATAGTTGCAGTATGGCTTTGTTTCCCTGGTTGCAGGGTCACCAGGCAGCTTCGAAGGCCATTCGAAGTATGGCTTATCCTTGATGAGGGGGAGGAACCGGTAGATCGGTTCTTTGAAAGTCGTGTACACGGCCAGGCACACTCCGGGCCCGGACGTCCCTGCTGAACCTTTGGCTTTCCTTGCCCGGCGTGACTCACCTCGGGGCTCTGGTTGCGCTGCCTTTCTGTCAATAAGGGGTGTTACTTCCGCAGTCTTGGCCCTACTCTTTGGATCATCCTCGACTCTGATGTGCTCTTCCAGGCGGGTCATGAGCTCTACCATGCTGACGGGAGGCCTTTTAGTGAAGGACTTCCTCAGTTTGCTATCTTCATGCAAGCCGAACCGGAATGTCTTCACCACAATGTCTTCATCACATGCATCGATGTCGTTGTAGACCTCCCAGTATCGTGTCGAGTATGACTTCAATGTTTCTCCAACTTTCATTGTAAGGGCCAGCAAAGAGTCGATCTCCTTAGGCTTCCGGGTATTTGTGATGAATCTTGCGGTGAAAATCTTGGACATCTCCTTCCATGAGCGAATAGACCCGTGCTCTAGGCGGTCAAACCACCGCAAACCCACCTTACCTAAGCTAGAGGGGAATACACGACACATGAGTGCATCGTTGGAGTTGTGGATAACCATTGCTTGCCGGAAACGACTCAGATGTCCTACCGGGTCACTCTTTCCATCGTAGACTGCAAGGGGGGGTGTGACAAACCGAGCGGGAAACTTTGCTCGCTCTATCCTGGTCGAGAAAGGAGAGTGTGAAATCTGCTGGAGCTTCCTCCAAATCGGATTCTGCTCCTGACGAGGACTTTTAGAGTGTCGTTGCCTCCGCCCTTTGGGAGACACCTTCCTTCGGCGTCTGTAATCTGATTCTCTGCCGCATCCTTTTGGGCTAGGAACAGGATGTGGGCTTCCACACGAGCCTGAATAACTCCTGCTTTGTCTGCTCCTCCGCTGCTCATCTCTGTTCTCGTCCCCCCCTTTTAAAAGCTTGAGTTCCTCTTCGAGTTCCTCGATCCTCCTTTTCTTTCTGGCTTCTCCGAGGAAAGAGGGCTCTCTGGAACGTGAGCGCTGCCTTCCCTCGGTCCTTCCTTTGGAGTGCTGTAATTCGCGCTCCTCCTGTCCGCCGGGGACCCGTACTTCGGACTGTATTCTTCTTTGGTTGAAAGTGGGTAGTCTGTTGTCTCCTCGCTCATTCCCTGAGAGGGCCATTTCTTCCATTCCAAACAGTAGATCTGTAACCTCTTCCTGAATCGGTCTTCCCACAGACAGCGCCAATTGTAACGGGAAAAATGATAAGATAGTAGGTTTTCAAAGACAGACCTTTCCTGGTGAGGTTGTGAAGATCACCTTTAAACTGAAAGAGTGGCCCCTGCACAGCACAAATCAAATGAGAAGGAAAAAGTCCCCGGTGTTGGGGACTGATTACCCTCCGATGGTAAAGTCAGTCAAGAGTGTTTAGAAGCAATGTGATGGTGAAAATATGTTCTCTTTTCTCCCAAGGTTCATGCGTACCTGGTTTCTGGTTGAGAATTGCCTTTTATAGGCCCTCCCAAAGACAGCTCATCTGTCCTTTGCATTAATTAGCCTGTTCCCTGAAGGGGGATGGTATCCCTTGATGGGACAGGTAGATTTTTGGCTGCTCAAGCTTGCGTAATCTGCCCTGCTGCATTAATGACTTTGTGTGCTTATTATTACGTGGGTTATTGCCAGACAGGTCACCTCGCCGTATAATAATTAATGTTTTCAACCACTAGACTGACGAGCATTTAATGCAAGATCCAACGAATCTGTAAATGGGAACGACACGTCAGGACCATGCAGGTCCGGTCCGGTGCGAATGTGAGCCGTGCCGCTCATACGAAGATAAGGTCCGTGCCGACCTTATTATGTCTATTAAAAACCCGAGATATCTTGCAGGTCTTAAACAACTTTTGTCCTCACAAACCTACATAGCTTTGGTTTGAATCCCCTGGTAAGAAAGAGAGAAGAAAAAAAATAATCCATAGAATTCTAGCTATCGTTAAACAGAAGTCAAGTGTCATTCCTTCAATATCAGGAACAATCCAGAAAACTAAACACACAAAACTGGCCACTCCCTTCTCCTACAAAACCCCATCCCCCAACCCATAACACAAAACAAGCTAGCTACAAGCTCACAAAAGCAAACACACCAATCTCCTTCATTTTCTATCAACTACATTCAGAATCATTCCAATTGGGCAAGCCAGGCTTTACCACAGGGTACTTGGTCTCATGGCCACACAGGCCAATGCCTTGATGCCATACACAAGGTCCTTATGGGACATGAATACTATCATAATAATCTGGTGTTGAATGCAATCATCCGCAAGGAAACTCAAATTAGGATGGACTTCAGACAAATTAGCGAGAAAAGAAAGTACAACAACAAGAACATTCAAGAGGACAATAAACAAGGACCATTACTCAGCCCCAAAAGCTCTACCATCATACTCATGGCAACACAAATATACCGTAAGAAAACAGACAACCACTTACTATATTGATCTCAATATGCACATTTGTTTTGGGTTCAGTAAAAAAAGGTTCCTAACTCAAGGAACATATGCTCAATCATGCTCGATCTACTACAAATGTTATATACTGTAGCAAAATACAGCATTCTATTTGACATTTTTTGTAGCTCAGTTTGTTTCCATTCAACACTGACCAATGCTTCTACTTAAGCCTAATGTCCCTTGCATTTTAAAATCTCACTTTCCATTCAACACTGCCCAATGCTTCTATTTGAAAACCTTTAACAATGTTGACACTAAGAATGCACAAATTCTTTAGCACGGAAAGAAATTATAATCCCAACATAATAATAAAAACATAAACTTAGAGCAGAAATTAGGAACAATCTTATCAAACTATATAATCCTGCAAAACATTTTCTTTAGAGAGAAAACTAAACCACAATAAAAATAACACGAGCTTAAAAAAGCGAGGTCCCTTTTCCTTTCTTGTCACCGCCAATTTCAAAATGTTTGCATCGCTGCAAATACAAGTCAACAACCAATCATTAGCAAAAAGAAGAAGAGAAGAAAGAAGCCTCACCCCCAAAAAAACATTAGGAAATGTTTAAGTCACTGAACCTACCTTAATTGCATGCTGAGACATATGCTTGCAACTTTGACATTGCAAACGCAGCACAATCTTTTTGGTAGTCTTGGCCTGTTTGGGAAAATTAAAATAGACTTTAAAATTGATTTGATCTACTTAACATTCATAACTATATAACTAATTTCAAGCAAGCAAAAAGCAAACATTTATAAAATTGGACCTTCTTATGGAAGACGGGCTTGGTCTGACCACCATAACCAGATTGCTTGCGATTGTAACGGCGCTCTCCCTGAGCAGCAAGGCTATCTTTGCCCTTCTTGTACTGCGTCACCTTGTGCAAGGTGTGCTTCTTGCATTCCTTGCTCTTGCAGTATGTCTTCTTTGTCTTTGGAACGTTCACCTAAAGCCAAACCAACCACATTTATTTTATTTAAATCATGATTATTAACATAAATCTTGGCAATTAGGAATACGAAATGTAGATTTGGGGCTTATCTAAATCCAAACGGAAAGACTTGGATAACAATAAGAAACACATACATACATACATACATACATACATACATACATACATAAGAGTGTTCATAAAAACTCAACATAATAAGAACAAAAGCTCACACGGTTTTAACACTTTCTTAAGAAATCTAACACCAAAATAATCAATCAAACATTTCGGACACTACAAATATTATTATAATTTATAAAAACACAGAAAGAAAGTTTTATTTAGTCTAAGGCCTATAAAAATGAACAAAAACAAAGAACAGATCTAGAAAACAATAAATAACAAACAGAGAATATGAAATGGAAACGAGAAGAGTACCATGATGATCTGAATGACTGAGTGGCGCCGACGGAATGAAGTGAGAGAGCCTCTTCCCTTCTCTTCTCTTCAACAAAGGAATTAGGCATGAGCAACATGTAACAACTACTAGCAAGCCAGAACCCATTGAAAGTTTTTCAGGAAAACCACAGTTATTAAGCCTATCTATGAGAGCCTATGCTTACAACCCCCTGGATTTCCAACCAGTCTCAAGCCTCACCGGCCTCATAGGACTATAGGAGTGTGCTCTAAACCTTTTGAGAAGCAATTGACATCCAGAGATGTAAGGGGTGACCAAAGCAGGCTGTCCACGAACAAATAACCTTAACATTCCACTATTTTTAAGGAAGAGAAGCCAAATGTTATTTATCAATATGACTAAATACTAGTTCAAAATAGTGAATTGATTTGTAAAGTTACACTCATGACAGTTTTCCATTTGAAAGCTAACAAAATCATCACTAAAGGAGTAATTGTATACAATGAAGCTATAAATTTACATCATCCGTTTGCAATTCTCATCACCCAGAGAGAGAGAACGAGAGACAGAGACAGATTTCCATTAACTCCTTTCCATATCACTCTATTGTGTCCATATATTTCCTGAACAACAGTATACACTATTTGTATATTTCCATTTCACTTCACCTAAATCCCACAGGGATTACTTTCAAGTATGCTCCCATATTTCCTATTAGGTACACAGAAATTATTAAATTAATCTACCATTTAACGAACTGCTACAATTAGCTAGCTACATAGCACATGCAACTAACCCACCCCCTTCTTTCTCTTTCAACATTTCAAGGGGGAGCCCTGGAGTGGACAATTGCATATCCTTTTCAATGTTTCCCATATCAGCATGACACAATCATTAATATTGGGACTTTCTGCAATGTAAAAAAATATGAGATAATTTGGCCTAGAATGCAGTGATATTATAATGGAAAAAATTGCTTCCACAGTAGCCAATTGCACTTGCATCTACACAAGAAGGGAGAAATAGAATGCCACTATCATCATAACTTCTTCCAAATCTTCTTGGTTTTTCTTGAAAAATTTCTAACCATAACCGTGTCAGAGAATGTCAATGGAAGCTCTTCATAAACAGTCTCTCTTTGATCAGACCAAACCACTAACCAGCATGTGGAACCACTTTCTTCTTTTGAGTTTCCTCCAGCAGATTTCTCAGGTGAGTTGGAGTCCTTAGGTGTATCCCGAAATAAGTGTTTTAATATGAAAGAGCAGTATGATAATCCCTCCAATAGTTTTTGTGTACCTAGGTTCATAAATTAAAAGAAGCTCAATGTACAAAAGCAACACAAAATGCAGGCCCAAAGACTTTGATGCACAATTTTTTAAGCCCTCTTTGGCATCTTAGAATAACTCTTTCATCTTTGCTAAGTTTGGTAACGTTTTTATTTTTTTCCGGTTTTCTATTTCCCAGGCCCAAACACTTGTTTGTTCATGAAAAGTTATAATTAAAACAGATTGGCTGTCTTTTTTGCTCTTACTTGTAATGATCTTTTAATTTTGCCTAGAAGATGTCATGATTTATTGATTTTAAGATATTTGACGTATAAGTTTGGTAAGAGTTGGTAAAGTACATACAAGTACGTTCTATTTTGTAGCTCGATAAAGAAATGTTGTGGGGCTAAAAACTGGTAAGTCATGTTTTGTGTAGCAGAAGGTTAGCTTCAGTAGCTTGCCCAGCATCATTGGGCCATCTTAAATTCTTAATTAAGCAGTCTAGGAGAAACTGAATATTGAAAATAAGGTTCGCTTTAATATTTTAATTAATTGACCAAGCCTTACCTGACAAGTGACAATTTATCATTTGTTAAAACAGCTCATCTTTAATATTATAAAAAGAACAATTTTTCGTTCTTCTACTGGAAAAAGACGTCAATATTGACTAGAGCTCGTGCTTATCTTCTAACATTTTCTGAAAATATACATCTTGGATGTTAGTTGACGAAATCTTATCTGACTTGTAGTAAATAAGCTTCACCCTTTCTGAGAAAGTCATGATTAGGTTCATGCCTAGTACTTTCTCCTGTAAGTCATAGCATCCACTCTATTTCTCTCCAATTCAGCCATCCATATCCTTTAAGAAAAAGAAAGAAATGGGATCTGATTAGAAATCCAGCATCAGAGACTTGTAGTAAATAAGCTTCACCCTTTCTGAGAAAGTCATGATTAGGTTCATGCCTAGTACTTTCTCCTATAAGTCATAGCATCCACTCTATTTCTCTCCAATTCAGCCATCCATATCCTTTAAGAAAAAGAAAGAAATGGGATCTGATTAGAAATCCAGCATCAGAGCTACAGGGCTTAGCCTTTTTCGGGTATGGTATATTTGTTTTATTGCGGTTGTTACATATGCTAATGATGTTAGATAGACTCAAAGTTTATTTGCAAAGTAATTGGGATATTCATCATGATTGAAATTTTGGTTTAGTTTTATCAATTGATATTAGAACAATCTCTCTAATTAAGTTCATTAGCTATGATTGTTTGGATTTCAATTGATGTTAAGGATTAATCATGTTACTGGACTTCAGATCTAAGGCTTTCTCTTACGTTTAAGCTTAGATTATTGGTATATTCCCCTTTAATTCATGAATAGGAGTTATATACAAGTCTACGTACATTTATTAAATCCATGAAGATATAATGGATTGGTGGGAAATTCCCCTAGAGCTTTATGGCCTGTTTGGATAGGGTGGATTTGGGCTTATGGATTTGGATTTGAAGGGCCTAAATCCAAATTTTTTGTTTGGATGACTTAAAACCATTAGGACTTGGATTTGGCCAAATCTATCCAGGATTTAAAAAGCTTAAATCCATAGATTTCAAATGACTTCTTAAGGTAGGAATTTCACAAATCCTCCCATTGAATGTCAACACTCAAAATAACTAAAATATCATCTGAACCTCTAAAATACATCTAAAGACTCTAAAATGACCAAAATGCCCCCAAAATACTAAATTACCAAAAAAAACCTTCTAAATGACTGAAATAACCCATAAACCTCCAAATTGACCAAAATACCCACAAAACTACCAAAATGATAAATAAAAATAAAATAAAATAAAAAATCATGGAATTATCAAAGCGACCCCAAATACTCCGAAAATGACCAAAATAATATTGATACCTTAAAATGACCGAAAATAAACTCAAAAATTCAAAAATAGCCAAAATACACTCAAAACACCTAAAATAACCAAAATACACACAGAACCATTAAAATGATAAAAATAACCCCAAGAACTCCAAAATGACCAAAATAACCCCGAAAAAACCATAATGACCAAAATAACCCCGAAAACTCCAATATGACCAATATAACCTTGAAAACATCATAATGACTAAAATAATCTGGAAAACTCCAAAATGACAAAAATAACTCTGAAAATTCCAAAATAACAACGAACTCCTAAAATGACCAAGATAACCTTGAAAACTCTAATATGACCAAATTAACCCTAGAAACACCATAATGACCAAAATACACTCATAACTCCTAAAACGACCAAAATAACCCGGAAAACTCCAATGTGACCAAAATAACCCCGAAAACACCATAATAACCAACATGCACTCAAAACTCCTAAAATGACAAAAATAACCCCGAAAACTCCAAAATGAACAAAATATCCCCAAAACACAAAAATGACTAAAATAACACCGAACCCATAAAATGACCAAAATAATCCCGAAAACTCCAAAATGACTAAAATAACATCAAACCCCTATAATGAACAAGATAACCCCCAAAACTCAAATATGACCAAATTAACCCGAGAAACACCATAATGACCAAATAACACTGAACCCCTAAAATGACAAAAATAACCCCAAAAACTCCAAGATGACCAAAATAACACTGGAAAAACCATAATGACCAAAATAAATCCGAAACACTCTAATGACCAAAATACACTAAAAAACCCTAAAATAACCCGAAAAACTCCAGAATGACTAAAATAATCCTGGAAACACTATCATGACCAAAACACAATACAAATCCCTAAAATAACCAAGATAACCCCAAAAGCTTCATTATGACCAAAATAATCCCGAAAACTCCATAATGACCAAATACACTTGGAACCCTTAAAATAACAAAAATAACCTCGAAAACTCCAATATATGGTTTAGGTATTTTATTTTTATTTTTTATTTTTCATTTTGGAGATTTTAGAGGTATTTTAATCATTTTAGAAGTTTAAGGGTTATTTTGGTTGTTTTAGAGTTTTCGGGATTATTTTGGTGATTTTAGGGGTTTTTTGGTCTTTTCACGATATTATGATCATTTTTCAGGTTTTGGGGTTGTTTTGGCCATTTTGAAGATTTTAGGGGAGTTCTGAGCATATTAGAGGTTTCAAGGATATTTTGATCATTTTAGAGGTTTTAGGGTTATTTTGATCATTTTGATGATTCTATGTTTTGGGTCAATTTTAGTTATTTTTGTAATTTTAGAGGTATTTTGATCATTTTAGTGGTTTAGGGGGTATTTTGCTTGTTTTAGTGTTTTGGGGTTATTTAATGATTTTAGGGGTAATTTGGTCATTTTGGTGTTTTACGGGAATTTTGGCCATTTTTTACTTTTCAAGATTGTTTTGACTATCTTGGTGATTTTAGAGATATTTTGGTCATTTTACAGGTTTTTTGGGAATTTGTTTTTTGTCATTTTAGAGGTTTCGTGGTTATTTTGATCATTTTGGTGATTTTATGTATTTTCATCAATTTATAGGTATTTTCGTGATTTTAGAGGCATTTTGATAAATAAATAAAAAAAAAAGTTTAGGGGGTATTTTGGTTGTTTTAGAGGTTTTAATATTATTTTTGATGATTTTAGGGGTATTTTGGTCATTTTCAAAATTTTAGATTTTTTTTTTTTTGGATTATTTTGTTATTTTGGTGATTTTATGTATTTTGGTCAATTTATAAGTTTCAAAATTCTAAATTTCAAATCCTCCTTTGTAATCAAAACAAGAAATTATAAAATTAATGGATTTGGAATCAAGGCATTTCAAATCTATTGATTTAAAATCCAATTTCAAGTATCCAAACGCAACCTTAGGAATTAATATAACTCCAAAATCCAAATTCTTGGGCTCATGGATGGGGTTGATTTTGGCTCATGGATTTGGATTTGAGGCCCAAATCCAAATTCTTTATCTGGATGACTTAAAACCATTAGGATTTGGATTTGGGCTAAATCCATCAAGGATTTTAAACGCTCAAATCCATAGATTTCAAATGACTTCTTAAAGTAGGAATTTCACAAGTCCTCCCATTGGATGCCAACATGCAAAATAACTAAAATATCATTGGAACCTCTAAAATACATCTAAAAGCTAAAATAACCAAAATGCCCCCAAAATACCAAATGACCAAAAAAACCTTCTAAATGACCGAAATAACCCAGAAACCTCCAAAATACCCACAAAACCCTCACGGAATCATCAAAGTGACCCAAATACTCCTAAAATGACCAAAATAGCACTGATATCCTAAAATGACCGAAATAAACTCAAAAAATTAAAAATGGCCAAAATAATCCTAAAAATACACACGGAACCCCTAAAATGACAAAAATAACCCCGAAAACTCAAAAATAACCAAAATAACCCCAGAAACACGATAATGAGCAAAATAATGCCGAACCCCTAAAGTGACTAAAATAACTCCGAAAACTCCAATATGACCAATATAACCCCGAAAACACCATAATGACCAAAATAACCTTGAAAACTCCAAAATGACCAAAATAACTCTAAAAGCTCCAAAATAACCAAAATAATATCGAACTCCTAAGATAACCCTGAAAACTCTAATATGACCAAATTAACCCTAGAAAACACCATAATGACCAAAATACACTCAAAACTCCTAAAACGACTAAAATATTAGTGAACTACCAAAATAACCCCAAAAACTCCAAAATGAACAAAATAACCCCGAAATACAATAATGACCCAAATAACACTGAACCCATAAAATGACCAAAATAACCCAAAAAACTGAAATGACCAAAATAACCCAAAAACTCCAAAATGACCAAAATAACATCAAACTCCTATAATGAATAAGATAACCCCAAAAACTCCAATCTGACCAAATTAACCTCAAAAACACCATAATTACCAAAATACCCTTGGAACCCCTAAAATGACCAAATAACTCTCGAAAACTACAAAATGACCTCAAAAACACCATAATGACCAAAATAACACTGAACCCCTAAAATGACAAAAATAACCCAAAAAAAAACTCCAAGGTGATCAAAATAACACCGGAAATACCATAATGACCAAAATAAACCCGAAACACTCTAACGACCAAAATACACTCAAAAACCCTAAAATAACCAAAATAACCCGGAATACTCCAGAATGACCAAAATAATCCTGGAAACACTATCATGACCAAAATACACTACAAATCCCTAAAATAACCAAGATAACCCCAAAAGCTCCAATATGACCAAAGTAATCCCAAAAACTCCAATATATGGTTTTGGTATTTTATTTTTATTTTTATTTTTTTTTTCATTTTGGTGATTTTAGAGGTATTTTGATCATTTTAGAGGTTTAAGGGGTATTTTGGTTGTTTTAGAGTTTTCGGGGTTATTTTGATGATTTTAGGGGTATTTTGGTCTTTTCGTGGTATTATGATCATTTTTTAGGTTTTTGGGTTGTTTTGGCCATTTTGAAGATTTTAGGGGTATTCTAGTCATTTTAGAGGTTTCGAGAATATTTTGATCATTTTAGAGGTTTTAGGGTTATTTTGGTCATTTTGATAATTTTATGTTGTGGGTTGATTTTAGGTATTTTCATAATTTTAGAGGTATTTTGATCATTTTAGTGGTTTAGGGATTATTTTGGTTGTTTTAGAGGTTTTGGGGCTATTTAATGATTTTAGGGGTAATTTGGTCATTTTGGTGTTTTATGGACATTTTGGCCATTTTTTACTTTTCAGGGTTCTTTTGACTATCTTAGTGATTTTAGAGGTATTTTAGTCATTTTACAGGTTTTTGGGGTTTATTTTTTGTCATTTTAGTGGTTTCGTGGTTATTTTGATCATTCTAGTGATTTTATATATTTTCGTCAATTTATAGGTATTTTGGTAATTTTAGAGGCATTTTGATTAAAAAAAAAAGTTTACGGAATATTTTGGTTGTTTTAAAGGTTTAATATTATTTTGATGATTTTAGGGGTATTTTGGTCATCCTGGTGTTTTTAGGGTATTTTGGTCATTTTTAGAGGTTTCGGAGAATTTTTTTTAGAGGTTTTGGGATTATTTTGGTCATTTTGGTAATTTTATGTATTTTGCTCAATTTATAGGTTTTAAAATTCTAAATTTCAAATCCTCCTTTGTATAAATAGATCCAAACAATAAATTTTAAAATCAATAGATTTGGAATCAAGGCATTTCAAATCTATTGATTTAAAATCCAAATCCAAATTCAAATCCAAGTATCCAAACGCAACCTTAATTAATTGATTCATTGTGACATTACTCTTGGGTGGCATTTAATTCGTGGGAATGTTAGATTCCTCTACTCTTTGATCCTTGAAATCACATTCTAGAAACAAATGGAAACAATGATATTTTGTTTAGAATTAAATAAAAAAAATCAAAATATGATTTTGGTCCTTAAACTATATGATTCCTAATTCTACTATCCAATTATAGGTTATTTCATTTTAGTCTTTAAAGCATTAAAAACACTTAATGCTATCCATGCCTTACCAAATTATTATGCAAACAAAATTTCTATTTTAAAAGACTAATGTAAACATCCTTAAAATGTTGGCATGACACATTAGACCACATGTTAGTCTCATAAATAAAAACAAATGGAAATAATGATATTTTTATCTTTGAAAATGTTGTCCGGAAAAATATAGTAATATCTCTCAACTTTTATAAATACTTTTATCATTGTATTTATGGAATTCTGATCCATGCATGACCTAGAAAATTATTTGGTATCCCACCTTCTTACATGAATGATTGATCAAATCATAAATTTGATTACTGAGACCTAATTATGTGAGATGAATAAATATCATGTTAAAGTATTTTCAGAGTATTAAATAATTACTCACATGACCTTTACTATATCTTGAGGCTGATGAGCGAATTCTACTAATTTCCTTCACTTAAAAAAAAAAATAACAAAGTCTTAAACATAGCTGACTTGTACTACTATACTTTTGGAGAATTATAATACCTACATCCACTATATCTCTCACGTCTTCATTTTGTGTAGGTCCGCTATGAATGGCGAGCAACAAGTCAAAGCATGCCACTCTCTTTCTTTTCTTTCCACTATTCCACGTTGATGTGATATGATTAGAAGAAGGGGAGCTTGACAACTCACTGATTGAGCCAGAAGGGAGTTTAAAGGCGAAAATGGACCTAGCTGTAGTAAATTACTTGATATGCAATATTCGTGAAGTGCTTGAAACTGAAGCATTGTTGTTATGGGGGGTTCGTGATGCAATTGACGATATCAAGAATGAGTTGATAAGTATGCGATCTTTCTTAGTAGATGTTGATAAAAAGGGAGCAGATAGTGAAGGAGAGAAAACTTGGGTGGCGAATGTGAAGGATATGGCCTATGAAGTTGAAGACGTTATTGATCATTTCATATATCACATCAATAGCCAACGAATTGGTGGTCGATCTGCCAGGTTCCTTCACCATACCATTTACTTTCCACAGAATATTTGGGTGAGGCATCAAACCGCCACCAAGTTACAGAAAATCAATAAGACAATCAAGGCCATTCCAGAGATGAAACAAAGATATGGTGTTGATCGTATAGAAGGTACAAAAGACAATCGGAAATGGGTGGTGCGTCGTGGTGAATCATCTCTTTTTTTTAAAGAAGATGAACTTGTAGGGATCGAAAATAAAAGGCAACTGTTAATGGGTTGGTTGATGGATGGAGAACCACAACAAACAGTCATTTCGATAGTTGGGATGGGAGGATCAGGCAAAACCACACTAGTTGCCAACACCTACAATAATGACGTTGTAAAGAGACATTTTGAATGCTATGCATGGATCACTGTTTCCCAAGTATATGACATAGAAGACTTATTAAGGAGCATGATTAGGGAATTCTACGAGTCAAGGAAGGAAGAGAATCTTGCAGACTTAAATTCCTTGAACTACAGATTGTTAGTAAGAATGTTGGTAAACTACTTGGAGAAAAAAACGTATCTACTTGTCGTAGATGATGTTTGGGACACAAACCTCTTGGATGAAATAAAGGTATCACTACAAGACAGTTGTCTTGGGAGTAGAATCATCCTTACAACTCGAAAAGAAGATGTAGCTTGCTATCATTTGGGAGGTAAAAGCTACGTTCATCATATTCAACTATTGCAAAAGGAAGAGGCGTGGGAACTCTTTTGCAAGAAAGCATTCTCAAGCAGTCCAAATGGAAGTTGTCCATCAGAGCTTAAATTGTTTGCTCAAGAACTTGTGGGAAAATGCGAAGGCCTACCTCTTGCGATAGCGGCTTTGGGTAGTCTTATGTACTCCAAAAATATGTCTCAATGGAAAGAAATTTACAACAGCTTGAATTGGAGTCTAAGTAACAATCCTGTGCTACAAGCAATGAAGACGATCTTGTTGCTTAGTTTCAACGATTTGCCATATCAATTGAAGCATTGTTTCTTATATTGCTCTCTTTTCCCAGAAGTTCATGAGATTCGAAGAAAAAGGCTCATTAAGCTATGGATGGCCGAAGGATTTGTAGAACAAGTTAAAGGGTCCACTCCAGAAGAAGTTGCAGAAAGATATCTAACGGAACTCATTTTTCGAAGCATGCTTCAGGTTGTAGAAAGGAATGGATCTGGAAGGCCAAGGAGATGTAGAATGCATGATCTTATGCGAGAGCTTGCTTTATCAATATCAGAGAGAGAAAATTTTGGTGTTGTACATGATGGAGGAGAAGAAATGAAAGAATGCAAAGCACGCCGCATTTCAATTCACAAAAACGATAGAGAACACAAACCATTTACGGGTATGTCAAATATTCGTTCTTTTCATGTTTTTAACAAGTCATTGAAAACATTACCTTCCGGAAGTAAAATGCTAAGGGTCCTCGATTTGGAAGATGCTCTCATTGATGAATTGCCTGATGAACTATTCAAATTATTCAACTTAAGATATTTAAATTTAAGGGGAACTTTAGTTAAGGAGCTTCCAAAATCCATAGGGAAGCTCCTTAACCTTCAAACATTGGACATCAGGAACACAAAGGTAAAGGCCCTTCCTCGTGCAATAGGAAAGTTGAAAAATTTGCGGCATCTAATTGTACATCACTACACTGAAAAATGGAATGAATTCAGATTTGTTTTAGGGGCGCGAACACCATCAAATATCTGTGGATTAAAGAATTTGCAAGTTGTGACATATATGGAGTTAAATGGTGACTTGATAAGACAGATTCGGAGCATGACCCAACTTACGAGGATCGATTTTTCAAATGTGAAAGAAGTAGATGAGATGGACTTATGTGTCTCAATTCAAAACATGAGCCTTCTTCGCACCTTGTCTATCATGGTAACAAATGCAGAGGAAACTCTTCGAATGGATGCACTTTCATCTCCTCCTCCCAACCTTCAAAAGCTTGTTTTGGCTGGAAAACTAAAAAAAGTGCCACAATGGTTTCATTTACTTCAAAGCCTCACATATTTGAAGCTGCATTGGTCGAGACTGGAAGAAGATCTACTCCCTCACATTGCTGCTTTACCTTTTTTGGGACGTCTTTCACTTACTAATGCCTATGTTGGAAAAACATTATGTTTCAATATAGGTTTTCCTAAGCTTACAGAATTGATTATTCGTAATTCCCCTCAGCTGAATGAGATAATAGTAGAAAATGGGGTGATGCCAAATATGAAATCCCTATATATTATCAGCTGCATGGAATTAAAGAAAGTGCCCAAAGGCGTTGAACACCTTAATCTCCAAGAACTGATTTTGAGATCTGTCTCACTGGAACTTAAAAATCGCATCCAGGGAGAAGGTAGCGTGGATTTTCCAAAGGTGCAGCACATCCCAAAGATCTACCTCTCCTAACGTAATTCAAGATGTTTCATGAAGGTTTGTCCTAATCCTTTTAGAAAGGTGAGCTACTAATTCCTATCTGTTTTTCTTCTTCTTTTTATCTTGAAATGAATGATCATTGGCTCATGATAGCATTCATTTTATCTTCTTTTTTAATTTAAAAAAAAAAAAAAGACTTTGCCTCATTTAAGCTATTTCAGTAACAAAGTTTATAAATGTCCGTGACATGGTTGATAATATTGTTATATTATTTAGTTATGAAATATATATTGTTATTCCACTTTCAAATGGCTTAAATTTGTGGTATTAAACTATTAATAGTTTCCGGCATGATTTTTTTTATTTTTTATTTTTACAATCCGACATGATAATTAATAAGTAATATTTTCTAACGTTATTCACTTATGACTTGAACCTTCAGGAAATTTACCATATCTCTGTTTTTTTTTTCCTTCGCAGAATCTTTCTTATAACATATTTGCTTCAAAAGGATGGTATCTGTTTGGAACTCCAATTCTAAGTATAGTTTGGGTTTGGGCTTATTCTGTATATTGTTCAATAAATTGATACTCAAGACCTGTTTCAAAATTGTTTGTAATAAATGTAAAAGTTTGAACTCCATGATGCCATATTAGCTGATAGTTAGAAGATTACAGGTTCAACGGTGGATTTGCTAATCTTCTTTGTGTTGTATGTAATCTGGCTTGTAAACAATTAACATCCATATTGTTTAATTTGACTTGTTTTTTTATTGGTTTAGTCAATTAACTGACTGCGTAGGGTTAGTTTTCGCAGGTTAATGGGTTGGGTCCTAAATGTTTTTTAATTTTGAAACTTAGGTTGAGTCGGGTTCGGGTTGACAAAAATTTCATCCCAAGCAATCTGACTTGACTCACACTATTAATCAGTAGTTTAAAAAATATATGTATTTTAAATTTGTTAGTTTGTTGAGAATTCATAGTCGACCCCAAAAAAATTTGGGACTAGGCTTGGTTGTTGTTTAATTCTGTTAGTTTGATTTATTTTGATGTCTCAAGACTTAGAATAGATGAAATTTTAATCATTTATTGAATAATGAGATTAAGCCTGTGTTTGGATCCTCTATTTTGGGATTGCATTCTAGAGAATGTATTCCTGATAGAATGCATTTTCGAGAATGCATTCTCTATAATGCATTTTGTTGAAAATAGTGCGTTTAGTAAAATATTGAAATTATTTATAAGAAGTGATCATACTAAAAGGAATTGTGTTTGGTTGGTATTTTAAAGAATGCATCATTCCTATTAAATAATATATTATTAGAATACATTATGTAATTAACATTTTTTTTTTTTATAAAATATCTCGATATAAGGCTAAAAATACATTTACTACCAATACAAAATTAAAAATGTAATAAAAAAATAAAATATTACGTTGTGATTTAAATTAATGTCTACTAATAAAAAAAATAGGTCATGATTTGTGCACATCTCCTTGCACATATTTTTATAAAATTTGAACAATGTAATAAAAAAATATAGAAAAATGTGTATTGTGTGTGCAATAAGATATACCAAAATAGTGTGTATTGTGTGTGCAATAGAGATATACCAAACCATTTATGATAAAAAAAAAATATCATAGACATCTTCTAAATAAATTTTCATAATTCTACACTTTGTACCAAATAAAGTGAACATATAAATAAAATCAATTTAGTTTTTTCCCTTTCAAATTTTTTTTCTTCTTTCTTTTTCACTCCCCTTTTTTTCCCACCATACACGTAATCCCCACTCCCTCATTTCTTTTTTCTCTTTTATTTCCTTTTTTTTTTTCCCACCACCCATGTACCCCCTGCCTTTCTTTTTTCTTCTCCCCCACCACACACATACATCCCCCCTCACCCATCTCATTTTTTTCTCTCATTTCCTCCTCACAGTTCACACCCCTCCCCCATTTCTCAGTTTTTTTTTTCTCTCTTTTATATAACATTCAAACATTACAAATAAAAGAAAAGGAAATAAAAGAAAAAGCATAATGTGACATAAAATCCAAACATTACAATTAAAATGCTAGAAAAAGCACATCATAACAAGTTTACATTAAACAAAGAAAAAAAACATTACTAACGATCATTCCAAATCATCCTGGTTCTTTGATACAAAATGAGAAAATGAGAATACTTTTTAAAGATAAAAGAAAGAAAGAGAAAAAATATGGAACATATCAAAAAAAGAGAAAAAGTAGAGAACAAAAAAGAGGGAAGGAAAATAAAAAAAAAAAGAAAGAGAAAAATTAAGTAGGGAAAAAAGAGTTGTTCAAGTAAGAAACTATTGTAAGCGAGTCCCATTTACTTTAGCAAAAATTAAAAGTAGAAGCTAGAATCAAAATCCAAAATATTTTGGATTCTGACTTCTACTCTAGAAATGAGAATTTACAAAATGCATTATGCCTATAATGAATTTTGCATTTTCCAAAATCCTAACCAAACATCTCAGATCTTTTGCAGAATGCATTCTATACATAAAAATCCGTGAAATCACTTTTAAGTAGAAGATCCAAACACAGGCTAAATAGTTGAATGAAAATCAATTATTTTTTGTTAGGCCTAATAAAATGGCTCCGGCCTAATGACCAAACCCAATCCAACCAAATCCCTACAGATCGAGCTGTGTTGATTTTAATAGCTACCATCAGTTAAGTTGGGTTGAAGATTCAATGTGGAAGACAAAGCTGCCATGATTCTTCTTCACATAAAGCATGCCAAGTTGGATGAGAAAACTTCCATGGCTTTGTATGAAATTAAAAAAAAACAAAGGATTTAGTCATAAGCAACATGTAGCAAATACCAGCAGACCAGAACCTATTGAAAGTTTTCGAGGAAAACCCCAATTATTAAGGTGGTGTTTAAATCCTCTACTCAAAACAGTTATCTTGGATTTCTATGCATAAAATGCATTCTAAAAAAAAATTGAGATATTTGGTTGAGATTTTGGTAAATGCAAGAATGCATTTTGCAAATTCTTATTTCTAGAGCAGAAATCATAATTCACATTTTATTTGGATTATGATTTTAGCTTCTAATTCTGATTTTTGCTAAAGCAAATAGGACCCACTGACAAGAGCATTAATTACTCCAACAACCATTAAATATCGATTAATTTGATTGGTTTGCTATAGAAAATCGTAAAAATTGTTTATTTCCAAATTTTTTCATGCAAGTGTATTATATTTTTTAAGGATAATTATATTTTACCCAAATCACATGTGGGTAAAGTGTAATTATTCCTATTTTTTATATTAGACATTAATCTAAAGTATAAGGTATTTTTTGTTTGTGTTATGTGTCTTATGATAATTATTTTAAAAAAATTAACAAATTGCAAAATATATAATTGAAAAAACATTCTCAAGTGTTTAATTGCATAATATATAATATTAAAATTGCATTCCCAAAGTTGAGGATCCAAACGCAACCTAAGCCTATCCATGAAAGCCTACACCTACAACCTTACACCGATCACAAGACCCACTGGCCTCATAGGAGCGTGGTCTAATCCTTTTGAGAAGCAATTGACATCAGTGATGTAAAGGCGATCAAAACGAGCTGGTATCTTATACTTCCGCTGTATACAGCATCTCTCTTACAAACAAAAGAGAAAAAAAAAAATCCATAGAATTCTAGCTATCGTTAAACAGAAGTCAGTGTCATTCCTTCAATATCAGGAACAATCCAGAAAACTAAACACACAAAACTGGCCACTCCCTCCTACAAAACCCCATCCCCCAACCCATAACACAAAACATAGCTACAAGCTCACAAAAGCAAACCCACCAATCTCCTTCATTTTCTATCAACTACATTCAGAATCATTCCAATTGGGCAACCAGGCTTTACCACGTCTTTGCTTGCGGTACTTGGTCTCATGGCCACACAGGCCAATGCCATTGGCCTTGATGCCATACACAAGGTCCTTATGGGACATGATGCCCACCCCCCCACCCCCCCATCTGGGGACCCTTTCTGAATCCTTTAACAAAACCCACTAACCATCTCCAACGGCATTGAAAACCTCGCTTTGGCACGTGCAGACTGGAAGGAGACGACCACATCTCATATCATATCTTGGACATTACCTGGGATTAAGAAGGTTGATATTAAGATTGGAGTGGAGGAGAAACAAGGTGTTAAAGAATCAGTGGGAAACGGAAGGGTGAAGAGGAAGCTGAGAGGACTAATAGCAAGTTCTTGAGGCTTAGGTAGCCAAGGA
Organism: Fagus sylvatica; assembly: GCA_907173295.1. Lineage (NCBI taxonomy): Eukaryota > Viridiplantae > Streptophyta > Magnoliopsida > Fagales > Fagaceae > Fagus > Fagus sylvatica. Next base: position 15,523,607 of record OU015765.1, read on the forward strand.
ATACAGATTTGGACCATGTTAAGGCACATCTTGAAGATGGTGTTTTGAGGATCATAGTGCAAAGTTGCTGAGGAGCCAAAGAGGCAGAAGGTGATAAACATTACTAAGAAGGGGTCCTCTGGGGAAGACATTAAGACTAAGGGCTGCGATGTTAGTTTTGCATTTTTTATTTTCTCCCTTTCATAATATGTATGTTTCAACTTTCATGACAACTTTCATAATCAGGTGTTGAATGCAATAATATCTGGTTCCATTAATTGAAAATTTCAGAAATCCTATAAGTAATGAGATTCTAATGCTCATATATTAGAAATAGGGGAAGTCTTAAAGTTTTCAGTCTGTTCTCCCCAAAGCTATAAGCCATCTGCACACCTATTTGACCTCCATCTAAGAGATATCACACTAGAGACATGCAATCATCCGCAAGGAAACTCAAATTTGGATGGACTTCAGACAAATTAGCGAGAAAAGAAAGTACAATAAGAACATTCGAGAGGACAGTAAACAAAGACAATCACTCAGCCCCAAAAGCTCTACCATCATACTCATGGCAACACAAATATACAGTAAGAAACCACACAACCACTTACTATATTGATCTCAATATGCACATTTGCTTTGAGTTCGGTAAAAGAAGGTTCCTAACTCAAGCTGATTTGTCTGTAAGCCATCTGCACACCTATTAGACCTCCATCTAAGAGATATCACACTAGAGACATGCAATCATCCACAAGGAAACTCAAATTAGGATGCACTTCAGACAAATTAGCAAGAAAAGAAAGTACAACAAGAACATGTAAGAGGACAATAAACAAAGACCATCACTCAGCTCCAAAAGCTCTACCATCATACTCGTGGCAACACAAATATACCGTAAGAAACCACACAGCCGCTTACTATATTGATCTCAATATGCACATTTGTTTTGAGTTCGGTAAAAGAAGGTTCCTAACTCAAGGAACATATGCTCAATCATGCTCGATCTACTACAAATATTATATACTGTAGCAAAATACAGCATTCTATTTGACATTTTTTGTGGCTCATTTTGTTTCCATTCAACACTGGCCAATGCTTCTATTTGAAAACCTTTAACAATGTTGAAAACATTCACTAAGAATGCACAAATTCTTTAGCAAGGAAAGCAAGTATAATCCCAACATAATAACAAGAACATAAACTTAGAGCAGAAATTAAACTACATAATCCTGCAAAACATTTTCTTTAGAGAAAACTAACCAATTAACAATAAAAATAACACGATAATGTGAGCTTAAAAAAGCGAGGTCCCTTTTCCTTTCTTGTCACCACCAATTTCGAAATGTTTGCATCGCTGCAAATACAAGTCAACAACCAATCATTAGCAAAAAGAAGAGAAGAACGAAGCCTCACCCCCAAAAAACATTTAAGTCACTGAACCAACCTTAATTGCATGCTGAGACATATGCTTGCAACTTTGACATTGCAAACGCAGCACAATCTTTTTGGTAGTCTTGGCCTGTTGGGAAAATTAAAGTAGACTTTAAAATTGATTTGATCTACTTAACATTCATTCATAACTATATAACTAATTCCAAGCAAGCAAAAAGCAAACATTTATAAAATTGGACCTTCTTATGGAAGACGGGCTTGGTCTGACCACCATAACCAGATTGCTTGCGATCGTAACGGCGCTTTCCCTGAGCAGCAAGGCTATCTTTGCCCTTCTTATACTGCGTCACCTTGTGCAAGGTGTGCTTCTTGCATTCCTTGCTCTTGCAGTATGTCTTCTTTGTCTTTGGAACGTTCACCTAAAGCCAAACCAACCACATTTATTTTATTTGAATCATGATTATTAACATAAATCTTGGCAATTAGGAATACGAAATGTAGATTTGGGGCTTATCTAAATCCAAACGGAAAGACTTGGATAACAATAAGAAACACATACATACATACATAAGAGTGTTCATAAAAACTCAACATAATAAGAACAAAAGCTCACACGGTTTTAACACTTTCTTAAGAAATCTAACACCAAAATAATCAATCAAACATTTCGGACACTACAAATATTATTATAATTTATAACAACACAGAAAGAAAGTTTTATTTAGTCTAAGGCCTATAAAAAATTAAAAATGAACAAAAACAACGAACAGATCTAGAAAAGAATAAATTACAAACAGAGAATATGAAAAGGAAACGAGAAGAGTACCATGATGATCTGAATGACTGAGTGGCGCCGACGGAATGAAGTGAGAGACCCTCTTACCTTCTCTTCTCTTCTATATATATGATGGACTAAACCTAATCCTAGTAACTGTTTGGGCGGGCCTAACAGTCATTACGGGTGTGGGAGTGGGCCTAGAAATTTCATGCTGAGATTCAATCCAAAGCCCATTTAGGAGTAGGCCCAAAGGTAATTATTAAATTTGAGTTTTAAAAGAAAAAAAAAAATTTTGAAAAGTAATGTCAATAACACAATATTTTTCACAACAACTGAATTCACAACTTTTTAATAATTTTCATATTTTATCATTTATACTTGACACGTTAATAATTGGGGTTATTCTATAATACTCACACTCTTTTTATAAGTATGATACCCACTTAATTAATATCATTAAATGTGATATAAGTACCATCATATGTGATGTTGGTACTATCTGATTTTTTATATATATTAAATTTAAATAATAAATAAAAATTTAGAGTATCAAATAATGTGATAATATGTACCATCATATATGAAATAGATACTATCATATGTAACATTTGTACAATCAATATGAAATTTTACCAATTAGAGAGATTTTATTGATTAGAGATATGTAATGTAGAATTACCCTAATAATTGTGAAACGTGAATAATCGTTAATTTTTTTGGTGAAAATTTATATGCCTTTAAACTTATTGGATGCAAGCTTGTATTACTTTACTTCCATATTGGCCAGTTTCAGGTTAGTAAATGGTGTGTTGAATTTTTGAGAGAGAGAGAGAGATGCATACTTCCATGTTGGCCATGTTGGCCAGTTTCAGGTTAGCATACATGTATACTTCCATGTTCAAATATTGGGTAAAAATGTACAAGTGTTTAAGAGACAAAAAACTAAAAAAAAAAATCACAGTCGAATAAATGAAAAGGAAAAAATAACAATAATAAATATACAATGCAAGCCAAAAAAGAAAATCACACCAACTTATTACAAAAGAAAATTACATTCATCAATCCACAAAGACTATAGACTTAAGAGTAGTGATACAAAAACAGTTTGATGCTTTTTAAGCTTTGCAGCACACAAAACGACCAAGTCCTTTTGGAGCATGTCCTTCACCTTCATCATCCCCAGAAATCTCAACCGCCTTCTGCTGTTTATGCTTCTTCTTGGTCTCATCTTTAGGCACAGTCACAATAAGTACCCCATCACGCATTGAAGCCTTAATCTCATCAACCTTTGCATTCTCTGGCAAGCGGAACTGCCTCACAAACCTACACTTACTTCTCTCTTTGCAGTGCCACTTGTCTGTCTTCTCGTCCTCTGGCTCTTCTTTCCTATCCGCACTTATATGAAGCACTCTATCTTCATGGACTTCAAGCTTCACATCCTCTTTTGTAAGACCCGGAAGATCAATTTCGAAGACGTGGGCATGTGGGGTTTCTTTCCAGTCCATGTGGGTGTTCCCAGAACCTAGAATATCTGAGTTTTCTGAGAGGAACCCTCGGAAAGGATCAAAAAAGTTTCTCTGATCAAAGAGGGTTTGAAACAAAGACATGTTTTCAGTTGTTCGATTGGTATTTGGTATTTGCTAGTTTGGAAGAGAGATTGGATATAATGCTTTTTTAGAGATTCTGTCTTGTTTAATTGCTAGCTGGTGGTGGTTTGGTTAGTTGGTTGGTGTTGGTGTGTATATATATATTGGATGGAAGAGAAGGGAAAGTGGGTTCCTGAAATTTCTGGAGCTGGCCGGATAGAATCTTGACACTCCTAGGCTACAGGAGAATGTTGGACAAAGTTTCTGTTAATCCATTTTCATTGCGGACTTTGAAGTCAATGTTAGAGGAAGTCTCTAGGAGTTCCTAGAAATCTTGGACATAAACAATTATTGAAGTCTATCCATTATTTTGACTGAAGTCCACTTTTTTATTTTTTTATTTTTTTTTATCTCCTCCTCCTCCTCCTATAAAGATGGACTCTGATGAGTTTATGTAAAAATAAAATAAAAATTAAAAATTAAGGTATAACTATACTTTTATCAAACATTATGCAAATCAACAAATTCAAACTGACGATAAAAATTATGATGAGATGATTCATTCAATGACAAGGTCCCTATACTTGTGAGCAGAGAGAGATACTTCAACGGTTCAACCACGTCGAGCTCCAACCCAATAACTAATAAGCTGAGAAGAATATATCCATGATGAGTCCAACCCGACTCGTCCAATGGTAATGCTCATCCGGAGTGATGAGCATGACGACCGTCATACTCACCTTGAGATTCACGGATCGTGGTACTCAGGTTAGTAGACTCCAAGATCATGGGGTTTTAAGAGCTCACTACCCACGACCCATAAATCTCGAAGGATGAACCTTCACGTCTTCAACCCATGATCTGCTTTATAGAGCACTAACATCGCATTAGTAGGATCATGGACAAGGATTCTCTCATTATAAATGCCAACGACTCCCATTGATTAAGGTATGAATCATTTAGCCAAAAGTCTGTCATATTTTCACCAAAAACACATCTCTAACTTAAGCACAGTATTTTGGGGCCTCAAGCGAAATATCAAATTGGGATTTTGACCATTCAATACTAAATTAAATTAATATTTTTGAATATTTTTATTGATATTTTATTATTCTCGTTAATTATTGATCACATTTACATTTTGGTATAAAAAAACTTTATGGATCTCAACAAAAAGAAAAGGTAATAGATTTAAATAATAATAATAATAATATATGATTCAAGTGAAAAAAAAAAAAAAAAAAAATCTTTGATGCTTATCAAAAAAAGTGAAAAACAAAAAAAAATTAAATTAAAAAAGGTCAAACAAGTCAACTGACAACGTGAGAGGTGAGGGGGGGGGCTCTAAAATAGGAAAAAGGTTCTCGAGGGAGGGAATGTGCTGATAGAAAAAAGGTGAGGTGAGGGACTCTAAAAACAGATCTTTAAATGGTTTATTTTAAAAGAGAGATGGAGAGAAAGAAAAGAAAAGAGAGAGATAGAGAGAAAATACAAAAAGTTGATGGCTTTGTAAATATGTCATACTGTGCTGTGAGACGCAGAGGAAAAAATAAAATTGAAGGCTGGGCTTCTTTTTTTTCTTTATCTTTATCTCAAAGTTTCTTTAAACTGAGGCCTATGAGTTTCTCTTTTTTAAATTTGGGAGCCTTGTTTTATAAGATTTTTTTTTTCAATTTTCCGGAGGCCTCAAGCAATAGCTTGCCTCGCTTCAAGGCTAAGCCGGCCATGCTTAAGCATCTGAGAGTTCTTGGTCGGCACCACACTGGTGCCACTATAGCAAGCTATGCTTTTTCTTTTCTTGCAAGTACATTTATCTCCATCTTAGAGGGTGTCGAGATCATCTAATTCATCACAAACCATAAATAAAACCTAAGCACACCATTTGCAAGGAATCACGTACCTACCATTTGACTTAAAATTGTTGGCTAAAATCTAATTACTATTACCATACCATAACATCGTCCTTATAGATAGTTATAGATGGATTAAGATATAACTTTATCACGAAATTTTTAAGATTCCATTAATTCATTTTGAAACTAATGAATTCGATTTTGTTACATCATCAAAATATATATATATATATATATAAAAAAGTATTAATCACATGGATTATACATACGATTTTTGGAACTCTGTATTATAATACCCTCAAAACTCTAGATGGTGATATGGATAAGAAAAAGGTAAAAAGATGGTCAAGATTGTTTAGGAAAATATATATATATATATCGGGTAAAACTTAAGTACAGTTTCTTAAGTATGTTAGGTTCTTAACTGAATTCAAATTCATTGAATTTAAATATTCTTGAAAAAGATAACATTGTTTGTGTTTGAATTCAATTGGAAAATCTAATGTACCTAACCTAAGAAACTATACAGTCTATACCTAAATTTTATCTCTATATATGTCAAGGTTAATACGAAGCTCTTGTGTATCAAACAACTATGGGCCTTTAAGTAACGCCCAACCCAATATGGGATGTAAAGGTTATTCTATTCAACAGTCCTGATCTATGGACTAAACGAAAGATTGTGGTAAATGTTGGGCCTGAAGCTTAGAAAAACCCCAGCTCAGGCCTTCAATGCACTTATTAACAGGCTTTTTTGTCAAATCATAGGATTTATTTATTTATCAAAAAAAATCATAGGATTTATTTTTCCATCAAAAAAAAAAAATCAAAAAAAAAAGCAAGAACCCCCCCCCCCCCCCCCCCCCAAAAAAAAAAAAAAAAAAAAATAACGCAAGGCAGTTACACTACGCCATAAGTCTTATCTAGAGTGATGAACAAAATGACCAAATATTTTTAGAACCACCTAGAAAAACTAGTCTCTCCATGCATTTTATAATTTTGTCAAGTAGAAAATGTTGTGGATAAAAACTAATCGTTATTTGAAACAAAACTTGCCATTTTTTTCATAGGAAATAATAATAATAATAATAATAATAAAACTTGTCACTTTATATTTTAGCATAGAAATATATGTGTAAGGCAGAGGCATAGCATAATAAAGCCAAAAGCTTATTATGTTGAATTTCAATTTTTTGTATGTTTTGCCCCTCATTTTCTCTTTCTATTGAATTTTATTTTGTGTTATGATTTCCTCACGAATTAAAAACAGTCTGATTCTGATACGTATGATAGAAATTGGTTACAACCTTTTGCCCTTAATTAGCATTATTGGGTTCGTTTCCAGTACAAAATGAAATATAAAAAAAAAAAAGGATCAAATGAATTTAAGCTATACCAATTAATCAATCCCCAGGCATGTTATGCACCCGATTGCATGAAACATGTTTCTTACAAATGCGGGGCCATTCATCTATCAGGTTCATAAGCTGTGAAACACGTCCGTTACATAAAATGCTTTTTTCCAACACAGGAACAAGACTTCGATATCTTAGGACCCACTAAAACTGTACTCTGGTTGATTCCCTCCTCAGGCAAAGGTTGTTCCCTTTCATCATTGATAGCCAATAACTAAATTTGTTTTAGCTGCCAACTGCCAAGGACTATTAATTGGAACCATTTGAAAATCATCCAGAAACTCTGTATAGTCTGTTTTACTATTATTGTCAATAATATTAAGGCATCTTATCCAGTTTCATGGAAAGTCGGCAAGCTACTTCATAATTAATGAATTGAAATTGAAATTGAAATGTTTGGCAGTAAAGTTAAATACTGAAACCACTATCTTTTCTAATTTATTTTGGGCCAAACCACGGAACTAGCTGGCGTATCACCATTTTATTCTTTTGGGCTTTTTTCTTCCTCGTGAGCCACAAACATTGGGCTGTCAAAAACCAATTTGGCGGCCAGTAAATAACAGGCTTAAAATGTGGATTCTAATTAATACAACTAATAAAATCGTTTTTTGTCGCAAATATATGAGTTCAAATCCCATACACTGAAATCTTGGTATTATGGCGTGATGATAAAAAAATAATTATTATGGAGTGGATGTCATGTTTTTAAATCCTATCTTATTTAAAAAAGAAAAAGAAAAAGGAGGCTTAAAATCATGCGATTGGCTGCTATCTAATCATGCCTTTCGTTATAGGCGGGGGCTGAATAATTCTGCCTTCCAACTTCAAATTAATAGGGGAAATTCCTTACTTAAAAAAAAAAAAAAAAAAAAAAAAGGTTAACTACATTAAGGCCTCTTAACTTTTATGCTGTTACAATAAGACCTTCTGAATTTTATTTTATTTTGTTAATTTATAATGGGGTTTGAGAGAAAAAAAAAAAAAAAAAGTGTTGGTGAAAATGCGAATGGACTTGGGAAGTGAGCTCCTCGCCTGAAATCCTTCATCACATGTTTAGCAGAAATACTTAGGTCCCGTGGCGGGACTGTCCCGTCAAAGATGTCAAAAATTGTAATTTGTGTGTGTGTTTTGATAAAATGTGTGTCAGTTTCTGTAAATGTGTGTAGTTTGTAGTAACGTTAAGTTTATCACAAATATCACTAACGTTACTGGAATTCACACATTTTATTTTTATAACAATAGATACAAATTTATTACTATGGACACAAAATTTATCACAGAACACAAACATTTTATCAAAACCCACACCGGTCCCGTAACGGGACCTAAGTGTGACCCGTTGTTTAGATGGACCAATCAAAGTGGTTATATTAAACAAAATTTGTGTTAGCATCCTTATAAGAGAGCCAGTTGATTATAGTAATCATACTCCATAGGAGGTACTCCTTATAAGGGAGTTATACTAGGTAATAAGTTCTTGTTCAAGATGGAGAAGAAAAGGAGAGTTGACAGCAAAGAGCTTTTTAAAGGCAATTTTAATGTGCTATTGAAGACAACAACAACGATTCTGTTGAGACTTTATGGACTTCTATTTATCCTTGAGGAACTGGTGCTATTTGTTATGACATCAAAGAAGGGACGTAGAATTGGGTTGCTTTAAAGCTTCAAAAGTTCATCTCCCGGGTTAATAATAGTATATCTATTGTCCTCCTCAAGAACTTTTTTTTTGCTAAATGAAACTTTCATTAAGAGGAAACAGATACAACGTCTCTATTCCAAGCCTCTAAGACAAGGAGAGGAAGAGCAATAAAAAGGGAAACAAGAAGAAGATACAAACTTGGCTAATACATGTGCCATGGAATTTGCTTGTCTCCTGACCTAGCAAAAAGAACAAGAAACAAAGCAAAGTGCTAAAACTTTAGAATCTAAACATAGGAAAAAATAAAAATAAAAAACTTATTAAAAGCTCCTTTAGCAGCTATGTTTTTCTCCTATGCGTTTATTTTGTTTTTAATTTCTTGCAACCAAAACACAAAAACCTCAAAACCGTACCATGATTCCAACCAAGAAATAAAAAATTAAATTAAAAAAAAAAAAAAAAAGGACACTTTTCTATTATAATTTCAAACAAAATTAACTTAATAGACCGTAGCAAAGCCATGATTTTTCTCCAACTGTTACATACTTTTAGCGAAAAATAAAATAATAAAAAATACCCGAATTTGATGTCTATTTTGTATAAAAAAATAAATTAATTAAAAAAAAAAAATTGGTGTTTACTACACCAATTATCATACTCATTAAACTAAGCACTATTGAATTTATATGAAAAAAATTTGACAGCAAATTACACTAACTTCCCTCCAGGTTCAGTGGAGTAACAATAAACCCCAAAAGTGAACCGACAAAGAATCACACACTTGATGTTTGCCCTAATATTGGTACTAACTAATAATTATTCCCATAACATGAATTTGTACTAACTAATAGAGAATTTAACCAAACATGTCAATACTTAGACTAATATGATATATTTAAGAAATTTTATCAAAAAATGATATTATTTATGAAATTCATGATTCAAAAATTAAATAAAAAAATTCAAAATATAAGAAATTTTCAATTCAAGTAATTACAATATAATTACAATATTTTTTTACTTACCTCCACAATTGTTCTTCTTCCTCCTTTTCCCTTTCCTTTCCTTTTTTTTTTTCCTCTATCTCCCTGGTTCACTCTTGTTCGGCCGGATTGTTAGATTATAGTGTTTGGAGGTTTGTTATATGGTGGTATGAGAGAGGGGAAAAGTTGGGTAATAGATTTTTTTTTTTTATCTTTTGGGACCACTTCTAAGAAGAAAAAAATCACTTTTTGTTTTGTTTGGTAAATTGGGACCATATTAAAAATTGCTTATTTTCATTTTATATATATATATATATATATATATATATATATATTATATATATATTATATATATATTTTTAGTATACTCATAACATCTTAAAATTGCAATAGGATATAATCTTTAAAAAGAAATTTATCATAATTGACCCATAAAAAAATTAGTAGAGAGTGCAACTGTAGAAAAGCTTCATATCTTTTTAATGTTTTATATATACTTAAAAAAAGAAGAAGAAAAGAATGGGCACAATTGCATCCGGCTCCACCAATAGATGAGAATATATTTCTCCTTTTATTCCCTTTTCTTTTAGTTGTATTGTTAATGGCATAGCTGTAAACACCATGAACTTTTAAATCATATATGGACACCAAAAATGCAATATGTCGCATGAATTTACTTGTGCAAGTTTGCAAATCATGAGTTAACATTTGATAATGAATTGTAATTAGGGAAATATAAGTGGAAGTTAGTTTCCATGTGATTTTGTTTTGTAAATAGAAAACAGTGGCCCATTTGTCTGATAAATGTGCTGTTGGCTTGAGCAGTCTAATTATTCAGACAGTGACACGACGAAAGAGTGAAAGGCCTCCATGTGCACCTCACTTGCAAAGCAACATGATTTTATCCAAAATGGTACAATAGGTCATGACAAAAAGTGTCAATTTCACTACAATTCTATTTCTAAAAATATAAAACACCATAACAAAGCGTAAGATTGCATTTATAATCCCAACTACACTTAATTAAGTCATAGATAAATGTCACACTACCAAGATTCCTCAACAATATTGGTAGAAGGATGGCCCAAATTTCACTGATGACTTGAAACAATTAATTAAGATATATAGTCGTCTTACCAATAAAATTCAATATGCAAAATTAATTGTAGATGTTTCTTATTGCCTAATTGGTGTCTTGATATGGTAAGAGCAACCATATAGCGGACGCCATATATGCTATCGTAACTATAAAAAAAATTTTAGTGATGTTTCAAAATTTTGCTACATAAGTTTTATAAACTGATGTGTCAGAAATTTAAAAAAAAAAAAAATTATACATTTATTAATTATGTTGTTGAAGTAGTACCGATTACATTCATTCTCACACTATTTTGTAAAAAAATTTGTAATAAAATTGTTAATAATTCTAATATTTTTCATAAAATTCTGGGAAATATTTGCATTAGACCCTAGTCGTACATCATAAGATAATTCAACACTTTGTTCCATGTTTGATCAGGGTAAGACTTAATTTTTATTATGCTAGTGAAACATCAAACATTAAAAAATTGCTGTAGAAAAAAAAAAAATTTTTGAGATACTTATATATGGAAATTAACAACATAAAAAAAACAATTTCGAGCATCACTAATTGACGAGTTAATTACAACTCTTAATTAGAACTATTAGTTTGTTCCTTGTAATTAACTTCTTTCAGAATTTGCATACAAAAGGAAAAAATTGCATGACAAGAATTTATGCAACAATACAAGTGTGACAATATGTATTTGTATTTTGTATATTCTATAATATCCACACTCTTTTTGGAACAAATTGGTATCAAATGATAAATTCCTACCTGTTTTTTATATATATTAATTTAAATAATAAATAAAAATGGTGAATCATATGATGAAATACCTATAAACCAATTAGTATCTTTTTTTTAGGAACAAAATGATAAATTCACCTGTTTTTGGTGATGAAATACAAAACCAATTAGACTTTTTTTTAACAAGACAACATAGAGTTCCCTCAATTTTGTACGAACAATAATGGATTGAGTCACCTCCATTTTTGGTCGTATGTGTGAGCTTTCTTTCCCATAAATTTTAATAATCATCTCTGCCGACTGCCATGAATGACTTTGCAGAAGTGATTGTGTCAGAAAATGCATCATTTTCTCTTAGATTCCTTTGTTCCTGAAGTCCAAGAAGCTCCATGATAATGACGATCCAAGAAGTCTCCAGGAATGATCACTATCGTGCGTTTTTTCTGAGAAAAAAATAAAAAATCATAAAATTATCAACAATACAGCTGGGGCTGGCTGTATATGACAACTTTTTTCTTTTTCTTTTTTTTATTATTATCAAAAACAAATATGACAACTCTTAGTCGCATGGTTTAGTCTTGTTTTAATCGAATTGCATAGGGATGGCAATTTGCATCCGACCCGTGGGTACCCGTTCCGCCCCGCTCCTAATGGGGTGGGTTTAACCCTATCCGTTGTTATAATGGGGTGGGGGTGGGATGTTTTAAAAACAGGCATCCCCCGCCCCGTATATAATAGATTAATAAAAATATGGTTTAGTCTTTTAACCCTACTTAGTTTACCCACATATAAATACTCACAGTAATTAGATTTTCATGTAAATTGATGCAAGTAAATAGATTATGAGATTATTAATATTATTTTAGAATATTAGTAGTGGTATTTTGGAAAATTTATTCATAATATTATTAAGAGATTATTATCTTTTTAAATATTCAAGCGTGGATTGTTGTTTTATGTAAATTGATGCTAGTAAATTAATTAGTGGCAAATTAATTAGCTAGTAAATCAATTGTTGTCATACTAATGGAATTTTTTTGTTTCATGTAATTTAGCCAAAAAGAGTGAAAAAAAAAAAAATGAAAATTCATATTGGGACGCAGGTACCCGCGGGTACCCTGTGGGGTGGAGACGGGGGGAAGAAAGTTCCCCCTAGAATAGGGTGGGGCGGGGATGGGGGATGGGGCAGGGATAACGGGGTGGGGGCGGGGGATAAGATCCCCGCCCCATTGCCATCTCTAGAATTGCACTAGTTGTTTATGGAAATTGTCATTAATGGTTGTTTATTTAAAAACCCAATATAACTCTGGATATACGACTCCGGCTATCAAATGTTAAAGAATAATAAATATACGATGAGTTGTAATGTACTTTTTTTTTAAGAAAAGTACATGTGTCAAAAATTTATTAATTTGCACATACAAATTTATTGTCCTTTTTTTGTGTTTTTCTTAATTTGTGTATAATTTGACTTTATTTTTTGAAAAATATATAAAAACATTATTTAAATGATCATTAAATACGTCTTAATTTATGTCCTTAAGTCATCCGCCAACAAAACTCATGATGTATTATTATATTGTTGGATCACATAAAAGAATTGCATCCTCTTCACTCTTCAGAATTCTGTTTGGTTTTATGTGATAGCTGATTCTAGATCATGGAACTTGGCCTTTAATGACATATAAACAGCAAGCGCCATTCATGTGAACTGTTGGTGTAGTGTCATATATAGTGCGAATTGGACACTTGAACAGAAATACCGCGTAAAAGGTGTTGTAGTAAACATCAGCTTTTGACCAAAAGAGGACAAATGAGAGCATTCTTATCAGTCTCTCTATTCGGCTGAAAACAACAAAATATAAGGAGAAGGCAGCCAAAACACGCAGCACCAGCCTCCTCAGATGAGTGAAAATCCGAAGCTGATGAACAGTAGCTCGCCCAACTCAAGGAGCTACTGTTCATCCTTACGGGAATAAAAAAAGCTTTTTTCTCTCTCTTGCAAGCTGTCTCCCACGCCAATAATAACGGAAAAAATAACAACAACAACAACAAAAACAAAAACAGATCTAAATCTTCAATACCCCAAACAAACAAACAAACAAAAAAGATGAACAGTAAAAGAAAAAAGAAAAAAAAAATGAGAAAGAAAAATACATTCAGTGATGGTGAGAGTGGCAGTAAAGATGGAGGCTCAAAACGAAAAATAAAAAATAAAAATAAAGCACGCTGAGAAAGAAAGAAGAAAGAAAAGAAGGGGGGGACGCTGAGAAAGAAAGAAGAAAGAAAATGAGGGGGGACGCTGAGAAAGAAAGAAGAAAGAGAAAGGAGAAGAAAAAGTGGGAGGGGGTACGTGGGTGATGGGAAAAAAAAAGAAAAAGAAAAAGAAGAGAGTATACGTGGGTGGAGGAGAAAAAAGGAAAGGAAAAAAGAAAAAAAAAAAGAAACGGGATAGAAGAGAAGAGAAAAATGAGAAAAGAATGAGAGTTGTGAAAAAAATAAATATATTAAAAAATAAAATAATAAAATTAAAATAGAGAGTTTAGTGTAACAGTGTTTTAGAATTCGATTGATAAAAAAATTGAAAAGACTGATAAGAATGCCCTGAAATCCCGTTTATTTATTGAAGGCAACGCTTCGATAACAACTTTCCCTATCCACAGTGATCAACATTCCCTATCCACAGTGATCAACAGTGTTTTTGGCCTACAAAGTTGGCAGAGTAGATAATGGTTCAAATCAATAATCAAATGTTCACACGAGTCCTACAGCTCATCTTTAATATTTTAAGAAGAAAAAAGAACAATTTTTCTTTCTTTTAATGGGAAAAAGAAGTCAATGTTGACTAGAGCTCATGCTTATCTTCTAACATTTTCTGAAAATATACATCTTTGGATGTTAGTTGTCTGAAAATATACATCGTTGGATGTTAGTTGACGAAATCTTATCTGACTTGTAGTAAATAAGCTTCACTCTTTCTGAGAAAGTCATGATTAGGTTCATGCCTTGTACTTTCTCCTATAAGTCATAGCATCCATTCTATTTCTCTCCATTTCAGCCATCCATATCCTTTAAGAAAAATAAAGAAATGGGATCTGATTAGAAATCCAGCATCAGAGCTACAGGGCTTAGCCTTTTTCAGGTATGGTAGGTATATTTGTTTTATTGCGGTTGTTACATATGCTAATGATGTTAGATAGACTCAAAGTTTATTTGCAAAGTATTTGGGATATTCATCATGATTGAAATTTTGGTTTAGTTTTATCAATTGATATCAGAACAATCTCTCTAATTAAGTTTATTAGCTATGATCTTTTGGATTTCAATTGATGTTAAGGATTAATCATGTTACTGAACTTTTGGATCTAAAGCTTTCTCTCACGTTTAAGCTTAGATTATTGGTATATTCCCCTTTAATTCATGAATACGAGTCTTATACAAGTCTACGTACATTTATTAAATCCATGAAGATATAATGGATTGGTTGGAAATTCCCCTAGAACTTTAGGAATTAATATAACTTGTGGTCTGTTTGGATGGGATTGATTTGGGTTCATGGATTTGGATTTGAGGGCCCAAATCCAAATTCTTTGTTTGAATGACTTAAAACCATTAGAATTTGGATTTGGGCTAAATCCATCAGGTTGCGTTTGGATACTTGGATTTGGATTTGAATTTGAATTTTAAATCAATAGATTTGAAATGTTTTGATTCAAAATCCATTGATTTTAAAATTTTTTGTTTTGATCCATTTATACAAAGGAGGATTTGAAATTTAGAATTTTGAAACCTATAAATTGACCAAAATACATAAAATTACCAAAATAACCCAAAAACCCTTAAAATAAAATTAAAAAAAAAAATCTCTCAAACCTCTAAAATAACCAAAATACCCCTAAAATCACTAAAATCTCCAAAACAACCCCGAAACGTTAAAAAAAATGACCAAAATACCCCAAAAACACCATGATGACCAAAATACCTCTAAAATCATCAAAATAATATTAAACCTCTAAAACAACCAAAATACCCCCTAAACTCTTCTTTTTTCTTTTTTCTTTTTTCTTTTTTTAATCAAAATGCATGCCTCTAAAATCACCAAAATACCTATAAATTGACCAAAATACATAGATAACCAAAATAACTACGAAACCTCTAAAATGACAAAATAATCCCAAAACCTATAAAAATGACCAAAATACCTCTAAAATCACCAAAATTGTCAAAACAATCCTGAAAAGTAAAAAATGGCCAAAATACCCAAAACATAACAAGATGACCAAATTACTCCTAAAATCATTAAATAACCCCAAAACCTATAAAACTACCAAAATACCCCCCTAAACCATTAAAATGATCAAAATACCTCTAAAATTACAAAAATACCTAAAATTGACCCATTACAAAAAATCATTAAAATGACTAAAATAACCCTAAAACCTCTAAAATGATCAAAATATTCTTGAAACCTCTAAAATGACTAGAATACCCCTAAAATCTTCAAAATGGCCAAAACAACCCAAAAATCTAAAAAATGATCATAATACC
>OU015765.1:15539710-15560377 GCA_907173295.1 Fagus sylvatica
GAACATGAAATTAGTTGCGCTCATGTCTGTTGAGGATTCATAGCCGATTCCAAAATTTTGTGACTAAGATTTCAATGTGTCCTTTTCTTATGCTTAGATCCTATCTATGTTGCATACCATGATGAAGAATGGGGAGTTCCTGTCCATGATGACAAGTAAGCCTCTCTATCCCTCTCTCCTCTCTCTCTCTCTTACACACTCTCTCACACAAATGCACAACATATATACATCCACACTTATAATATATGACTCATTTCCTATGTCCTATATATGTCAACCATATTGCAGGATGTTGTTTGAATTGCTGGTCTTAAGTGGTGCTCAGGTTGGTTCAGACTGGACCACAATCTTGAAGAAACGCCAAGATTTCAGGTTGTGTTTTGCTTTCCCTTGCAAATAAACACAACTGCTTTACCCTATTTATTGTCTCGGGGGATTCATGTATACAAAAACTTTTCTTTGTTCAGGAATGCCTTTTCAGGATTTGATGCAGAAGCTGTTGCCAACTTTACTGACAAACAAATGACATCAATTAGTTCAGAATATGGCATTGATATAAGCCGAGTTAGGGGCGTTGTGGACAACTCCAACCGAATTCTGGAGGTAATTAATTAAGCTTCATACAAACCTCATTGTAGCCAAAAAAAAAAAAAAAAGAGATTGGCTTTTTTATTTTTTTATTTTAAGAAAAGCATAAAACCTCACAAACTGTTGGTCTCATTTCACTCTTTTTTCATGGTTCTTAAGTAATTAAGAATGAGTGGCTGAAAGGGTTACCAAGTGTGAGTTCCAAGTCTACTTCAAAAGGAGTAGTTTGTGCTATATCCCACTCCACTTTTCTATCTCTTTGATCCTTCTTTTTTTATGACCTTTGTTAGGCCCAAAATCCAATTTAACTTTCTAGTTGGCATGGAAAGGACAAATTCAAATGCTTCATTAAATAAAGATGCAACAATATATGACTTCATTGTCAGCAGCTTAACAGTCTTTTCCTTTCTTTTATTGAGAAAAAAAAAAGTACTAGTTGACAAGCAAGTTCCAACCTGTTCTGATTTAACACCAAGCCCCCACATAGGCTCTTCATTTATTTATTTCTGATAAGCCCTCGACATGGGTTGTTAATCCTTATACATAATGATAATTAATGTATATCCCTTAGAATAACGGTTAAATAATTAAATTTATCATTTTTATCATATTAAGTTTTTTAAATTAGTTATTATTATCATTTACACGTTTTAATCACAAATCTCTAATTATGATAATCTATTAGAATGTAACACTGAAAACTATGAGGCTATTTCTAAATGTTTGTTGTCATGCAAATTCTGCTATTACAGATTCAGAGGGAGTTTGGATCATTTGAAAAATATATTTGGGGCTTTGTCAATCACAAGCCAATCTCCACTCAATACAAAATGGGCCATAAGATCCCAGTGAAGACATCAAAATCAGAGACCATAAGCAGAGACATGGTCAGGAGGGGTTTCAGGTTTGTTGGTCCAACAGTGGTTCATTCGTTTATGCAAGCTACAGGCCTCACCAATGACCATTTGATCACTTGTCATAGGCACCTCCAATGTGCCTTAGTGGCTGCAGCCCGGCGTCCAAGCACAGAGCCAGCTCTTTAGACTCAGATGACATCAAAAGAATAATGAGAAAAAAAAACCCAAAAGTGCTCAAAGTATATGTATGCAAAGTGCATAGTTTGCTAACTACAATTTAATGTTAATGGTTGTGTAAAATAATATAGATATATAGAAGGGGATGTGACTTGTGTGACATGTGAAATTTTTAATGACAATGGGGGTGTGATTGAAATAGATATAGTTAGATGAGATTGATTATTAGGGAGATTGATTATTAGAGAGAAGAAAGGTAGGATGGTGTTGTGCAATATGGTGGAGGCCTAGGAGACAGTCAGCATGTGCATGTCCATGTGCAATTGGGAGGCATTGGCATGTGTAGGTGTCAGATTGCTTTTTTATTCCATGTGAACCATCACACTTTGCATTATTTGTTTTCCTTTAACAGCCTGTGTGGGATAATCGTAGAGGGAAAGTAGGACCACCTTCCCTCCTCATGTATCTTTCTTTGCTTTGTTTATTGAGTTTGTACTCTATTCTCTAACCTTTGGGCTTGGGGGAATATTATACCCTAATGTAATCTTGGATTTGGTGTGGCTTTGTGAGTGCTATTTGATACATTTGCCATGTCCTTCCTGTCATGTGCTTCTGTAATGTTTGCTTACTAATATATATATACCTTTTAAATTGTTAACTAGATAAAGATAAATATCGTCTCCATGTGTCCACTTTCTTTTTCACATATCCCTTTCATTCCTCCCTCTCCCTTATTATGCTTCTATATATATATATACCTTTTAAATTGTTAACCAGATAAAGATAAATATCGTCTCCATGTGTCCACTTTCTTTTTCACATATCCCTTTCATTCCCCCCTCTCCCTTATTATGCTTCTATGTCCTACATCAGTGATAGAAGGCACTTTGAGGGCCATGTAATGGTTTACAAAGGGTTCACATGTAACAAGTCGTATAAGAATAGTGAAAAGTTGTACACTTAAGTCAATAAGATACCACATTGATCAGAAAACTGTGCAAAAGAGCACTTAGTAAGCATTGGATATGTAATCTACGTACCCACATGATGCTTTTAATGTTCTGAGTCTGGCTTGCTTTATGTGCAAGGCATGTACAATTAACGTGTGCAACGTGTATGTGTCTTAAAGCCCCCTATAAGCACAGCCGAAAACTGCTTTCATGGTAAGCATTGTGATTGTACGGCTCATAGTCACGTTCTCACTCTAAGTTTTCTAGCAATGCTTAATCAGAAAGCTAGCATTGCCGCCTACAGAGCCAAAAAAGTATTTCCACCTACCTTTTCTTAACAGTAAGAATTTGACCCCACGTTCAACCCCAAATTCTAGAAGCTTTGAGTACCATAGTAGACCATAGTCGCCATGCTAAAGCAAGATGAGTGGGGTCAGTAGAGTCAATTGACTCCACTCAAATTAAAAAATAATAATATTTACTTATATATTAAAAAAAAATTGGGATTTTTAGAATTTGATCACACTAAATATTTATATATTTTTAAAAAAAAATTCTAAACATAGGATCAATATTACTAAAATTATCATCAAATCATTTTTAATTCCCTATAAGCTAATAAAAACAGAAAAAGAAAAACTCAAGGTAACACAAAAAATAACCCAAATAATATCAACAAAAAGTATTTCCACCTACTTTTTCTTCAAGATAAGAATTTGACCCCACGTTCAAACCCAAACTCTATAAGCTTTGAGTACCATAGTAGACCATGGTTGCCATGCTAAAGCAAGGTGAGTGGGGTCAGTAGAGTCAATTGACTCCACTCAAATTAAAAAATAATAATATTTACTTATATATTAAAAAATTTGGGATTTTTAGAATTTGATTAAAAAATATTAAAAAAAAAAAAAACTCTAAAAATGGGTCAATATTACTAAAATTATCATCAAATCATTTTTATTCCCTATAAGCTAATACAGATGTTAGAGTTATTGTTATTATTTTTCTAGTTCACTTGTTATTTCATATTAGTATAAGGGTATTCTTGTAACCTTGTTATATCACTCTAATATAATATGTGCTAAGGTGTGGGTTTGACCAATTACGCCCGAAACCTTTTCTTTCTTCTCTCTCTGTGTTCTTCTCTTAATCCTAATTTATCATATCTTAAAACTCAACTTGGTATCAGAGCGTTCCGATCCAACCCTAGAAGCCGTTAAATCACTTTGGAAACTCTTTTCAGATAACAGCAGATGCTGACATCAGCATCTGTCTGATGATGTCAGCATGACATCATGCTAATGTCAGCGCCGGTACAAACACCTCAGTTCGACGACCACATGGTTAGTCTCGGCTCTCTCTCTTGGTAATTATGGTGATTTTTGTGGAATTTTTTGAAGCCATTTAGAGTGACTTTTCTATTTTCTAATGTTTTTTGGATTTACCGACATAATTTTTCGATCTGCAATTCTGGAGCTTTTTTGCTGTCTTTGATGGATGGGTTTTGTTCCCTAAGGGCCAGATAGGTTTGTGCAGGATTGATTTGATGGTTATTTGTTGGTTTATGAAGTTTTTTTGCTTTGTTTGAGGATTTGAGAGCTTCAGCCCCTTTGAAAGAGTGCTACGGGGTATTTTTTTTTTTGTTGGGCTGTTTAAGTTTCTTGTTTCAGACCTTGAGGAGTGTAGCCTGTGTGAGAGATTGAGATTTGAAGCTATTGATTTCCGTCTTGGGTCTTGGAGTTGTGTTATTGTTATTATTTTTCTGGTTTGGGTTAGTTGTTTGAAGGAAAATCAATGGTTATGGCTGCAAGAAACACATCACTATTCAAGGATGATGATATGCCTAAATCTTCTTCTTTAGTCTCCAATAGTGGAGGTCGTGTTAATTTTCGTGGTGGTTTCTGTGGAGGCCGTGGTTTTCGTGGTGGACGTGGTGACAAGAGGTGTGATCATTGTTGTAAGACCAATCATACTGAACCTTACTGTTGGGTGAAAAATGGCAAGCCAAATTATTTAAATTAGGTGATTGATGGTGCTACACGACCACAATCTACTTCTCCATTTGGGCATTCTGCTTCTAGGTCTGGTTCTTATGATGCTTTCATTACTCAGCTTAGCGAACTTGTCCAGCTATTGCACATCGCACTTTCCTCTTCTTCCGTTGCTACATTAGCTGATTCAGGTAATGTTGCAGGTGTGGCCCATTCCTCTCCATCTTGGGTCATTGATTCTGGTGCTAACAAACATATATCTGGTATATTATCTCTTTTCTCTGATTTGCTTCCTATTAAATACCATATTGTTTTAGCTGATGGCTCTTCTCGGCCTGTTCTTGGAAAAGGCGTTCTTCATCCCACTTCGTCATTATCCTTACCATCTAGTCTTTTTGTTCTTGATTCTCCTTTTAATTTGTTTTCTGTTATATTTATTTTTATTCATTCTTTTCATAATTAATATATATATATATATATATATATATTATAATTTGCAATATTAGACATTACAATTTAAAATTGCTGTCAAAATTCGTCCAATATTTGTGAGATCGGCTAATTCTCCATAAAATTTGTAATTTAAAAAAAATAAAAACAAAAACAAAAACAAATAGTGTCTACGTTAAGGCAATTTTAATTGAAAGAATTAAATAGAAAATATTTAAAAAATAAATACAAATATTGAGGATGGTTGTAAACTTTTAAGAGCAATAGTACTTAAAATAATAAGAGACATAATATATATATATATATAGTAAACTAGGTATCTTATGTATACTTAAAGTTTATAAAGAATGTGTGTTTGTGTGTGTGACTTTGGATGATGGAAGGGGTAACTACTCGAGATGTAGCATTTTGGCTCACCATATCTGTTTTTAAACAAACGCTAAAAGTGAAAGTCTGAGATAGTTGATCACCACATCACGTACAAGTGATCCACAAGGGGAAGTGGATGGCTAGGATGGTTCCAATTAACACACAAACCATGCCTTTTATCACATCATAATGTAGATGATGGTTTGATTAGGATTGTAAACAAAGATATCTCAATTTTGAACTTTTAGTACTCTGCTTGGCTCAATATGTTTTTAACCATTGGCATAAATGTATGAGCTAGTTGATCCAAATATCGTAAACACAATTTTTAAAATAATATCTACCTTTACATGAACAATCTTTTTTTTATACAACAACTTGTTCTCTCTCTCTCTCTCTCTCAATATGCTACATCTCTACTACAAATGTTTGGGGTCAACTATAGATCCTTAGTCCCAAAAATGTTTGGGGTTAAGTCAACTATGGATCCTTATTCCAATTTTTTTGAGTTGTGGGACATATTTTAGATAGTGAGATGAAATGAGAATTGTGTGGAACTTTTTTTTAAAGAGTAATGAGAGAGTGAGATGAGATAAAATGAGATTTGAGAGAATGAGAGAGAGAGAGAGATGAGAGACAGAGGGAACATGTCGGAGCCTACCACTTTATATATATTTTTTGCTAAATCCTATTATTTTATATATTTGCACTTTTATTCTCTCACATCACAATTTCAACAATATCTTCACATCACCACTGTGTTCAGGGACGTAATCAGGATTTTAATTGACGGGGGTTGAAAGAAGAATCAATTTTTTTTTAATGAAAATTTAAAGTAACATACATTATGTATTAACAAAGCAATTATCTAATTAAATGAAAGTCGATGTTTTTAAAATTATTGAAATCATCTATGATTGATTTTGTATTAAATGTCACAACAAATAAAAGTAATGTTTATTATCTCATTATATGTACAATAATATTCTTAAAAAAAAAAATCTAACTATTATTGCTATTGCTAAGTAAAAAAAAAAAAAAAATGAAAAACCCAAAGCCAAAAAAAAAAATACTTAAGTTTTAAGCTATTAAGTTTAAAAATAATGATTCCAACAAAGGTTGTCAATACTCATATCAGATGTCATTTCTATATTATTAGAGAAACGAAATATTTCAATACCGGTCGATACTAATATACTGTTTCAGGATTAATGCTATTTTTTAATACATATATATTAGCTAAACATTAAAGTTACGGACACAACACGTTCACAACAATGTTAAGGTGTCAAATTGTGAATGGTAAATAATAAACTGATGCAATTGGTGGGTCTAAATGAGAACTAATAAAAACCTACCAACTCAATATTGATGTGAAATTGTTGTGAAAATATTGTGTTTATAGCATTGTTGTGTAAATACTCGTTGGCCCAATTAATACCCATATTTCCACTCAAACCCGTAGCCCACTTGCCAAAGAGATTTTTTTCCTATTCTTTAACTCTCTTTAATTCTCCTCCACTCATTTTCTTATTCTTTTATCATTGTTATTATCTTTTTCTTTTTTCTTTTTTCTTATTTATTTATCTTATCTTCTTAGTCCTGCTTCTTTCTTCTTCTTTCTTTTTTCTTTTCTGTTTTTTTTCCTTTCCTCCTTCTATTGCACCACAATTTCTACATTTCAAACAACAATTTCTTCCCATCTTCATTCTCTCATTTTTTTTTCTCCTCTCTTTTCTCTTTATACTCTTACTGATTGTGTTCACCTTATTCCAAATCTATGGAAATTTAATTACACAAACAATGTCGGGAATGTTTGAAGATGTGGACTCTTGATCAGAAACTATGAACAATTCATGGAAATTGGGTTGAACATTTAAGTTTGCCCAGAAAATGTGGACAATAATGTCCACAATTTTCTGGAAATTTGTTGAACAGTTTAACTCTTACCCAGAAAATGTGAAGAACCTGTGGACAATAATATCTACAATTAACACATTCATTATCAAACAACAACCCATGCTCTTCAACCTGTGAATGGTGGTCTGTACCCCAAAACATAGAATCCAAAACTCAACTCCAATTTTTTTATAAATGGTAGCAAGGCTTTTTGAAACTCAAGGCCGGCCCCAGGGTAAGCCCAGCAAGACCTGGGGCTTGGGCAACCCCCTCACAGGGGCAACCAGAGAGAAAAAAAAAATTAATAAACAAAAGAGAAAAGAAAAAAATCTAGCTTCTAGATTGTAACAGGTGGCATTTTGATGTGCATGCGGCCAAAAAACAAAGGAGCTCCAAGCTTCAGCTCATCCTCACATTCTCCTTTTGCCAATGGAAAGCAACTCCAAAAGGGTGGCAGTGCAATGGGGTCTTGTTTGAAGAGCTTTTGTGGAATAGCTGCAAGAAGAGAAACATTGAGATGGGGTTGTCAACTTCACATGTGTACTACTAACTTGCTAACATACTTAAAAGAAAAAAAATAGTATGAATCTTTTTCCAAATGGGCTGTCACCCATTGGCACCCTATATGAGGCACACATAAAGTTAAAAAAGCCATTTTTTTTTCTTTTTTTAAAATTTTGACATTTCATTTTTTGTTTTGCACAAATGTTATTTGTGCTAGGCTTCTTTGGGTTTTTTTTTTTTTTTTTTTTTTTTTTTTTGGGTTTTTAAAATCTTTGAAACAGTGAAAATGAAGTACTTTTTTTCTTTAGTACAGATACAATGATGTAGGGTGTAAAAATTACATTGAAACAAAACTTTATTTGAAAGTTAAAACCAAAATTTCATAAAAGTAAATACTAAAACAAAATTCAGTGGAGACCATTTAAAAACAAAAACAAAAAAAATTGATGATTCATTTTATTTCATTTCATATTTCTTTTTGGGTGGTGTTATTTTCACATCACTTTTTGTTATTTCCGCATCATTAGTGCGAAAATAACAAAATTCATTGTATTTCATTACATATTTATTTTTCGGTGGTGTTATTTCTGCGGAAATAACAAAAAGTGGTGCAAAAATATTATCACTACCCTTCCCCCTTTTTTTTTTAATATGTAATTCAAGCTAAAAACACAATTAATATAACCTTGATTTTTCTTTTTTCTTTTTTTTTTTACACTTTTTTTTTAATATTTGATAATAAGTGGGCAACCAAAATCGGGAAGGGCTTGGGCAACCCAAACCTCGGGGCCGGCCCTGTTGAAACTAATGGTAGTATGTGTTTTTTGGTTCAAAGAATGGTGGTAGATGAGAATATTGAATCAATTTTGGTTCAAAGAATATAACTCCAGCTAAAAAAATCCAAGCTTTTAAGCAATGGTGGTATGTGCTTCTCTACTTGTTGTTGTTGTATTTTTTCCGGAGTTTGTGTGTGCAGTGGAGCAGCAGCAACTTAATTAAGAAGAAAGCTAAAGAAGAAAAATCATATGTTTCTCAGCCAATTCACTTATTTTTATAGTGTTTGGTTATAGGCTCAACTCAATTCTTGGATAGAGTTAATGGTTTGGCTGCTTTTTTATTTGTGGGACCTGTGGGACCCCCTTTGTTATGTGTACCAACGAGAAGAAGCCATATCCATGGTTTGCAAATACTGTTTCACACCATGGTGTGGATTTAACAGCACCCTTTTTTGAATACAAAAGGTGAGAACAAGTGCCAAACAACCAATTTTGAACCTGGGCCCACCATTTTATGGATTCAAACATAGAAAACTATGTTTGAATCATGTTACCAAACATGCTCTTAGAGATTTACAATCTTTCAACTTGGTAGTCCTAGTGAAACAAGGCTTGAGGTTGATAAGTAATCATAAATCTCCACAGCTCTACTCTATCGGGTCCTAAAGCCAAGGTATTTTTCCTCGCCTTCTTTTCAAGAGTCTAATGTATGCATGGAGAATTCTGATTTTTGGAGAAGCATCTTGGAGGCAAATGGCAAGGAAAAGCATTATACAAAGAAGTAGATGGAAGATAAGGCATGACCAAACGAATCTAGAAAAGCTAATAGGGGAAATAAAAATGAGGGTTTTAAAGGGTAAGATATCCCTCCAAATCCTCTCAAACCCTTCCCCCTTCTCCTCCAAATTCTTAGATCATGTGAAAGATGCAGGATAACTGAGGAAAACAAAACCCATATTAAAGTCTAAAGATAATATATATATATATATATATAATATATATATATATATATATATATAAAATGTCAATAAAAAATTTTATTACAAAAAAGAAAAAGAAAAAAAAAAGAGAGTTGAGGGATAATATTCTGCATGACTGTCATGATAAAGCAAGGCCTTCGTGAATAGCCCATTACTGAAATATTGTTTGGGTCAAGAGGAGCCCAAATGATACGAGTCTCTTATCCTAGGCTAGGCCCAGGTGCAAAAGAGAAAGAAGCAACAACTCCAATAGGCAATAGCTAGAGGAAGCCTCTCAAAAGTTGAAAATGACTTTCATATTATAGGGCTCTTTCGGGAAACAAGCATTCCTCTCTTTCTCTCTCTCTCTCTCTCGACGCTTCAAATTCACCTTCCCTCGTTCTTTTCCCTCACTACTCAGACTCATTACTAAAACTCCGATTCTGCTCGCTTCCGATCGTTGCCTGTAAAAAAAATAGGCATCGGAGGAAGAGGAATTTCCCAAAATGCCTCTGTTCATGACGGACGAGGAGTTCCGGCGGTGCGCGAACTCCAACGACGCCGCTTCGGTGGCGGAGAAGGCCGACGCGTACATAAGAGAGCTCTACAAGCAGGTCGAGACGGTCAGGGCGGAGGCCGATGCCGCTTCCATCACGGCCGAGCAAACCTGCTCTCTCCTCGAGCAAAAGTACCTCTCCCTCTACTCCGAATTCTCAAAGCTCGAGACTCAAAACGCACAGCTTCAGTCCTCTCTTGATCGCAACCTCGCCGACCTCGCTCAACTCCAGGCTCACAAACACCAACTCAATCTCCAAACCGTAAGTACTCAAACACTCACTTTTCCATTATTGATAATAGAGTTTACCTCAAAGAAAATGATATTTGATAATTTTGAAGTAATTATAGTTAGTGAGTCTCATGGAAAAATTGCAGTGTATGATACGATATGATAGGATGTTTGTATCTATCTGTAAATATGTATATGTGTTTAGATAAAATTAGTCTTAGGGTTTTTGGAATTTTGTAGATTGGAAAGGATGGGGAGATTGAGAGGTTAACAATGGAGGTATCGGAGTTGCATAAGTCGAAAAGGCAGTTGATAGAGCTGGTTGAGCAGAAGGATTTGGAGATCAGTGAGAAGAATGCCACTCTCAAGAGCTATCTTGACAAGATTGTAAGTTGCTCGCATTGCCTTTGCCGTTTATGTAAACAATGTGGTGTCATTAATTTATTTTGTTTCCACTTTTGGTTTGTGATTGTGAAGGTCAATTCGTCCAACAGTTCCGGGCAAAGGGAGGCACGTGTGAGTGAAATGGAGTCAGAGTTGGCACGTTCTCAGGCTGCGTGTGCTCGTCTTAAAGAGGTATCTACAATGCTTTAGTTCTTTGCTGGTAGACTGATTTCTGTCTATTGTTTTTTGGAATGGGAATCTGGTTTAGATTAACGCGATTTGATTTATAGCTGAAAAAGATGTGACTGTATAGGTTGTTATGCCATAGTCCTGTATAGGTCTATATTCTCTTGGGGATGGCTTTGAAATCTCTTTTCATCTTGAAGGGTACTGTTTTCTTTTCATCGTTGTAGTTGCTTGATCTTTTGATGTAGAACAAAGTTGAAAGAAAGCAAGAATTAAGAAACAGAAGGGAAAAACCCCAGGCTTTACCAAGCTAAGAAGATTCTTAATCAGAAAATTTTCATTCAAAATGCAATGCCCATAAAATTCGTGGAACCTCTTTTTAATAGGCTTCAGGGATTACAATATGGTACCGCTACATCCCAAATTCCTCAATCATAATAAAAGCCAAATTCAAATATAAAATCTGGTGTCTTAAAAAAAAAAATCTGAAATAATTTTGGTTGTGCTTACCACATCGCACTCCCTTGATTGGAGAAAACTCAACCTTGAGTTTTGAAGTGTTCAAGAATTAGAAATCTTGTACTTGATAATTGCAGCATCTCTTGAAGTGCATCTGGCTGCATTAAGAACAAGGAAGTCCACCATTATTAAATGCGCATGGAATGATAAAATCAATGGGTGGAATAAATGATACATCATTATCTTGCTCTATAGGAAGCACCATTGTATCATTCTTTTCCACTTTATCCATCATGGAGGGTTGAGTAGTAATGCAGGCATCAAACTTAATTTTCACATCATGTGCACCCTCTAAATTCTCTCTTGCTGAATTTTTGCCTCATCAAATAGTAACATCCCAACATACTGAATTGGGTCTACCACACATGGTATATAAGCTGTACTAAGTCTACATCTGTTGGCACTTGTATTTATTTTTAACACGGTTTTGGTAACTCAACATTATTATCTCTCATGTGTGAAGCCATTATTCAGTCTAGTCAAGCAGAATTCCTAGCAGTTTCTTGGGTCAAGTCTTGGATCAAGTCTTGGATAGCTTTCAATATGGCTTCCATTGATATTGGGGAAGACTAAGGACTAGAAACTGTGCGAGCATTCAACTTATATTTGTCAAGTTGTGCCACATAGCCAGTAGCAGGTCTATCCCACAGATTCAAATTGTTTCTTTTATCTAAAAAGTCACCCTAATAGGATTTGGACGAATATATTTTTGATAAGACTGGGGAACATATTATTCTCTGAGATTTTATTTTTTATTTTTTTTCCAATCGGTTATGGTGAGTTTGTACATTCTAAATGAGAGAGCCGGATCCACTCCTTTTGTTTTTGGTAATTGGGTTGGGTCATGTGTGTCCAATCAGTATCCAATCAACCCTTTTGCTTCGGCCCTTTTTTTTTTTGTTTTTTTTTGTTTTCAATTGAACTTAAGTTATGTATGACATCACATCACAAGGAAACCAAATCTCAAAATCTCACATGAGTTGACTCAGAGGGGCTAGGGGCTCAAGTTGGAGCTGAGTCAAGGCTTGGCGGTGGTGGTCAAGGCAGCTTTCTGGTGGGCTCCTAGTTGCGGTGATCAACAGCGACAATGGGCTAGGAAGCAGAGTTGACCCCGTACAGAAGTGGGTGGTTCACCGGTGGCAGTGAAAAGGGCCTCTTGTGCTTAGGTTCTGATTGATGAGTGGTGCAGGTTGTGGGCTCATAATTTGATGAGCCTTGGTGGTAATAATGAAACGGTAGCAGATTGCGGTAGTTCTGTCATGGGTTGGACTCGTATAGGTTGGGTGCAATATGGGTTTGGGTCTTTTGCGGCTTCAGATATGTGGGTATGGGTTGGGTTGCTGCGGGCCGGTTCTTTTGTTGGGTGGTCTCATAGTTTGGCATGGAGAGGAGCGATGAGCTTTGTGGGAGCAATGATAGGTTTTTTTGGTGGGATCAGACATGCTCTGATACCAAGTTGATGTAGAACGGAGTTGAAAGAAAGCAATAATTAAGAAACAGAAGGGAAAAACCCTAGGCTTTGCCACCTAAAGGGTGCTTGGAATCACCACCAAGCTAAGAAAATTCTTGGTCAGAAAATTGTTTTTCAAAATGCATTGCTCAAAACAATTTTTTGTTATTTTATCGGCAATTAAAAATTTTATTAGTAGAAAAACTGGCTCCCCATGTACCCATGCAGTGTACTAGGGAAACTACAAAAAAAATCAGCTAAAGTTACATAAATTCAAAAACTCCTCAAGTGAAAAAAAAATTGCACTCAAAACAGCCATCCAATTGTACAGAGACTGCAACAAAAAAAACTTTAGCTCCTTGGTTAGCATTCAAGTCCTTCGAAAGTTTTGCCGGTTTCATTCTCTCCAAATAATTTCGGAACCTCTTTTTAATAGGCTTCAGGGAGTACAATCTGGTATCGTTGCATTCCAAATTCCTTAATCATAGTAAAAGTCAAATTCAAAATTCAAAAATAAAATCTGGTGTCAAAAAAAAAAAAAAAAAAAAAAAAACTCCTGCCTCATCTGTTTGGTTTTTTTTTTTTAATTGATGTTCCTTTCTGTTGTGAAAATTTCTTTATTTTATCTATATTTAAAATTTTTCACCACCCTAAATTTAGAACGTTTTATTCAAGTAATCAACTGTTGTGGGTTTGAGTACCGCTGGGACCATTTCTCACTTTGGTTTTACCAAGAAAAAAAAAACGTAAAATTAAATATCAGAATTGGTGGAGAATTTGACATGGGATGCTCTCCTATTCTGGGCTTTGGGGTCTGGAGGGATCAAAATTTAATTCTGTGGGTTATGCCTCGCAAGGTGCCGGATCATTTGAGTGGATGGACAGGAAACCTGGGCCGACATGGGACTCTTGTAGTTTGGTTTGTTCCTCGTTGTTAGATGTGGTGTCTTTGGAAGGAGTGGAATGCCTGACACTTTTAGGACCGTGAGCGGTATTCCTGAGCTGAAATTGTTGTTTTTTCAAACCTTTTATGAGTGGATTGTGGGGCTGGGTATTTTTTCTATTCAATCCCTTGTGGAGTCCATTGATCTTTGTACTTTTTGATCTCCTTTAGTCCTTAAGTATTCTTCTAGTATACTTGGGCTTTTCAATGAAGTTTATTAAAACAAATTTCATTCTGTGATTTTACAAATATCCTATAACACAATTGACATGAATCTAATTCTAATTAGAATTTTAAAGAGCTGGAACTCTATGATATTGGAATTTACTTTTTAATAAAAGCTGTGATAAGGGTATTCTGTTACTAATAATATTTTCCGTTTTGCTGCCTCTCTCTCCCTCAGGTTTCTTGTCTGAAGTTCTGGGAAATTCACTGTTTTAATACTTAAATTTCTTCAAAATTCAATCTTTGTCCTTAAACATCAAAGTCATCCAAGGAGCATTTAAGAACCTACCAATAAAAAAAAACCCCTAAAGAACTTGTCAAAAAACCTAATCTAGTGCTGAATTTCTAAAGATCCTGCATTATTGTACTTGACACATTTGCAATTGGTTCCTATTACTTGGGACATAACACTACTAAGAATAGTGTATCTAGCATTTTGGTAAAAGGATATTCTTTGTCACATACATCACTTGAAATTATTTGTGGCTGACTGATAACTGATATTCTTCAGCAATTTGTATGGTTGTCACTTTTATATTTTTAAATATATAATTGAAAGACTTCTAGAACTATGCTTGGTTTTCATGTGCATAGTGTCCTTTGGCATGTCCATACTGGCTTGTCTTTGAGTACTTGCTGTTTCTGCACTAATTATTACTTCAGATGTTTTCTATCTTTTTTTGCTTCATTCGGAGTGAAGTTGTGTTTGGATTTGAGCAGGAGAAGGAACTTATTGAGAGGCATAATGTCTGGCTTAATGATGAGTTGACAGCCAAAGTTGACAGTGTTATTGAGCTGCGCAGAAAAAATAATGATCTTGAGGATGATATGTCCGTAAAGCTTGTAGATGTAAGAATGCCTTTACAAATTATTTTTTCTGACTATGGATGAAGCATCTCTCTTTGATTTTAAATTATATTATTATTGCGCTGCCTGTTTTGAATTCTCTGTTAATGTTCCTAGGTTGAGAGGCAATTGAATCAATGTTCTAGCTCGTTACAATGGCACAAGGAGAGAGTTAGGGAGTTAGAAATGAAGCTAACCTCCTTGCAAGAGGTTGTGGCATGTTCTATTTGTCCTTCTAACTTGTTTTGCATGTCATTCATTTTGTGATAGCTGCCTCATTGATATTTCTTTTTCACTTCTGTAGGAATTCAGCTCATCTAAAGATGCTGCTGCAGCCAATGAAGAGCGATTATCTGCCGAACTCTCAACAGTGAGTTCTTTCAGTAGACTTTGATTATTAAAACAATCAGTGGATTTTTTTTTTTTTTTAATTTAGATTTAGATTTTCATATTCATATTTCTTTGGGCTTAGCAAGAATTTGTCAATAGTGTTGATTAAATTTCTTATCCATAAAATATTTTTTTGATAAGTAATAATTTTATTCAAAAAGCTTTGTGTGCATACATGCACTCAAAGCAGGATTACAAATGAAAATCAGTGTAAATTTGAGCCATCAAACATTAAAGAAGCTAAGAAATCTCCTACAGATGGAGAAGAAGTGAACCCCCAAACCCTAGACTAATCATATAATGATCCAAAGAAAACCTCAATAATTTTGGCCATTGGAGTCTCCTGATCCTCAAAAGTATGTCTGTTTCGTTCCCTCCATATAGTCCACATAAGACAGGAGGGAATTAAATTCCAGACACCTGAAGACCTCTTCCCAAACCAGTTCCACCAACCAAATAACAATTCTGACACTTGAGACGGAAGCACCCAACTTATCCCCACAAACTGGAAAACGAAGGTCCATAGCTGTCTAGCAATTTGACAATGCAACAAGAGGTGATCCACGGTCTCATCCGCATTTCTGCACATGCAACACCAGTCAACCATCACAATGCCCTTCTTTTTTAGATTGTCACAAGTTAGGATCCTCCCCCAAGCCACAGTCCACATAAAGAAGGCTACCCTGGGAGGAGCCTTCACACTTCAGATGCACTTCCAAGGGAAGCAAATTGCCAGGGGAGCTCGCAACACATGGTAGAAAGATCGAGAATCAAATATGCCCTTCCGACCTGGTCTCCATGCTAACTTGTCCCCCTCTACACCCCGAGGAGTATGAGAATGGAGAAGGGAAAAGAAAGCCACCACCTGGTCTAGCTCCCAATCGTTAAAGTCCCGCTCGAAAGTGACATTCCACTCCTGGGAATGATCAACACCTTGAGAAACTAGGACGGATCCAACAGAATCTTCCTGGTTGAGAGAGCACCCAAACAAACCCAGAAATATCTCCTTCAAAGGATGATCAGAACACCAACTATCATGCCAGAGAGAGACCCGAGTTCCTAAGCGAACCTCAAATCTGATATGAGTGGAAAAAACCGTCCACCCCATCCGAATGTGTCTCCATAAACTGCAGCCGTGAGTACCTCTAGGAGAGTTGGAAGTCCAACCCCCCCTATCCACCCCATATTTTGCAGCCACTACATGCCGCCATAGATGCGACTCCTCTGATCCAAAACGCCATAACCATTTGCCTAACAGAGCAAGGTTAAAGGGGATCAGTTTTCTAATCCCAAGACCCCCCTATTGCATAGGAGAGCATATCCTGTCCCAAGCCACTAGGTGAAACTTATGCTTCTCCCCCATCCCATCCCATAGAAAATTCCGCTGAAGACGCTCTATCCTCTTAGCAACACTGACCGGAATGGGGAACAGAGATAAATAGTAGGTAGGCAGGCTAGATAAAGTACTCTTGAGCAAAGTCAGCCGACCCCCTTTGGAGAGATACATCTTCTGCCACCTAGCTAGACGGCGCTCAATCTTCTCAATAATAGGTGTCCAAATTGACAGAGCTTTGTAAGAAGCCCCCAATGGCATACCAAGATACTGTAACGGAAGAGAGCTAATACGACAATATAGGAGATCCGCCAGAGCACCTAAGTCCGTCACCACCCCAATCGGAACCATTTCGCTCTTGTTCATATTTACTTTAAGGCCTGTGACTGCCTTAAAGCAATTAAGAACCATACGAATGTACAGAAGCTGCTCTGGGTGAGCATCACAGAACAATATAGTGTCGTCCGCATAAAGCAAATGAGAGACTCACTTTGGTCATATCACCTCTCCCCACCTGGAAGCCTCTAATAAAGCCTCTCTCAACCGATCTCCGAAGCATGCGACTCAGGACCTCCATTATCAGAAGGAATAGTAATGGAGATAGAGGATCTCCTTGTCTCAAACCCCGACTGCTATCGAAAAAACCAGTGGGAGATCCGTTAACAAGCACTGAAAAACGGACTGTGGAAGTACAAGCTCTCATCCAACTAATCCATTTAGCACCAAATCCCATCCTATCCATCAGAGTATACAGACAATTCCAGTTAACGTGGTCGTAAGCCTTTTCAATATCCAACTTACAAATGAGCCCTGGAATATGACTTTTTAGCCTGCTGTCCACACATTCATTTGCGATCAGCACAGAATCCAAAATCTTTCTACCCCCCACAAAAGAGTTCTGGGACTCTGAGATGAGGCCATCCAGAACCAGCGCCAATCGATTGGCCAAAACTTTGGTTACCAGCTTGTAAATACATCCAATCAGACTAATAGGACGAAAGTCTCGAATATTCACCGCATTAATTTTCTTAGGAATCAGAGAGATAAATGTAGCATTGAGGGATCTTTCAAACTTACCATATTCATAAACCTCCCCAAAGAAGGCCATAACATCTACCTCCACAATCCTCTAGCATTTTTGAAAGAAAGCCATGGTAATTCCATCTGGGCCATGCGCTTTGTCACCCTGAAGATTCTGCAAAACCTGCAATACTTCCTCCCTATCAAAAGGTCTTTCCATCAAACCCCGATCAACAAGATCAATGGAGTCAAACTCAAGCCCATCTGCCTCCGGATGCCAGGATTCACTCTCTTGATAAAGAGAATGATAAAATTGGTCCACCTGCACTTTTATGTCTTCCTTGTCTTCAAATATACGCCTATCCACCTCCAAGCTCCCCAAATAGTTCTTTCTTCTATTCGAATTAGCCATATGGTGAAAGAAACTCGTGTTATTATCCCCTTCCTTAAGCCAGGTGGCACGGGATTTTAGACGCCATGACGTTTCTGCCAAATGAGCTAACTTCGTCACTTCCCCTTTGAGCTCCTCCCTCAAAAGATGCTCATCCGAAGAGAGGCCCTCCCGCCCTTCTTTCACATCCAGCTCCAAAATATCTCTCATGCAACAGTTCTTCCTATGGTGTACATCCCCAAAAGAATCCTTGTTCCACTTCTTTAAATCCTCCTAAAGAGTTTTTAGTTTGCAGGCTAACACAAAACTGGGAGTTCCATAAAACTCATAGCTAGATCACCAGTTATGAACTTTATCTACGAACCCCTCTTCCTTAAGCCACATATTCTCAAACTTAAAAGATCTTTTACCCCCTGCCATTCCCCCAGCAACCACCAGAAGAGGATGGCGATCTGAGATAGGCCGAGGAATAAGCTTTAGAAGAACATCAGAAAAGTGAGCCTCCCAATTCAAGGAGACTAGAGCCCTGTCAATCCTGGACATTGAAGGGGGGGTAGTGCCACTGCTCCAGGTATAACAACCCCCAACCAGCAGCAGGTCAATCAGATTATGTGAATCAATCCAGTCAGAAAAAGAGTGCATAGATGGATTGAATCTATTGCAGCCCAATCTCTAACTAGGAATACGGATAGCATTGAAGTCACCCACGATACACCATGGGACTGCCCAACGCTGTCTAACAGATGATAATTCCTCCCAGCAAAGCTGACGATTCTCCTCCGAGTGGGGACCATAAACGCCGGAACACACCCAGTCAAAGTCATCAACCAAACCATGCCAGTAACAAGATACAGAGAACTGCCCGATCACAGCGTCTACCTTTTCCACAACCCGAGTATCCCACATCAATAATATCCCACCTGCAGTATTAGTGGCATCTAGAGCCACCCAATCAACATATTGGCTGCCCCACAGACTCCGGATCAGATGAAGATCGAGAGCATCCAACTTCGTCTCCTGAAGGCACACCATATCACATCGCCAATCTCGGAGTAAATTTTTCACTATCTCCCGTTTCTGGGGATTATTGAGACCCCTAATATTCCAGCTTACAAATCGTAGCTTCATAAAAAACCTGAAAAACCCAACAGCCAACATAAACTGAGTTAACAACAACTAAGTTGCTTACCATCATAGTTTACCGAGGAGGCCAAGTTCCTCAGCTCACGACTTCCTTTGCTGGTTGTCCTCCTTACCACTTTAGAGTTAACTTTGGGCTTCCGATTCTCCTCGATCTTACGAAGCAATGCCAAACATTCCACTTCATGTCCTTTAATGGAGACACCAATTTGCGTACGGAACATGTTCATATGCCAAGCCACCCAGCTCGATGGTTGAGAAAGAGGGTCAATTCCGACACCAAGAAGCTCCATCTCATGAGAACTTACCGGCGGACCCATCATGTTTAACGGAGTGCATGCCAGAGGACTTGAACACCCCTCGTCCGAGATTCCATCATAAATAACCATGGGGAGAATCCCTTGAAGCCTCTCGGGCTCCTCCTCGGCATTAATTGCCACGACGAGGTCTGCCTGAGCCGACGTTGACGTCTAGCCATTCCCCGCCTTGGACAAAATAGTACTCAAGGGTCGCTGCTCCGGAGTCACCGTTTGGGGGTCTATATCGGCTACCTCCATCACCGGCGCCATTACCGTCACAATACCTCCCTGAGCCGGAGCTTCTCCGTCGCCCTCCTCCGATCTCAACTCTGCATCAACCCAATCGGCGTCTCTATGCTCATCCTTATTTGAAGACTCGTCTGAAGATGTCCCCAGATTGTTCCTAGTAGAATGGACCAGAGGCTCCTTGCCTTTTAAATGGGCCTCCAAACAGGCTGGTCCAAAAACTGCACAGGATTGGGCTTTTCCCAATATGGTGGGTTGTGACCCATCACTGGGCTTTAGTAGCTCTTCATCACTAAGCCTAGACCGAGTACCCAGTCCAACCCACTTCACAATCCGTGTCCCATTTACCAGCGAGATCCGAATTGTTTTCGACTTGGGCCTCCACTCAAATTGGTGTGACCGGGTCGGGCGGGGTTCGTGGGTAGCCAACTTAACCAGATTTTTTGAATTATATCCCATTGACTTGTGTAACGTAACCGACGGAAATAAATCTGGCGCGGATTTGTGCTCCGCGTATTCCGTGCTTTCCGTTTCTGACGTCACGGGGCATGGTTGGCGTTTCTTGTTCCTCCTGCCACCACCCCGGCGTCGTGGGTTTGTCTCGGAAAAACTTGGGTTGCCGGCGTGTGTCTCGTTTCGCCCAGAAAATATTTCCGAGATTGGAATTTGAAGACTGACCATCCAGCGCCACGTCTACCCTCTGGAACTCGAATGCAACCTTGTTGGGTGCCGCTGTGGTACTCCGAGACCTCCACAAATCTGCCTCCCCGATTGGCATGACAGCTGAGTTCCAACATTTTATTTTCGTCACGATGGAACTCAAAAAATCCTAAAATAGTTTGGTTCGGGTTTCGCAGTTTAACGAAAACATCTAATAGCCACCTTAAACCCGAAATGCTAACCCACAAAGATCCTCTATAACGTCCCCTGTGTTCCGTGATGTTATGAGGATCCACTCTCCCCCCATCAAAAGTTAGCTTAAATGCTT